>CM052547.1:77888185-78005273 GCA_028533065.1 Trachops cirrhosus
TTTACAGGAACAAATATAGAGGACACATGGACAAAACTAGGGGAGTTGGAAAGGGGAGGTAGGAGGGGAGGAATGGGTGGGTGGGCTGGAATGGGAATAAAGGATAGAAACTGTACTAAATAAACTAAAATAAAAAATTTTTAAAAAACCAACAAAAAAATAATTTTTTTAAATGACGAGGAAAAAGTATGTGGTGTGGAAATAAGTTGTCGTCTGATAGGATGGCTCCCTCATATCAGAGGTCCCCTTTTTCCCCTTCCATTTTTGAGAGTGCTAATTTTAGGGGGGTATGGAAGGCACGAGAATATTTTTGGGGAAATTCCTTATAAATTCTGAGGAAACTAAGGCATCCGTCCTTCCTCAAATTGTAGGTACCTTGTTCATTGCTGGTCCATCCCTCCTGTCTTCCCATTTCAGGGCTTCTTAGTGTTAGAGGAGGAGGACATCAGACCTCTTAGTGTCACTGAATGGTACCTCGACCCAGTTCACCAGATTCCAAAAGAAGCTGAGAAGATTGAATAAAATCATGGGATGGGATACAGGGGGGGAAAGGGAAAGTGGTGGCTTCCTCTTGTCTGGAATGGAGAAAGAAAGGTAGTTTGGGACCAATTTATGAATGACTTTGACTTTCATGCTAGAGAGTTTGATCTCCATTCTGTAGGCCAGTGATTCACAAATACCATATCCTCTTGAAAAACACTGATACTTGTTGAGCTGGAATGAAGTTTTCTAAGGTAAAATTAAACAATGCTAGTTTCTTCCAGTTTGAAGAAAAATTAGCTTAAGGGATAGAACTTTTTAAAGATTACGTGTACCCATGTATTTTTTTTTAAACATTGCTGGCTGGGCAAACATTTCACAGCAAGTAGAAAGTGCAAGTTAAGGGAAATGATTTGGGAAGGGCTAACCATCCTTGACTCTTCATGGATAAAGCATTTATGATTGTAATATTTGCATTGCATTCGTGCAGATATGCTTTCTGTGGCTAAAATTCCTCATTTGTATGGTAGACTTAGACATCATTTCATGGAGAATAAGCAGTACATGCCATGGAGAATGTATAGGATAGGGAGAGACTGTACATGCTATGGTTAAGAATATGGTCCCTGGAATCCAGCAAATGTGGGTTCAAAACCCAGCTCTACCACATTATATATCTGGTCTCAGGTAAGAAGCAAACCTCTCTATGCCTCACTTTTTTCATCTGTGAAGTAGAGATAACATTATTGAATATTCATAGAGTTGTTTTGATTATTACATGAGTAGTATGTAGCAAATACTCAGTAAGTGGCAGTTCTTCATATGCTTTCTGAAGGGCACTATGACTTCTAGGTGTTCCATTACTGAAGTTTGTGTGCCACTGCTGCAGGGAACGAAATATTCTCAAAGAATAGTATGTCCGATTGAGGACATTGGTGGGAAATTGCAGGGGTGTGTGTCCAGCATGTGTGTAGTAGGTACTTGGAAACCGTTGACTGGAAAATCTGGGTCTTCAAGTAAACTCTTTCCTCTGTCTCCCTTTCCTACTTAAGGTACTCCATTCTTTCATCTGTTTCTATCCTGGAACATGGAGTGAGGAGGGTTCCCTCATGCTATAAGCGTACCAGAGCTGATCATTTTCTCCCCTTGCGCAGTGGCCATCTGTCCCAGCTCCACTTGGGGCTTCTGAGGGCTCTTTTGGGGGAGGTTCTCAGACAGCTAGTTGCTTCTCAGGGTTTGCCTTCCTACCCAGTCTCACCATGAGGCTATTTTAGGACATTTCTCAAAACATTTAAATGTGTTTTTTTCTCAGTCTTGATTCAATATGTTTGCAGCTTCTTTATCTTGCTACGTAGGGTAAATCTGTATTTTACTTCCTTTTATTAATTTGCAGCAGTATAATTTGACACGTAATTCTGTTTTGTCTTTTCAGGTGCCATTTGGATAGTCCTTTAGCGGCACGATGTACTCTGAGTGGAGGTCCCTGCATTTGGTGATTCAGAATGATCAGGGTCACACCAGTGTTCTGCACAGCTATCCAGAGAGCGTTGGGCGAGAGGTGGCAAACGCGGTGGTGCATCCTCTTGGGCAGGCCTTAGTCACTCCTTCAGTGGCTGGTAGTGAGAGTTTGTTAAAAACTGACAAAGAAGTAAGTGTTTCTGCATTTCATTCTACTGTGTGAAAATGCATGTTTGTTAATGAAGAATTTATTTAACACCTTTTTAGTGGATTTCTGCCTAATGCAATGTGATTTCTCGATTTTGATCTTATTTGGGCTGTGGGTTGGAGGTTCAAGAGTTCCTGGAAATTATAAGGAATAGGTTGTGTCATTGCGCTTCTGGGACTTCCTGCTAGCCAGACTCAGTTTCTTAAATGAGCTTTGTGCCCAGGACAGAGACTTGGGTGTCAGGGCCTTTCTCCTAAACTCAAGACTCAGTCTTCAGATTTCCATTCAGAGGTGTGTTTGGAAAGTCTTCATTTTTACCTGAGGAGCATTTTTGTTCTCTCCAGAGTACACTAGCAGAGACTTACCCCGAGGAGCGTCGCTTGCCGTGGTGCACTCTCCTCTCAGTGTATTTAGAACCCCTTGCTGCTTTGTCCTGGGAAGAGGTGGCACATGAGTCGATAGAGGTGCTCTGGTGCCACCCTTAAAAGGATATGGGACTAGTCCTTTTACCTAGTGTCCTCTGGAACTGTACAGTTAAACAGTCATGTGAAGATACCATTGGAGATACCTGCCCCTTTGTCTTTCATCTTATAATTATGGACGTGCAGCCTCTTTTAAAATTCTTTCTCTTGTGCAGCTAACTCCTGCCCCCTTACCTAATATTAATGTTAATGTCACATATATTACATTACACTATATTGTTATATTCCTATTATATATTTTCTACCCTTGGCCTTTGTGGTTTTCTTTTTGCCTTTGTAGTTTTGAGCTTAAACATTTTAATTTGCGTATTTATCTTGGTTCAACTTAAGTTTTATGTTGCGGAAGACTTATTGAATCCTGAATTTCTATTTAACAAATTAGCTATGCTTTTTTAGCTTTGTGATATCTACTAATGGTCAGCATATAATCTGTTTCTCTCTTTTTTTCTAAGTTAAAATCTTGGCAGGGTCTTTGGCACGCCACTGGGCACCTTCTTTCATAATGACCTTGATACGTTAATCCAGTGTTACTCTGTCATCTGGTGTTTCAACCAATTATAAATGATAAATCCAGCCATTCTGCCTTCTTTTGCATCATAGGTCTCCATCTTGCCCACAGGACATCTTGCATCTCACTGAATTTCTTACTAAAGCCTAGATTTCCCTTTGCCAGAGAAGGCCGATAATGGTATAATGGTATAATGGTATAATGAGAATAGCTTCTCGCTTCTAGTTGGAAGACCAGGGTTCAAGTTTTCAGCTTCAGCATTTCCAAACCAGTGACTTGGGCCAAATTGCTTAATCTTGCTAAGCTCCTTCTTATCTATAAAGTGAGGATAGTTTACCCTCTCACACAGTGTTGTTTTGATGGTTAGATGATATTTATGAAAGAGCTTTGTAAACTATGAAGATTATACAATTGTTAGCTGCCTTCATAGTAACCTTGTTAATAAAGGAATGAAGCTTGTCTGGCATGACTTGTTCTTCTTGAGCAGACTGGTTCCCAGTGATCATGCTTCCCTTTTATAAGTGCTCACTGATCATCTACTTAGTAATTTATTCCAGTTTTATCTGGAATTCACTTAAGCCTTTCATGCTATAGTATTTGGAATATAGTTTCATCTTCTTTTGCAAATTGGGCTGTTTTCTCTTTCCCATCACACCTTATTCATTCTTTATGACTACAGGCATTGGTTCAGCAGTCTCTTAGTTCTTTCAGTTTCTTTCAGTTTCTAGGATGTGATTCAGGTGGGTCAGGAGGCTGGAACTCATTTAGTGTAGATAACTGCCTTGTTAAAATCTTATCCTGCTTCAGTCCCTTCTCACTTGTGCTTGTTCTTACTTTTTAATTTTAAATATTACTTTCTGTGGCAGTCACAAGATAAGAATTGAGTATCTGTTCATTTTGCTTCCTGTTGTTAACGTTGCATAATCTGGAAATGAAATGTGATTGAATTTGTGTACATGATTTCCTCCTAAATGACACATGTACCCTTATGTAATTAAGTAGTGAAAAGCATCTAAAATTTCCTGTTTCTTTACCTCCAGTCTATATGGAAAATTAAGATGTCCTCTACTTACTTTATATTTCACAGAGCAAATAATAATGTCTAAAGGATAAGCCCTGGCTTGTGTGGCTCAGTGAATTGAGAGCCAGCCTGTGAACCAAAGGGTTGCTGGTTCAGTTCCCAGTCAGGGCACATGCCTGGGTTGTGAGCAAGGTCCCCAGTAGGGGGTGTGTGAGAGGCTACCACACACTGATGTTTCTCTCCCTCTCTTTCTCCTCTCTCTAAAAATAAATATATAAAATCTTTAAAAAAGGGGAGGATAAAGGCCAATAGAGGCTTAATACTTAGAAATAGGCAATTTATTTTCTTCTTAAATCTTTTGCTTAGGAAATGTCTAAGTATATCTCATATGTGGAAAGTGCATTCTCTAGAATAAATCTGATATTCTAGATATCAGATGTTGAGATGAATATATTGTCAATTGAGAGATTTTTTTGTCAGTAAAAGAGCTCAACATTTTAAGTCAGTCTACTGAGATATAGATAGAGGTATGTGATAATTCTCTCTGTATATTTTCTTTTGTTTAGGTAAAATGGACCATGGAAGTAATTTGCTATGGACTGACCCTTCCATTGGATGGAGAAACTGTAAAATATTGTGTTGATGTATATACAGACTGGATTATGGCTTTAGTGTTGCCGAAAGATTCTATTCCATTGCCAGTTATTAAAGAGCCTAATCTATATGTTCAGAGTATACTAAAACACCTGCAAAATCTTTTTGTACCGAGGTAAGCTATATCCGACTCTAGCCTGTTACCAAGGTCATAGTAAAACATTCATAAATGTTACTTTTTTATATTGTAGGAACTGATTTCATTGTTAGTACTTTGAATAGTTAGCTTTTATTACTTGTTCAATTAAAGAGTGTATTCATATGAATGTTAGGAGATATGGGTTTATATAATGTTTAAATAGATGCCTATTTTAAAGGCTTTTGGTTTTTCTTGTAAATCTGATAGTTGTTAGGTATTAAAATACTGTGTCCCCATTCCCTTCCACTCAAAAAGACACTTTAGCCTGTCATAATTTTTGTTTCCACTTAAGCTAAAAGCAGCTAAGCCTTCTACCTTAAAACAAATCTTTCCTGTGAGAGACTGAAGACACTGAAATAAGAAGACTTGACGTTATTATGGGCAGATTTGTAGTAGATAGGCCAGAAGATTATCCTGACAGTTTGTTACTGATTCCCCCCCATCTCTGAGGCGAAGGCCTTAAATAGTGTAAGGTACGATAAGGCCTTACTTGTTCTTAAATTTTTTATTCTGGTTTTAAAAAAGTTATGTCATTGGTAAAGAATTTGGGGAATATATGAATGAATGAAGAAGAAAGCATTAATTCCCTACCCATTTGTGGAGATTTTCTGTAAGAAAGATCTGTTTTCAGTTATTTTTTCTGTCTTTGAAAGAGGCAAGGGGGCTTGTCTCCTTTTGGAAAAGTTCTAGTTAGAGCTTTTGGTCTGTCAGATGGTGAGGGACATTGAATCATCCAAAAACCAGCTCTGTAAATTTTAGCTTTTTAAATTTAGAAGGAAAGTTATTTTGGAAAATCTGAATTAAAAAGGAAAAATCTCCAGTTAAGAATTCTGGTGCCTAGGATCAAGTGTAAACTCCTTACTTTGTGTGAAATGCCTGCTGTAATCTGGCCTTTAGCCAGATTAGCTACTAATAAATGTGCATGAGCCCTGCTCTTCGGTCAGGCTCAGAAATTAAACATTCCCTAAGATTCCTTAAAGATCTTCCCCATCATCACTTACTCTTTCATCTTCCTTCTCCTCCTCTCCTTCTCCTGACCAAAGAGGTACTTATAAAGTGAAAGACTGTAAAAGATTGTACTTTCGTTGGTTTATCTTAAATCCTGCCTTGTAAAAAGAAGCCTTACCTAACCATTGACGCCCATAATGACCAAACCTTTGGTGAACCTCAGTGGTACTTCCTGTGTCACTCATATCTCCCCACTGTCTTATTGCTTATTGTTTTTTTTAAATTGAATTTATTAGGTTTACATTGGTTAATAAAATTATACAGGTTTAAGGAGTATAATTCTATAATACATTGCCTGTATGTTATATATTGTGTTCACCACTACAAGTCATGTTTCTTTCCATCACCATTTATGCCCCCTTTATTGCTTATCTTTTAAAATGTACATGTCTCATTTCCCCATAACCAACTTGAGGGCAGGAACTGGGCTGTACATATTTTATACTTCCACAGTGTTTGGTACAATACTGGTATTACCTTAGGTGTGAATTAAATGCTATTTGCTTGTATTTATTGATTTCAAATGGAAATAATAACAGGAAATGGTTGGCAATAATTTGCATAGTATTTGTGGCTAAGCAGGTTCTTCTCAAATGGTATAATAGTTTTAATGCTTTCTTGTCATCCCATTTAGGAGACCAATTTGCTGACCTTTTGTGTGTGCATGATCAGTCTCATTACTTGTGTTGTCACTGCATCTGGTATACTCTCTGTACCCATACCACCTCTCAGTGCTCAGTCTGTACTGGTAAAAAAAATCAATGTCATTTGAGTTCATTAGACTTTTATTTTTACCTTTTGAGAGTCACGACTACCATACAAATGGTTCATTTTACTATTTGTAATTAGCTTGTTTGTGTGTGTGTGTGTGCATACTTCTGTGAGGGTACTGAACTGAATCTTAAGTGTTCTGGAGTACATCCAAGCATTCAGTGAGAGTGAGGAGATGGCAGCATAGGTAAACACGGCTTGCTCCTTGCACAACCACATCAACATTACAACTAAAATATAGAACAGCCATCATTCAGAACCGTCAGAAATTGAGTTGAATGGAAGTCTGACAACTACAGAATTAAAGAAACCACATTCATCCAGACTGGTAGGAGGAATGGAGATGCGGAATGGGCTTTTCCCATATCCACATGCGGTAGATAAAAATTCAGCGTGGATATCTTGGGAGTGAGGAATCCCAGCCACTCACCAGGCTCCCCAGCCCAGGATTCCAGTGCCAGGAGATAAATCCCTATAGCTTCTGGCTGCAAAAACCAGCAGGGATTGAGTTGGTGGAAGAAATTTTTAGAATCCCAAGAAATTCCTTTTAACGAACCCACACATGGATTTTCTCAGACTCCTTCCTCTGAGCTCCAGGACTGGGGTAGCAGCTTGAAAGGCACCAGTGGCATTTGGAGAAACACTGAAGTGTCTGGCATCAAGGCAAGAAAGAGGGCACAGCTCTCTCCCAGACAGAAATGTGGGCAGAGGCCATTGTCCCTTTTCTGAACACTCCCCTACAGAGCCACAGAGCCAGCAAGTTAGTGCCATATCTGAGACCACATCAGCCTGGCTAACACTGTTTGCCCCACCCTGGAGATCCCCAGAGACTTGCCCTACCCAACTTATGGGCCCACCCAAACTGCTCTTCCATATGAATGGCTGGTCTTGGCTCTTACAACTTCCAAAATCCACTCAAACAAGCAACAGCCAACCTCAATGAGCCTCCAGCCCCCATACCTCTTGCTAAGTGATCCCAGGCCTGGCACTAGCAGCAGCCAGCCTAGATTCACAGCTTGGCTTTGCCTGGGAATCTCCAAGCTCAGCACAAGTAGCAGCCATTTCAGATTGCTTTATAGCTCAGGCAGGGTGGCCCCAGGCAAAACACAGGTGGTGGCTGACCTTGGCCTGCACCACGTGGGAAACCCAGAGCCTGCTTACCCAGTGGACAGCTAAATACCATGTTGGAGCATCAACATCCTGTTCCCATACAGCCAATCCTCCATGGAGGGAGGAGGTTGGTGGTCAGTGGTCATAGGCAGTCCTTGCAGCTGACTGGCTTGGGTAAATCCCTCCCATGATCTGCCAACAGCAGTCAGGGCTCAACTACAAGAGGAGGGTGTACTCAGCCCATATGAAGGACGTACCTCGAGTACCCAGCTAGCTGATAAGGGAGGCTGTGCCACTGGACTCTACAAGACACCTACTACATTAGGCCACTCTACCAAGACAGGGAGTCATAGCAGCTCTGTCTAATACATAGAAAAAGCACAGGGGGGGCTGCCAAAATGAGGAGACAAGGAAACATGGCCCAAGTGAAAGTATAGATTCAAATTCCCAAAAAAGAACTAGACAAAATAGAGAAAAGCAATCTCGGATGCAGAGTGCAAAAACTGGTTATAAGGATGCTCAAGGAACATAGTGAGGACCCCAACAGCATAAAAAAGATCTAGTCAGAAACAAAGGATATACTAATTAAAGAACAATTTATAGAGAAACCAATAGTAGAGTGGATGAAACCGAGAATCAAATCGATTTCGTACATAAGGAAGCAAAAAACAACCAGTGGAACAAGAAGAAAAAACAAGGGTAGAGTAAGCAGCCTCTGGGACAACTTCAAGTATTCCAATGTTCACATCGTAGGGGTGCCATAAGGAGAAGGGAAAGAGCAATTAGAAATTAGAAATCTATTTGAAAAAATAATGAAAGAAAAATTCCCTAATTTATTGAAGGAAATAGACATGCAAGTTCAGAAAGCACCAAGAGTCTCAAACAAGGTGGACTGAAAAAGGCCCACTCCAAGACACATGATTAAAATGCTAAAGGTTAAAGATAAAGAGAGTATCTTAAAAGCAGCAAGAGAAAAGCAGTGAGTTGACTACAGGGGAATTTCCATAGGACAGTCAGCTGATTTCTCCAAAGAAACTACAGGCTGGAAGTGGTTGGCAAGAAATACTCCAAGTCATGAAAATCAGGGACCTGCAGCCAAGATTGCTCTACCCAGCAAAAATATTTAGAATCGAAGGGCAGGTAAGAGCTTCCCAGTTAAGAAAAAACTAAAGGAGTTCATCATCACCAAACTACTATTACATGAAATGCTATAAGGACTTACTTAAGAAAAGAAGGAAGATCAAAACTATGAAAAATAAAATGGCAAAAAAGTACAAATCTATCAACAATTGAATCTAAAAAACAAACTAAGCAAAGAAGACCAGAGACAGAATCATGGATACAGAGAGCATTTTGATGGTTGCCAGATGGGAGGGGGGTGTGGGAGAATGGGTGAAGAGGTGAGGAGGTTAGGAAGTACAAATAGGTAGTTATAGAATAGCCATGAGGACGTAAAGTACAGTTGTAGGAAATGCAGTAGCCAAAGAACCGGTGTATGATCCATGGACATGAGTAAGGGTCTGGAGATTGCTGAGGGACTGGCATGTGCTGGTGGAGGGGGCAAAGAGGGAGAAATTGGGACAACTATAATAGCATAATCAATAAAACATAATTTAAAAAATAAAAAGAATTTTCTCAGTAAAACAAGCAAAAAAAAAAATCGGTTGACTAAAAAAAGTTCTCCTGGCCAATAATATCTTAGGGGGCTGAATAATTTCAGTGCTAAATATTGTGAGTTACAATCTCATCTCCCATTACTGTAAATTAAAATTTTTTTAAATTCAGATCAGAAAATTGTTATCAGATTTACTTAATAAATTGTTTTTATAGAAAGTGACAGTTGCTTCTCAGCCTTTTTGCTAAGATCAAGTGTATTATCTGTTCTTATAAGGTTACAAAATGACACTCAAAATAGAGGAAACTGCCTCTAATTTAGTTTAAGTCAGAGTAGATGTAACCGTTCTTCTTTGCCTGTGAGTTTGATTTTCCTATTTTTTGCATAATTGAGAAAACAAACTTTTAAAAATGATTAGGATTTGATATATTGCTCAAGTATACTGTACTTTAAAAAGATGATATTCTTTTTTTAAGATTTTATTTATTTTTAGACAGAGGGGAAGGGAGCGAGAAAGAGGAAAGAAACATTAGTATGTGGTTGCCTCTCATGTGCCCCCCTGCTGGGGATCTGGCCCACAACCCAGGCATGTGCCCTGACCAGGAATTGAACCAGTGACCCTTTGGTTCGAGGGCTGGCACTCAGTCCACTGAGCCACACCAGCCAGGGCTAAAAAAAGATATTTTTATAAACCACTGTTTGGCAAAGTTTTTTGTAAAGAACCAGATAGTAAATATTTTTGGGTGGCTTTGTAGGTCATATGGTATCTGTTGCAATTACTCATCTCTGCTGGTGTAGAGAATGCAGCCAATACACAATATATAAATGAATGAGCATGACTGTGTTCCAGTAAAACTTTATTTGTAAAACTGATGGCAGGCTTGATTTGACCCATGGGCCATAATTAACCAGAGTCTGTTCTAGAACGGTTTTTCTGAAGAACATGAGTTACTTTTGAAAATATTGGGGGGTGGGAGGAAAGAAAATATTGGGGGAAAGGAAACTCTCTGGTGTTTAGACCATTCTGTTTATTTTTTAGTAAAGATTTTATTGTTTTTCTTAGCTTTAGAAACTTGGACACTATTCCTGAATTTACACTTTTTGAATGAGTCTACTGTACCTAAGGACCAGATATGTCCTTTCCTGCCACTGGGCAAATGCCAGGAAATAGTATAGGCCTTGGCTACCATTTGGGAGGTATACAGTGTTAACTGCTGGCTTGGAAGAGTGTCATCCCCAGCATTACTAGTGGTATATTTAGTTGTTATTCTGGGCTTCCTCTTCCTTGGCTAGATGAGGTTTTGAACCACTGTACAATTTTTTATTCTTGAAGTAGTCAGAGCAGCAGACACAAACTTGAGCCCTCACGGCTGCACATGGACTAGATTCATCTCCAGCCGAACATGGGCCATCATTCTGCTCTTGAGGGCTCTTGGCTCTTCCTACGTGAATGTCTCATTTTGCTCTAGGTTTGACTTCTTTTGGGAAAACTTAGTGGTGTCATTTGTTTGCAACTCGAGGGTAAGTGTCTGGTTTTATGGGTCATGGCTTAGAATCTGAGAATGCCTGTCCTAAAGTTGGGTTAGGAGTTCTAGGGGTATTTGCTTCATTTTTGGATTTCTTGAGGAGGCTCTAAGATCCCCTGCTTTGACTCCGACATGTTTTTGTAGTTCTTCTTTGTTTTAAAGATTATATTTATTTATTTTTAGAGAGAGTGGAGGTGAGGGGAGAGAGAAGGAGAGGGAGAGAAACATTGATGTGCAAGAGATACATCGATTGGTTGCCTCTCACACACCCCCAACTGGGAACCTGGCCTGCCACCCAGGCATGTGCCCTGACTGGGAATCGAACTGGCAACCTTTTGGTTCACGGGCCAGCACTCCATCTACTGAGCCACAACAGCCAGGGCTACTAGTCTTTATGACATGTCATAATCTATAGAAATGTGGCTTCAAGATTTATTTCAATGATATTAGTTACTTTTCTAGGGTTTCACTTAGGAAGTTTGGAGGCCAACACACCATTTGCTAATGCAGTGGGTTTTCTACTATTCTCACAATTCTCAGATGGTCTGCTTTGGAGAGTGGGGATAAGGGTTGGAGCTTAGACCTCTGTCTTCTTTCCTCTTTAGCCCCACTCCTCATACTTTGAACTATTTTACTCCCTTGGAAAAAAAATGGTTCTGTGTACTACGGAGAGTTATAAAACTGTCTTTCTAGGGTATTTGAGAAACTTTGGAGCCCCCGTCTTGGGTTAAGATGCCTTTTTTATTAGAACAGCAGTAGCAGGTGCTTGTCTTTGAGACAATTGCCTGCATACCTCATGAGTTTTAGGGACCTGTTAGGGTAGTCCATTGGGTCTGTAGGTTCTTTGCTGGCAGATACTAGCTTAAAAAGACTGCAAAGGCCTGTGTGCTTCAGTGTATAGCAGGAGTGGTCGTGGGTATTCACCCTTTCACTCAACAGAAACTTGTCGCATACCTTTTGTTATGTGCCAGGCATATGGTAGACTTAGAAAGTCAAAAGGTGAAGCTTACATTTCTGGTATTCCCCCCTCGCCCCAGGAACTTTGAAGCTCTCATAGGAGTGGTAGGTTGAGATCCCAGAGTGCTGAACTATATGACAGGGAAGAAGTAACTTTGAACTGAAGAGGTTGTGCCTAGTCCTTAAGTCTGCTGATGCTCTTAGGGAGTGTTATTGGACCATTGCTTGCTGTGTCCATAAGTTGCCTGACCTTAAGCTGTTGCTTTCCCAAGGCTCGTCAGTGATGTCTGTCTGTCTTCTTCAGACAGGAACAGGGCTCCAGTCAGATCCGACTATGCTTACAGGTCCTGAGAGCCATTCAGAAACTGGCTCGTGAGTCATCCATCATGGCCCGAGAAACCTGGGAAGTCTTACTGTTGTTTCTTCTGCAGATTAATGACATACTTCTAGCCCCTCCAACTGTTCAAGGTTTGTTTATTTTTTTTTCTAATTTATTTCTGAGCTTCAAATAGTTTACTTTTAAATTCAATGAGTAGTAGGCTCAGTGGGGATTTAAATTTTGGCATGATAGATGATAAACCAAGGTTAACAATTCTTAGGGAACCCTCAAAGGCACAATATGAAGTTAATTTACCTTCAGTGATGGTAGGGAGAATCAATGCATTTTTGATAATGATGGGGACAGTAGTTTGTTTACTATATTAGGGTAGAATCTGTATAAGAAACAACAAGCTATTAAATTAGAGCCTATACAATAATGTACCTGGTTACAAAGTAGTTATCAAAGTAGACTCTAAACACTTCATAGCTACAGGAGATACTGTCTTCAGCAGATGAAACCTACAAAGTCTTAAAGTGTTCTGTTTTAAAGTATGACAGCATTCTATTTGCCACCTAGCCATTAAAAAAACCTCCAATTTTATGAGACTTTAGAATGTATCTTAGAAGCCCTGCTTTGTAGCACAGTGTATACAGATTGTAAGTTGACATTCTAGTTCAAGTTCCCTGTCACTTATTCATCTCTGTAGTCTTTTTACTAATATACATGTGAGTGTGCTTGTGCTCACACAGATGCAGTGTCCAGGAAAATATCTACAAGGCATCATGGAATTTTTGGTTGAAAGGGACCCTGTAATAGGAATACCTTGTCTGGTGTTGATGATAGCTGACCAGTCACTGATTCATTGTCTCTCCGCTACACACTTCCCAGGCCTGGAAGCTCAGGCCTGGGAATTATGTAGGCAGGCAATGTATCCCCTTCTGGAACTGTTACTGTTGAAACTTTGTTTCTGCTCATTTGAAACACATCTCTATAACTTTTCCTCCTAGTCCCAAGTTTGTGCTTTTGAACTGTGCAGAGTACAGACTACTGCTCTATTCCCTGGTTCCAGGACTTGCAGCGGGAGAGCAGCTATCTTTTCATGGTTGAGGCTTGTCCTGCCCAGCAGTAGTCCTCTTGCTTCCTTCTTTGTCTCCCTGGCCCTGGAAGGGTGGCTTTCAAACACCTGAAGCAATGTATTACTAAGTTTGGAGGTAGAAAGACCTAATTCCTTTATTTATTGGCTGTGTGAATTTGGGCAAGTTACTTAAAATTTTCTGAACCTAAGTGTTCTCATCTCCAAAATGGGTTAACTGATAATTGGTAATAAGTGTCAAAATGGGTTAACTGATAATTGGTAATAAGTGTCATAAATAAGTGTCATAAATAAGTGTAGAATTAATGTGAGGATTATGGGAGGTTATGTGTATCAACTACTTGGCCCAGAAACTGAGTCTTACACGTCACTCATCATAGGCCCTCATCCTTTCCTCTCTTCCCTCTCCTACTTGCTGGAAGATTAAGATCTTCAGTAAAAACTGAGCAGGGTGACTTGAAAACTTGCAGAGTAATAATTGGTTGATGTATCCATGATTTCCTTCGTAGGCGCTCCTAAGAATCATTTCTTGTTCTTACTATTAAATGGTTGTTTGAAAGTCAAAACTTAACATTGTAGTTATTTTAATTTTTTTACCAGTCCTCCCAAATCAGTGAATTGAAGATTCTACTTTAAAAATAATAGTATGCCGAAGATATGTTTTCTTTTTGTTGGTAAGGTGGCATTGCTGAGAATCTAGCGGAGAAGTTGATTGGTGTTCTCTTTGAGGTTTGGTTACTGGCTTGTACTCGGTGCTTCCCAACACCTCCTTATTGGAAAACAGCCAAAGAGATGGTGGCTAACTGGAGGCACCACCCGGCGGTGGTGGAGCAGTGGAGCAAGGTCATCTGTGCACTCACTTCGAGGTAGGCATTGCCATTGACTCACCTTCCTTCATCAGTCTGGCCTAGTTCTGTCTTTCTGGGATTCGTGGAGTACATTGTAAAACCTGTATCTTGTGTCTATTATTATGGTGTTTTAGATATAGAATCAAGGCATTTTTAAAAAATAGATGTAGTAGTTTGGCTAGTGCCTGTCTAATCTAAAAGTTTTCAGATAAAGCAAGTGTCTCGGAGAAGCAGATAAACTCTATACTCCACCCACCTCCCCCCAAAACCCCACTCTCGTTCTGTTTATTAAAGTACAGGTTGGGGTAAAAGTAGGTGTACAGCGGTGAGTTCATGAAACCGTTTATTCTTATATTGTTATTAATCATTGTATTATTTTCCATAAGAACAACTGTAAACCTACTTTTGCCCTGCTCTGTATTCATGATCATTATTTTTTTGTTCTGAAATAAAAAACTTCTTTAAAAAAAATAGCCAGGGCTATTAGCTCTGGCCAGTAGCTCAGCTGGTTGGAGCACTGTCCCATACACTAAAAGGTGGTGGGACTGATCCCTGGTCATGGCACAACCTACGTTGTGGCTTCAATCCCTGGTCAGAGAGTGTATGGGAAGCAACCGATTGATGTTTCTTACTTACTCTCCCTAAAAACAATAAACATATTCCCAGGTGAGGATTAAAAAAAAATGTGAGCTGTCACAGAAATTGTTGGATCTTAGTTTCTTCCACACGATCATTATTTGAAAAAAAAACATAAAAAGGTATAACAGAAAAAGTTAAGTTCACCAGAAATCCTGTCATGTATTTTTATACATAAATCTGTAGAAAGGGGATCATACAATAATGTGCTACTTTATAACCAAAGTAGGCAGGTTTTTATAATAATAATTTTACCTTTTTTACTACCTATATATGACAGGTAGCAAACACAAGGCCTGCAGGCTAAATCCAGCCCTCCACCTTGTTTCATCGGCCTGGCACCTTGTTTCTACCCGGTGGCAGCACCGAGCTCTTGCTAAACTGCGAAGGAGCAGTTACATTTATGCGGTCCTAAATTACATTTGGCCCTTTGAAGGCAACTGTGCAGCTGATGTGGCCCCTGGTGAAAATGAGTTTGACACCCCTGCTATATATAATGCCATCACTCAACCCTACATGTTTTTAAAAAACCTTTTTTACTTAAACGTTTTTTCAATTACAGTTGACATTCAGTATTATATTGATTTCAGGTGCACAGCATAGTGGTTAGACATTAATGTAACTTAGGGAGCAATTCCCCCGATAAGTCTAGTACACACCTGACACCGTATATAATGATTACAATATTATCAACCGTATTCCCTATGCTGTACTTTACATTCCCATAATCAGCCCTGCATGTTTTAATATATAACTCTAAAAGGTGAGGATTTTTTAAAATGTAGTCACAATATAAATTTGTATATTAATTTATAATATAAATTATATAATTCATAAAATATAAGTAAAATGTAAATATAATAACTATTATAAATGATTAAAAACAACTAAATCATTAATATTAAGTGTTTTAAATCTTTCATAAAGCTAGAAATCTGCTTTCAACTAGTCTGTTTTATAAACAAGTGTTTTAATTTATCTTATTCACTTCCGCGAGACATAATACGTGTTTCATCTATTTTCTCCTGTATTTTAACTCTTGAATATTATTCCGTTAAGAAATGAACTTAGTGGTGTGCATTTTTTAATTTTCTAGATTGCTACGCTTTACTTATGGTCCTTCATTTCCTCCATTTAAAGTTCCCGATGAAGACGCCAGTCTGATCCCTCCTGAAATGGATAATGAATGTGTTGCACAGACATGGTTTCGCTTTTTACATATGTTAAGGTACTGTTGTTTTACTTTCTCATGTGCTTTTACCCAGTACGTGTCTTAGGAGCCACGCTGTAGTTCTCTGCGGGATTTCAGAGTGTCAGGTGGAGCCACATAGGCAGCACACACACCTGTATCGCGTGCCTTCTGCTCTCCCTGTCCTAGCAGGGCCATGCTGTCCTCAGCTGCTCTTGGTCTCTACTCTCAGGAGCTTGTTCCTTGTGGAAGATGCAGCATTTGTTCTCTTGCCTGTGGCTACAGCCTGGGTGATATCTCTCCCAGGACTTTCTCACATTCTGTGGGGCCTGCAGCCTCCCGTGCTCCTCTCTGACCAGCACTAACTGGTCAGTCTGGCACTCAGGGCCCCTCCTCTAGTAGCCGTGTTGTTTAAAATTTTGCTGAGGGATACACTGTTAAACTTCACAGAGGGATAAGTCGTTCCTTCCTGCTGTTTTCTTCTTTTGTAGTAATTCTAATCAGTTCAGCTTCATCACTTCCTTACTTTGTCTCTACTAGCCCCATTCTTGTGCTCTGTGGAACTTCTGTTGTGTACTGTCTTGATTCTTAAACATCTTCCTTGTATATCTTCTCTTTCTGATGTGACTAGCTTCATTTTTCTATTTGTGTACTAGTGATTGTAAATTACCCTGTATGCCCTGCCTACCTGGTGTAGCTGAGCAGGCTAGGCATCATCGCGCAAACCGAAAGGTTGTCGGTTCAACCCCCAGTCAGGGCACATGCTTGGGTTGTAGTCCACACCCTTGGCTGGGGGCATGTGAGAGGCAACCAATCAATGTTTCCCTCCCTCTCTTTTTCCCCACCTTCCCCTCTCTCTAAAAGTAAATGAATAAAATCTTTTTAAATAAATTACTCTGTATGACCTTTTTATAAATTAAGGGTGTTAACTGTTTTCTATCTTTTTTCAGTTTGTGTTTTTCATCTTTCAGTGATTTCAGTTTATATTTTTAATATTTTTTGTAATCATTTTCTGTTTGTTTTAAGATTAGAAAATTTTTCTGTGTTCTAATTTTCATTGGAATGCCTCTACTACATGAAATTTTGATTGGGATATTGGTTGTCGATATTAGATAGCTATTCTTTTTTATGTTCCTGGTTTCCTAAGCAATTAAAAAATTGAAAATTTAAAAATATAAATAAATTTTATTCAAATCATATTTTGGGGTTTATTTTAAGCATTTAAATGTTTTTTTTAACCTGTTGATGTGATATAGTAATTTATTTCAATATGGAATTATTCTTCAGTCCTGAGAGAAAAGTTATGATTCATTATGGAATACTAGTCTTACTTTTTTTCCCAAATTGTCTCTAGTTCTCCTTTTTTATTTTTATTTTTTTACTAATTTATGTTTTGGTAACTTAAAAAATGAACAGGAAACTTCCTATGTTTTTCTATGCCCTGTTTTGTGGAGGTTGTATGTTCCTTAGAATTTGAAATAACTCACCAGTGAAACTCTAATCCTGGAATCTTTTTTACTGGTAATTCTTGGATAACCTTTTCCCATTTCTTCACTATTTATGTTTTCAGGGGTTATCTTCTTTAGCTGAAAGATTTTATTATTTTATTAAGGAATCTTTTGGATCTGAAGAATAGGAGCCTACTTAAGTAAGTGCAGGGGAAAAAGAGAGGTTATTGCCTGATGAAAGAGAAGTCTCATTGAGTTCTCAGAAGCAGTGAGCGTCCAGTACTCAAGATGGGGATGGATCGAGCCAACCTTGGGATGAGCTCCTCTGTCATCTCTCTCGGCTTTTTGTTTCTTTTGTGCCTGTACACACTGTTCTTTCCCCCCTGAGTCCGTTTCTTTCTGCCTTTGGGGTACATGCAACCCCGTGGTAACTTGTCCAGTGTTATAAATACTGTATGACTTTCCAGCTCTAGCCATTTCACTTCACTGGGGCTTTCTGTTTGCTCAGATTCTCAAAATGGATAAATTGGATTAAATTATTTTTGTTAGTTAGGCTACATCAATTACAGGTGTCTAGCAGACATCCGAATAGACACCTTTTGGATGTTTTTACCCTGTTGGTTAAATGAGCTGTGGCTGGGTGGGAGCCAGGCCCATGAGGGTTATTCAGAATGGGCTGCCATTGGCAAATTTCCTGGGAAAAGAGCTGAATATGATGGGGAGATAGACACCAACATCTAGTATGATAATGCTTTGTCTTTTTCTAGGGGAGAAAAAATGTTTCCCTTGATTAGAATACTACTGTCCTTGGACTTGTTTGTGCATGGCCACCTGCCCTTCAGGTCCCACCCGGAGGTTCTGTTTCAGTAAATCTTGGCTGAATCTGGATCTTTAAACAGGCTCTCCACATGTGTCAGATGTAGAGGGTGTTGGGAACTATAGGAATGCAGTTTCTATGATCTGGTCTGTATCCTTCGTTACCTATTCCAAGTTTTATTTATTTATTTTTTTGCCAGTAAAATCATTTCAGGTTTACATGTGGAGAAACTGGTGTAAGCTTTCTGGCACTGCTACTAGACTTATCTCCTCTACCCCACGTGATGAATTACAGTTCTGTGGGTACATCTACTAACACTAGAAGCCTATACATATGCTTCCTTTTTCCCACTTGCAGTTAAGAGTCTGAGTGGATGGAAAAGGGGGTTTCAAAGGCCAGAGCATTTATAAACCACCGATTCGTATTTCTCAGCCTAGTTCTTTTGGCCTTGTAGCTAGTGGAAATTCTTTCCAGGTGTTGCCTATAGGTTTATTAACAATATCACTTTGAATTGGAGAGGCCATTTAATGGATAGCTAAGGAAACCATTTTGAGTAGAAATCTAAATCTATTTTTTAGTGGAAATATAACTCAAGCCCAAATACATTGTTTTGAAATGTATGACTTCAGCACATACACATGAATACAAACACTAATCCCAGTTTAAAACTAGTTTTTTAAAAAACTGGGTATGTTAATATTAAAGTAAAATTTTTTTCTTGGAGTTCTTGTTGACTTATTTATAATTTTTCTTCCATTGCTTAATTCCAAACATGTTAGAGAAATATCCATGTATACTCTTAAAAGTTAAAAATTTCTAGTCTTGATCCTCACCCTCTGCATAGGCAGAGTAAGTTTGTGCGCGCACTGCAGATCTGTGAAGTGCTCGCGGTTGAGTCCTCAGCCTGTTAAGTCCAGATTAGTCTCCTCTCTGAATTAAATAGGCACAAACAGTCTTGTTCTTAAAATCGATTGCATGTTCCTTATTGCTAAAGAAACTTTAAATATATAATTAATTCTTCTCTCTCTCTTGATAGTAATCCCGTGGATTTGAGTAATCCAGCCATTATAAGCTCTACTCCCAAATTTCAGGAACAGTTCTTGAATGTGAGCGGAATGCCACAAGAATTGAATCAGTATCCCTGCCTTAAACATCTGCCTCAAATATTTTTTCGTGCCATGCGTGGAATCAGCTGTCTGGTGGATGCGTTCTTAGGTGAGTTTTGTGTATGTTGCTAGATGTAGATAACTCTAGAGTCTAGTTTTAGAAACTATTATGAAAGACTAAAGAAAAAGATGAACAGATTTGATTATCAATAACAAACTATTCGCAACACATGTAATAGCTGGAGGGTTTTTGTTGTCCTTATATAAGTGGACCACACAATGCTAAGAAAAAGAATAAGACCTGGTAGAAAAATGGACAAAGGATATGAATGAAAGATTTGCATAAGAGGACAGTGCTCATTCTCACTAGTAATCCAAGAAAATACAGATTCAAATGCATTAGGTATCATTAGAAGGCAAGTTTCTTTTGTGAACTACTGTTTTTCACATTTTAGGAATATGAGAAGTCAGAATTATTTTTACCTGTTGAAAGGCATGGTATTTAATATGTATCGTTTTCTAAAGCATTTGTTATGTGTACTTGTTAATATATGCGGGGGAACCCCCCAAAAGCCCCAAAATTTATTTATAAAAAATTGTGTATTCTTACATGTTTAAACTTCAGTCACCTTCAAAGTATTCTCCATTTGATGTGATACATCTATCAAGATGTTTCTTTGCCACTGCTGAAAACAGTTTTTGAACTCATCAGTTTTCGTGCCTTTTAGTACTTCTTCTGTATTTTGTTTCACCTCTTACACATCAGCAAAATGTTTCCCTTTGAGGACTTTTTTCATCCAGGAAAACAGAAAAATACATCGCTTAGGGTAAAATTGGGTGGGGCATGGGAATCATGTCATTTTTGGTCAAAAACTACTGAGTATTCTGCACAGTATGGGCAGGTGCGCTTGTGAATTACCCATCATGAAACGGGCAAACACTTTGAAAAAATCATCAAAAAAAATTCACTGAAGCCAAATGCAGTCTCTCACAACAATGCCAGCTGGTACACTGATGCAGATGGGTTCCTAGAACACTCACCCAGTGATGGAAGCCTGCACTACACGGGGCCTGCCCTCCAGGAGATAATTTGGGGTTTTTTGGCCCCCCCCTTGTATTATGTACGTAATATACAGGGTGGGCAAAACTAGCTTTATAGTTGTAATACAATTAAATAATATAATAAATAATAATACAAGAATCAGCTCTGTTTTGTGTACTCACAACTATAAACCTACTTTGCTGACCAATTGCTATATTAGTTCAAGTTAAGTTTGCCATATAACAACCAAAAAACCTGTGGTTGAAACAAAGATAGTTTACTTACACATGGGTTGAGCCCAAGGACTAGGCAGTACAGGGCTGCTATAGCAGTTCCACCATTGTTAGCGGTCCAAGGTGCTTCCACCTTGTGGTTCTCCATCCTCGGTGCACTCTCTCATGGGCCATGATGGTTGAATGAGGTCCAACTCTTCTGTTCAGTAATTACAAAGGAAGGAGAATCTCCACTTGGTTGGTCCTTTTATGGAGATTCCCTGGGCTGTCCATCCAGCACCACCTACTTTCCTATGATCAGAACATGGCCACATCTAGCTGTAAGAGAGGCTTGAAAATGAAGCTGTTTATTCTGGGTAGCCATGGCCAGCTAAAATTTGTATTCTACAGCTCAGGAAGGGATGGCAAATGGATATTGGGAGGCTGCTAGCAGTCTCTCTCATGGTCTGTACAGAGCATTCACTGGTATTGCCTGAGGAAGATTTTCTGAACATATTTTGACCTATGAAGAATAACTCCATTTGTCTTTTCTTAAAGGCATTTCTAGACCCCGATCAGACAGTGCTCCTCCAACACCCGTGAATAGATTAAGTATGCCTCAGAGCGCGGCCGTCAGTACCACCCCACCGCATAACCGGAGGCACCGGGCTGTTACTGTGAATAAGGCCACCATGAAGACAAGCACAGTAAGAGTTTTCATCACCATTCTTATGCTGCGTAACGTTGGCTTTTTAATCTGTCGTCCTTTTAAAAAAGTCTTGCTGTTTTCTCAGACTTTTCATGAGTGTGGATATATATATTCTTGTGTCCTTCTGATAGGTCAGTACTGCTCACGCCTCAAAAGTTCAGCACCAGACGTCCTCCACTTCTCCTCTGTCAAGTCCAAATCAGACTACTTCAGAACCCCGGCCACTGCCTGCCCCTCAAAGACCAAAGGTTAACAGCATCTTGAATCTCTTTGGATCATGGTTATTTGATGCAGCATTTGTTCACTGTAAACTTCATAATGGAATAAACAGAGACAGCAGCATGACTGGTAAATATTGCTCAAGAAATATGTTACCATTTTTTCTTTCCTTTTATTTTCTTTTTAATCTTTCCTACCTGCAAGATTAATATGCATCTTAAAAAACTCTCTGTCTCTGACGAAGCAGTGTCTTGTGCTTAACCCCTTCCAGCTGAAGTAACAGAATTTTGGACGTTTTGCTACCTGTCCTTTTTATGTTTGTTCTGTGAGATTTGACTTTGTCTGTTTTTATTAGACACACTTTTCAAGGTTAGCTACTTTTTTTTGTTCCATCAAATTCCTTTCAGTAGGTGACCTGGAAGTTCCCTTCATGTCAGCCAGGATAATAATGCTGATATTGAGAATTAAAGATTTTGACCAGAAATTTATTCACAAGAAGTGTTTTCTTAGATTTTGACAGCCATTCACTCATTAGTGCATATACATTATTAGAAAACTTCTGTTTCACAAAAGACTCTAAACCTCTCAGATTTTAGTCTAGAGAACTTTATTTCAAGGGTATGCTTTCAAAAATACCATTTTTCTGAAACTAAATAAGACTGGTGGACAATTAATAACTCAACCCTGATATCTTTATTTAGATTTTATAACAGAAATGAAACACCATCTAAGTAAAATCTGGTTTATTTTTGTCACCTTACCATTATATTTGGAAGTAATTGCATAGGGTACAAGATGGGAGTGTAGGGTAGTGCAGAATGTACCGAAGGAATATTATTCATGATGTCTTACAGAGACTAATAACAGTAATGGCTATCATTTATTGAACTGAATCACTCAGTGCCAGGCACTGTGTGGCATGCATTAATGAGTGTATTGGTTGTTTGGTAAGAAAGCACTTTTCTACTGGGGTTGGAAATAGGTTGAGGTGAAAGGAGGCCTAATTGCATTAGTTTGTGCATCTCTAGGGAGACCATTAGTTCCACAGAGAACCCTAATGGCCATAAGGATCTCTGCTTTCGTTCAGATATGCATTCTTATGTATTATGTATCATCTCAGAACTAAGGTCTGTGACTGTTAGCACTATACACATATAATTATTTTGGATGTTCTTACAAATATTTTACGTTATTTAGAAAAGTTGTGACTATTAAAGACATTTTCAGGAATATAATTTGAGATTGCATGGTTCAGTTTAGGGATTCCCTTATTTATTTTGTTCAAATTCAGATACTTTATATTCTACCATTTCCGTATTTTATTTACAAGTTTGAATTGTGGTGTTTACTTATGGATAAGTAAATGTACTTAGGATGACTAAATGAAAATTTAAAAACAGTTTTTGGCTTTTATATTTTCTTATATTCATATGCTTTATATTTTGCGTTTTCTGAATCATTTATATTTATTTGTATTTTCTAGAATAAGTCATATTTTTACTTTTTTTGAGATGCATTTCTTACTGTGTATCTTCTGGGTATTGAGCTGTTGACACTACAATCCCTCAGTTCAGAATGGTTCAACTTGCTGCCTTCTTGGTGGGCTTACTTAAAGGGAACTTACAGATCTTCCTGCTCTATAGGGATTTTGTAACAGCTTTGCTCACCCTTTTGTGCCAAAAGATAGAAGTCGATTCAAATCATTTGTGGGCCACAAATTGTTTTAACTCTTAACATTTTTCTTGGTTGGGAAAGGATAAAAGTTTCTCTTTCCCTGCCTTGTGATCAGAGATGAGGAAGGCTGTTACATTACCTGGGGAGATAGGAAGTGTCCAGATAGTTGAATGGGTTAGAGGACTGTTGGGTGCCACTCCTAAGGCCTTGGGGGTGGTGGGAGGTTTGGGAATACTAACACCGTTAGTCTGTTTTCTAAGTACTGGCTGTCATCAAGGAATTCTGCCATGCAGTTCACCTCAAACTTAACATGTCTGCTTCAGTGAACTGGTTAGCTTTAGATTTACTCGATAGTACACTGTGCTTTGTAAAAGTAACATTGAGCTGGGAAGGGTTAATGAACTAAAATTTTAATGCACGTTATGGGCAGTTCAAAACCTCAATTCTTTTGTAGTTGTGTAATTTTCTTTGTTCATTTCTTTTGCATGATACAAAAATTATAATTTTGGATCTGAATGCACAATTTCCTATGTTTTTGAACTAGCTTGTGGTATCATAAAGCTTTTAATCTAACTTTTAAAAAGCTAAAAAGCTTCTTAACTTATTGTAAAAGTTCACCATCTTTAAAGTATTTTATAATTACTACTGTCCTTTGATTTGTTTCCATTTATTTCTATTATCTTGCAGCATCTTTTATCCAAATTCTTCTTTCTTATAAATCTTGTAAGTAGGAACCAGAAGCTTCCTCTTATTGCAGTCATGTTTTTATTTTTTTCATAATTCCATTAAAAAATTTGATTGTCATTGTCTCTTGTAGTTTTTGCACTTGGGAAGAAAAATACTTTTCTGTGTTTTGAATGGGGAAGATTGTTGGCAAAAGCAAATTAATCTGCCTGAATCAGTCCCATTATTTCTGTACACTAGTCTGGTCATGTCATGAATTCCAGGATTTTGCACTAACTGTGTTTTGGCTCTTTTTTTTTTTTAAAAAGCTTTAAGCTTATTTTTATACAGATTTAATGTTTGATTTGTATGCATTCTGCATGTAGTGTTTTTTAAATGTATTATTGCTGGATAGCTTATTCAGGACTAAAATGGCTCATGGGAAGTTGCATAAAGATTTATATTTGACTCTGCATTCTATTAAATCTATTACAAAATAATTTAAATATTCTGTGTAGAGTGATAAAAGATTGCAGAGTGATTTTTAACACACTCTGAAATCTTTTGTTAAAAATAATAGCAACTTTCGAAGGGCTTCTGTTTCAGTGACAACAAATGACCACGATGCTCTTACCAATATAATTTTTGATTTATCAACCTCAAGTTAGCTGCTGTCTGTGGTTGTTAAAATTCATTTTCATTTTGCTTGGTTGGGCAATTCTTTGGTGTGTGTTTTGGAGTTGGGTGGGTGGTGGGAATGCTCTCTCTTCCTTCCTACGCATTAGTCTTCCTTACTTTGCCCTCTCCTTAAAGTATAAAAACTAGCATGGGATTGCCCATTCAGAAGTGCTGTTCGTCTGGGGTAATATGGAAATTGCAGTGGCTCTTTTTCTTAACATTTAAGTATCATTCTATAGGGGAAGTTAAAAACTGAATAATAGAAAAGCCAAATTTGTTATATATCTGTATATGATTACAGATATATATAAATATATTCTGCTGATTAAAAATTCAGTTGGAAAATAGTTCTTGAAGAATTTGTTAAACTGACAGTACCACTGTAAATTAATTGTTACCCATTTTCCAAGAAGATTTCAGAGAGCCCTTTAAAAAAGTAAAATATAGTTGCTAAACAAAAGAATTATTGGATTCCATCCAAGTAGCTATTTAATGACACCAACATTTGATCTTTGTGTCCAGGGTCCCATGAGCCTATCTGCATATTGACAAATATAATAAAACCCTCCTTTTCTCTCCCCAGCCATTACAACACAAGCTAGCATGGAGTTTCGACGGAAAGGGTCACAAATGTCCACAGACACCATGGTTTCCAATCCTATGTTTGATGCAAGTGAATTTCCTGATAACTATGAAGCAGGAAGAGCTGAGGCTTGTGGGACACTATGTAGGATTTTTTGTAGCAAGAAGACTGGAGAAGAGATTCTACCAGCTTATTTATCCAGGTCTTAGAATTTTTTGTTTTGTTTATTTTTTCATTTATATAGTTTGCATAGTGAAACTGTATTATAACATGGCTTAGTAGACTGAATTGATAAGTAAATGTTGGTTTGAAATACCTGCAAATGTCTATAAGTAACTGAAATTTTTGCTTAAATTCTTCCATTTTACTTGTCTTACTAGATTTGTAAAGATCCTTAAGACCCTTTTTATTTTAGAGCTATTATTTATTGTTTTATTTGACTTATTAATAATGGAGAGATTTGGAAGGACTATACTAATTTTTAAATAAATTTTTAGCACAGTATTAGACAACATAGATGGTCCATAAATGTTTAATGTAAATCCTGTCTCTAAGGAGCTTATTTTCTGGAGTAAGCAAAGCCATGTACAAAACTAACAATGATCCAGTAGTAATAGGAGGTTGGTAGGAGAGAGGAACAGATAAAGTGCTGTGGGCACTCAGAGGAAGAAACAGCATACACACTTACCCTGGGGGTTCAGGAAAGAGTTACAGAGGATTGAATGACTGTGCTGGACTTACAAAGGATGGGTAATATATAGCAAGTTGGGTAGGGTCATCTTATCCATATTTGTGACTTCAGTCGATCTTTGTGAATGGCTCTGCTATCCATTTAGTTAGTGGCTCATGCCAGAAACTAGAAGTCATTTTATACTCCACTTCTCTCCATCTCTATCTTTAATTGGTCATCCAGCCCCTCCCTTTCTGCTACTTGACCCTCTTTTTAATCTGTCCACTTTGTCCCCACCGTGACACTTTAGGCCTTTCACTTTTTTTCTGAAATTAACTTGTAATGGCTTCCTGTTTTTGTTGCCCTTCTCAACTAATCATTCACACAGCTGCTGAAGTCATGTTGGTATCAACAAGAGCATTCTGGCGTCTTTGTACCTGCTAGGTTCTCAGGAGAGAAGGTCAAACTGACTATTGGAGGAAACAGTGCCAAAGCATGTAGATGTGAAATTGAACAGCACATTCTGGGAACTAATCAGGGGTATCTTAATAGGCTCTTGGTTTTTAAGTAACAGACAACCTTCTCAATATGACTCAAGCAAAAGGGAATCAGTTATGAAAAACTAATGCTATTTAATACACTCTAAGGTCTGGATATGCTGTGGGGCCTCATGAAGGGTAGGAACCAGAGTCTAGAAAGTGGTTAAGGACCAGAGTGGGTTTTTTTCCTTTCTGGTTTTTCTGTCTTCATGGTGTTCCAGAACTGCTTCTTTGTTCTTTGCAGGTCATTTTCTTATATTGCAGTATTCTGAGTTCTCAGTTTTCATGGCCTTCATCTAGGTGACCAACAGGGCCAATCAGCGTATCTGCATCCCAATTTCACATTCCTGAAAAAGAGAATCTGATTAATCAGGTGTTGGTAGACCACAGAGGTATCTGGTCTAGTCAGCTATGGCTGTGAGGGAGGGTCACGTGGAATACTGGCATCCTTTGTGTGTGTGGGTCGGGATATAGGAGGGAGAATACTGGTTGGGGAGACGCCACGAGTGGTATCATTAGCAGTAGGGTAAAAAGCTATGACCATGAGCTTTCTGTCTGGTCCGTAAGTCTGGGTGGGTGGTAGTATGACCAACCAAAAAAGCAAATTTGTGAGGGGGCCAATGATAAGCTTAGTTTTGAACCTATTGAACTTGAGGTGCCTTTGGGATATTTATCAACAATTATTTATGCCAGACACTGTACACAGGGAGTACTGGAATACATTAGTAGACATTTCTTGCCCTCAGATATCCAACATGCTTTTGGCTAATAGGTCTGGAGCTGAGGTGAGAGGTATCTGGTAGAGACTGATTTGGTTATGTTCAGTGGCTTAAGTGTTGTTTAAAACGAGGCTAGTGGAAGATACAGCTTAGAGAACTGAGCTTGGCAGCCTGAGGAACACCAACATTAGGAGGCAGGTGGAGTAAGAGGATCTATTAAAGGAAATAGCTGTAGAAGTCAGAAGAATAAGGAGAGAAGAAGGGAGTAATCAGGTTTGAATGCTTTAAAAAAGGCAGAGTAAGGTAAGACTTAGACATGTCTTCTGGAGTTAGCAATTGAGAGGCATTTGGTTATTTGCTAACATGGTTTTAGTTTAGTTCTAAGGAGAAAAGGTGGATTGAAATGAGCTGAGCAATGCCCAGGAGGAGGGGAAGTTGTTGCAGAAGAGTTTTGCAGAGAAGGAAAAAGTGCCTTATAGTAGTAGAAGAATATACTAGTATAATTGCTCTTGAATGATAGAAAATTGAGTGCTTAGTTGCTTGCAGGTTAGAGGAACAGGTTAAAAGTAAGATATACTCAATGTAAGATGTACTTTAGGTATATTCCTATAAGGAATCTTATGTAGAGTGATCTTCATATCGTGATAAATGCAGGGTTGAATGAGGTTTCTTTCATTCATTGTCTCCCCCAAAATTATGGATCACAGGGGAAAAGACAGCACTTTTTTTTCTTTCAGGATTTGTGCAATGCTGCAAAACTTTACTGACATGGAATTCAGTCCAGTAATGCCTCCAGTTTATTGATAATTACTGTAGTCATTTGCCTTGTTTTGTTTGGGTACTTAATTTTTAGGCACCTATAAATTTGAGTTGCAAGGTTTAAAACTTCAAGAAGGTGTAATAGACATGAATCTTTATTTTTATCAGGAAAGATAACTTGGTTCTTAGTATATTTGATTCTGAGTTGTGTTAACTTGAGTAATAGCTTTTCAAGGTTAGAAATAATGAAGAGTGGAAATAGACTTTCAGATGAATATGTAGAAAATATTAATGTATATGGAAACAATTGACCAGCAGTTTAAAATTTTTTTCTTGCTTTCCTAGATTTTACATGCTTTTAATTCAAGGTTTGCAGATAAATGATTATGTGTGCCATCCTGTCTTGGCCAGCGTTATTCTAAACTCCCCTCCTTTGTTCTGCTGTGACTTGAAAGGGATTGATGTTGTGGTTCCTTACTTTATTTCAGCTCTTGAGACCATTTTGCCTGACAGGTAAGCTGTCATTCTGTATTAGCATATCATTTGTTGGGTTTGGCCTGGTCTGCTTTGGTGGTTCCTCCCCAGTTTCCTAGTTTATCCTGTCCAGTTGCCTTCATAGCCCAAGGGGACTCGGGGCATATTAAATGAGTGTAGAATACCCAGACACTGAGCTCCTCCACTTCTTACTAGTCTATGGGTGTGTTGAATCTTTTTTGGCCTGGTTGGGCGGGGTAAGAGCAACCTCAACCTAGAGGATGTAATTTTGCAGAGTAGGACTTACATTTAAAATCAATCAGTCAATCAATCAGTCAAATTCTAGTTTTATTCCATAACAGCAGGTTAACATAGACACACAGTACAGAATATAAATTCAGTGGAAAGCATTTAACTGCATTCTTTATGAGACCAAACATAGTGCTTATATTGTGAAAAATTGGCATAATGTATATTTGGCAATAGCTAAAAACATACTTTAGTTTGGAAATACTAATAGCTATTTTTTTTTTGGCAGAGAACTCTCCAAATTCAAAAGTTATGTAAATCCAACAGAATTGAGAAGATCTTCCATTAACATCCTACTTTCTTTGTTGCCCCTCCCTCATCACTTTGGCACAGTCAAATCTGAGGTAATGTTTTATTAAAGTTTTTTTATATTCTATATCCTGTTTTGTGTGCTATTTCAAATTACTGTCTTTTAAAAATGGAGTAGGAATTTTAAAAACATTTTAGAAAGTTTTTCAAGTGAGTCAACAAAATTGATACGCTATGGAAATTTCTGCTGTCAGTCAGCCAGCATGCCTGGCTTACCATTTCAAGTGGCAATAGGCTAGTGACATCTGATAACATATGTTGTCGAGTTAGTGACAGACGTAGCACAGTCTAATATTGATCAAATTGAGAGCCTTGCTTGTCAGACTGATCTCTTTTCCCACGGTATCAGTTCTTACATGGTCATAGCGTACCACAGCAATCAATGTTAAATATTCTTTGTTTCTTCCATAGGTGGTTCTGGAAGGAAAGTTTAGTAATGACGACAGCTCTTCTTATGATAAACCAGTAACTTTTTTGTCCCTGAAGTTGAGACTTGTGAATATACTAATAGGTGCCTTGCAAACGGAAACAGACCCCAACAACACTCAAATGATACTAGGTTTGTGTTCATATATTTTTAGATACATTTTTTTTTGTAAGTGAAAACCCAGGTATTTTTGATCTCAGGCATGCTAAGGAGTCAGGGGTCAGTGTGGCATTTATTCTTCAGCAAGTCTCATTGCAGAAATTGGCATACCCTCACAAAGTAGTCAGATAACAGCAGAGGACAGTGCTGTTGCATGTCATGCTGAGTGTCTTTAGTATTGAGAGAGAAGAAACCAAGAGTAAGGAAAACTTCATAGGGGGAAGTAGATGTTAAATTGGATATTGTAGAGCAGGATTTGAAGAATTTTTCATTGCAGGAGAAAGTGATGGCTAAAGAATTGGCGGTGGCAGTAGTGGTTGGAATGGCTGCTCAGGAAGGATAGTATGTTATGCAGTAAGAAGGTAGAATAAATAGGGAAGGGTAAATCCTTTCATTTTGGAAAGGAGTTGAAGGAACAGAGGTTAAATCTTGATATGAGAAAGCCTCCAAATTGTAGTATTTTAAGTTATTCAAATAATATCACTTGAAATCATAAAATTTCTATGGTTGATTGATGATCTAGTTTTGCTTTATCCTTGTTTGGGAGCATTCCCTCATAGATTCCAAGGAAGAATCAGTTGGCAGTCTTGCCATAGATTGGCAAAGCTGTGTCTTTCTTGTCTTTTTCCATTGTGGACAAGAGTACTTTCCCACTGGGATGAGAAGCAGTGTGGTAGGCTCACCATCTTGTTTCTGTTACAACCTTTCTGGGGCTGTGAGTTCCTTGATAATAGATACAAGCTGTCTTCAGGATATGCAGGCATGGGCAAGCCCTGAAGTTGAGATATTAATGGTTGGTCTTTCATACCAGTTATAAAATATCTGGTAATGATCATTTTTTGTATAAAGCAAAGTCTGACCTTCAAATTTATTTTATAAGACCAATCAAATTTATTTTAGAAAAATGGGGTTTAAAACTTTGGGGACAGACCTGAATTAGGTTTTTTTTTAAAAGATCTTTTCTGATCAGGTGACAGATTTATTGGTGATTTTATGACAATTTCAGGAATACTCAGCTAAAATAATATCTCTGCTATTAATTGAGTTACTTCAGGCATTTTAGTATTCTTGTCATGTATTTAAATAAAATGCATTTTTTTGCTATTGCAGGAGCGATGTTAAATATTGTTCAAGATTCAGCACTTTTAGAAGCCATTGGTTGCCAAATGGAGATGGTAAGTCATATACCATATGTAATCTTCTAGAGATCGACTTCTGATTTTAAGTAAATTTTATTCCAAAATGTCTGTCCTCGTGATTTTTAAAGGCATTTATTTTTAAATTCAGCTTATTGATGTAGGCTGTTTCTGTTTTAAAATATCGGGTGTTTTGAGGGTTCTTACCTTTCAGTGCCTCATCATGTGTACATCAGGTTCCTGAGAAATATTGCGTGAAAGAAAATCCAACTAAATACAGTCTTTATTCCTGGACAGTATCTACTTCAAGCACCTACTTTTGCTGTGTTGGTAAACTGACTTGAATAGTCTGGAAAAAGCCCTTTATTCCATCCCTAGTGGATCTAATGCTAGCTGTTAGCAAACATCAGTTTACTTTTTTTCATCTCATCAGCTTTTTCTAGGCCCTCTAGATCAAAGTTGGAAAGTCCCCCAAAGCACCAATGCTTCTAAATCAGAAAAGCTTCCCAGAGACTCCCAGTGCCCCCTGCTTCTGTCTCCAAGATACGTGATTCCTGTACTTGGAGTAGAGGCAGGGGAGTAGATAAATTAATGGAATATAAAGGAGTGGTGGATGGAGCATGGGTGCTCAAATTACTTTTAAGGAAATTATATTCATGTTGCAGTAGGTGGCTGATAATAATCAACTGATCTGGATGTAATGAATTGTACTTACATGGGAAAAAATGAGGGAAATTTTTAACAGATACCTTTGTTAACTCATATATAAATATGTAGGAGTTAATCTTTATACTAACCATAGTATTTTATTGTTTGTGTTTTATGATATAACTACATTTGAGAGTTACTGTTACTTTATGTGTGTTTTGTTTTGTTAAGATTGCAGTCCTGTTCTGAAGTTTTGCTTGGGAAGCACTAGGGTGTTTTTTTAAGGACCCAGAGTTATTAGCTAGTGAAGATAGAAAAGGTCCTTGGTTGGCTCTTTGTGAACAGCAACAAAGAAGACCCCCAGATGGGCACCTGTAATCATCTGAACCTTCATAACCCCTCCGTGGATAGTGTCGTGCAAAAACACTACAGCAGTTTTTATCTGTATATCAGGTTGTGCTATTTAGTGTCACATTACATTTTATCAACATGGCTTTTAATGATTGACCTCTGTTTATACTAGTGCACTATGGAGGTAACCCTCGAGTATTTGATTCATTTTTTTTTGACTAGGGTGGTGGAGAAAATAACTTGAAGAGTCATAGCCGCACTAATAGTGGCATTAGTTCAGCAAGTGGTGGAAGCACAGAACCCACAACTCCTGATAGTGAAAGACCTGCTCAAGCTCTCCTGAGAGATTATGGTAAGCCATGTTTGTTTTTTTGACATCCAGAGTTTATAGAATAACTTCTAATGCTCAGATACACAAAACAAATAAGCAAAACATTTTTAACACAATTTTAATGACCATGATTTTTTAAATGTATTTAGGTAGAATAGAGAGGCTATTAGTGTAAAAGAGTAGGAAAATGAAAATAAATCTTATAAGCAGCTTATAGTAGTTAGATTCTAGGTAGTTTTAGATTTTATAAATGATTATAATGGGTGGTTAGGAAACATTTCTGGATTCTGTACCAGGTGCTGGTAATAGAGTCAAATGGGATGTGGACTCTGCCTCACAATCTAATGGCAGAGCCAGCCAGTACCTCAAGTTACTACAGTGTGGTAAGGGTGGGTGGTGGGAACCCCGTGGGACAGAAACGCAGAGCAGAATATCTTTGTGCTTAAAACCTTTGTGCTTAATACCTCTCTATATATCTGGTTAGATTTCTCTGTCACAGATTTTAAGTAAGAGTAAGGAAACATTAGCCAGAAGAACATCCTATTAAATGATATTCTTTACCCTGGGCAATTAATTACTTATAGTTCTCTCAGTTTGTGGGTGCCTTTGTGTTTTTATACACAAATAATACCATGGAGTGTCCAACCTTTTGGTGTCTCTGGGCTACACTGGAAGAAGAGTTGTCTTGGGCCACATATTAAGTACACAAACACTAACAAAAACCAAAACTCTCCTAATGTTTTAAGTGGGTTTATGGTTTTGTGTTAGGCCGCATTCATAACCATTCTGGGCTGCATGCTGCACGCAGGCCACAGGTTGGATACCCCTGGTTGAATCTGTGAGTGTTAATCCAACTAGATTAGAATGAAATTTAGATCCTTAGATGTGTGTTTAAATTTTTAATCATAAATATCCTTGAGCATGTCAGATGCATCAGGTCATTATGTGGATATGCAACACATTTAAATATTGCATTTATAAAGTTATTTAAACTGTTGTCTTACTATGTTCCTGGGTTTAAGTATAGTTAGGCGAAATTTTGTTTATTTTTCGTGCTTTCTAAAACACTTAAAGAAATTTTTGCATTTTGTATGTGTTCTAATATAAGTGTTTGAAGTGATAATTGTTTGTTTGAGCATTTTGAACTGGTGTTAGTGAGGTCTGCTTTTAATGTCGTAAAATATTTTTTACTAAGAAGTCCAGATTTGTGTTAGTGTTGCATGAATGTCTCTTTAATGATCATTCCTTTTTCTGTTGTCACTGCCCTCTTTCTGATAGGATCGACAGGTATAATGTCCCTAAAGCTTCCTTTATAAATTTCATTTAATTTGTCCTTATGTATTATTAGCTAAGTAGTTATTACTTTTAAATATAGAATTGGAGGCCAAATAAAAGCACAATGACATGGTTATTTAATTTTTTTAGAAATATTAAAGTAGTTTTGAAGAGGTAAATGTTAAAATGTGTTTAAAAAGCAATGCATGTGACTTTTGATGGTTTGACCCCTGAAAATAATTTCAACAGATGCTTTAGGATTATTCCCAGCATCTGAGGAGATTTGAATTCTTTCCTCCATATAAAATTCCAAGGAAATAATTGATAGAATTTCATTGTTTTGGTAAAAATGTAACTCTCTGAGTTAATTTAGAAATTTAAAAATTTACCTTGTTATAAGAATGACACTGAATTGCCAAATCCCAGTGGATGTCTGTATGAAAGTCCCTGAGCTGGGAGCTAGAAGCCGCTCTGGTCCAGTGTGTGTGCTCTGTGCACTGTTGCTCAGTCAGGCTTGATGCGCAGGCCAGTGGGGCGGGGAGCAGAGCACTGTGTGGGTGCCCGTCGTGCTCACTGTGGCTGCTGTGGTCTGTGCCTGGTGGAATGCTGTGCTTCTCGTTACTAATGCTTAGTTGTTTTCCCTCCCTGTGGGATGTGGCATTGGGGTTATATCCTAGCTCTTAATACAGATTCAGCTGCTGGGCTACTGATTCGCAGCATTCATCTCGTCACCCAAAGACTCAACTCCCAGTGGCGGCCGGACATGAGCATATCACTGGCAGCTCTAGAGCTCCTCTCTGGCCTGGCAAAGGTGAGAATGACAGTTCTTTAATTTCAGCCCAACAGCCTTGCACTGCTGCTCTGTTTTCTGTATCTCCTGACCTCTTGGTGTGGGTTTCACAGTATTGGTTTATACTCAAACACAGTTTATATTAAAGTGTGCAAAAGTGAGCGTCCGAGTGAAATTTTACAAAATGAACTTCACTTTTTCTGACTTTGTATTTTTTCATAATATTTTAAATTTGCAGCATGACTTTTTGTGCCATTATGGGATCATCTGATTTTAATGAACAAATACAGATTTGGTAAAGGAAGAGTGATTGTCCTAAAATAGGCCATTTGGGACTATCTGTGACTCTTCCATCTTCCGTTATCAGAGATAAGTAAAACTGGCTGTACTTTTAAATTACTTTCACGGCTCTTATTCCATTTTGTGGAACTTTAGAACTGTGTGGCCATTTGCACTTCTCTAAGTATTTTTCTTATTGAGGTGGAATTTACATAACATAAAATTAACTGTTTTAAAGTGAATAATTCAATGGCTATTAGTACATTTACAGTGTTGTGCAGCCACAACTTCTGTCGAGTTTCAAAACATTTTCATCACCCCAAAAAGAGAATCCATACCCATTAAGCAGCTGCTTTCTGGTCTCCCCTTTCCACAAGCCCTGACAACCACTGGTCTGCATTTTGTCTCTATGGGTTTATCTATTCTGGGCACTTCATGTAAATTAAGTCACCTAATATATGGCCTATTGTGCCTGGCTTCTTTCACTTAACATGTTTTTAAGGTTCATTTGTGTTATAGACTATGTCAGAATTTCATTTCCTTTCTGGCTAAATAATATTCCATTGTATTTATATCCACCAGTTTGTCTATTCATTTGTTGATGCACATTGGAACCATTGTGAATAGTGCTGCTGTGAACATGTGTCTGCCTTCATTTGTTTGAATACCAGTTTTCAGTTCCGTTGGGTATATACCTGGTGGTTGAATTGCTGGCTTACATGTTAATTCTATATGTAACCTTTGAGCAGCTGTCAAACTGTTTTCCACAGTTACTGAATTACTTTATATTCCCACCAGTGATGTACAAGGGTTTCAGTGTCTCTACATCCTCACTATCATCTAAATGTTTTCTTACATGTGAAACAGGCAGGATTAATACCTGGTGTTGTGAAGATCAAATCCAATGAAATGAAATAAAATATGTAAAGCACTTTGTGAACAAAAGGTGGTACACACACATGAGGTTGTACTGCCTGTGATGATAAAGTTCAAGCCCTTGTTTTATAGTCGTGAGGACAGGTGAGAAGAGGCTGTAACTTACCAAAGTCCTAAAGGACAAAATGGGCTAGAAAATGTAAGATGTTCTTTTTTTTTTTTTTTTTAATTGATTGATAGTTAAAAGAGAGAGAGAGACATCAATTTGTTGTTCCACTTATTTATGAATTCATTATTGGTTCTTGTATGTGCCCTGACCAAGGATTGAACCTGCAACCTTGATCTGTCAGGATGACACTCTAACTGGCCAGGGCCCTAAGATGATCATACCACCACTTAGGGATTACCTCAAAGATTCTCAGGGATAGGTGTAATGGCCATAGTTTTTGAGGGGCAGTTACTGATGCAGAAAGTAAGGATAGCCATTTATAAGACTTGCAGGATCACACTGCTTTGAGGACAAGGTACTGTTTCTTCTGATGTTCAGACACTCTCCATTAGCAAGGAAATAATTAACTCTAGGTGGAGTGCTGCTCTGAGCCTAACAAATCATACAGTGTGACACTACCTGATTTTTCATAAAGCTACAGTAATCAAAACAGTTTGGTATTGCAGTAGGGTTGGACAACTTGATCACCGGGATAATAATATTCCGGGAGTCCAGAGATAGATGCACATATACGTGAACATCTGATTTTTGACAAAGGTGCGATGTTAATTCAAAAGAGAAAGGATAATCTTTTCAACAAATAGTGCTGGGACAATCAGATATTCTTATATTCACATATAAGAACTTTGATTCATACCTTCCACTATGTACAAAAATTAACTCAAAATGGATTGTAACCCTAAATGTAAAACCTAAACTGTGAAACTTCTAGAATGGAAAAAAGTCTTTATTTATATGAAGATTTGGGTTATACAAAGATTTCTTATGCCATAGAAGAACAACTATTACATTTGACTTAACCAAAATTAATAAACTACTGTTTTTCAAAAAATGGACCATGAGATAAGTCACAGATTGGCAGAAACTCTTTACAGACTATATCCAGATTATATAAAGAACTGTCAAAACTCAGTCCTTTTGGTAGTGCACAATAACAGTATGGTGGTACAAATTTCCAAAAGAGGAAATTTGTCATTGATGACATTTTCAGAGCTAAACTGAATTAGTTCTTCTCACTCAGAGGCTTGCCGAAGACAGCTACTCTGGAGTTGAGGTCCAGCTTATATCAACCAGGATAGAAATCATTACCTTGGCCTCCAGGATGTAGAATGTTCTTGGTGAGAAGAATCAGCAGAACCAGGAATTGACTGATGTAGTTTAGAAGTTTTGAAAAGGTGGCCACAAGAGGTCTATGTGCCATTACACAGAGATTCTCTGCATTACAAACTTCCAGGGGGGCTTGCTGTGTGGAGAGCCTGCTGTGGGGTGCTGCAGTTCATCATGGAGAATGGGGCCAGGAGCTACAAGGTCATAGGGTCAGGGAAACTCCAAGGGCAGAGGGCTGGATCCATCGTTTGTGGATGGTCTGATGATCTACAGTGGGAACCCTGTTAACTATATCAATACCTCTGTGTGCCATGTGCTGCTCAGGTAGGGTGTGCTGGGCATCAAAGTGAAGATCATGCTGTCCTGGGACCCAAGTGGTAAGATTGGCTCTAAGAAGCCCCTTTCTGACCACATGAGCACTGTTGCCCCTAAAGAGAAAATGCTGTCCACTATCTCTGTCTGAGGACATAAGGTTAGGAAACCAGAGCTGCCTGCCATGTCTAGCCAGTGCCTACTACATAACAGGGTCTTCTGGGTAGCTGGATCTGGATAGTCTGGCTGTTGCTTTGTAAAGACCTTTAATGAAATCTTTTAGAAAGGCGAAACAGCCCTGGCCAGTGTGGCTTGGTTAGTTGGTGCTTTGTGCCGTGCACTGAAAGGTTTCGGTTTGATTTCTGGTCAGGGCACATACCTGCATTGTGGGTTTGGTCTCTAGTCAGGGCACGTGCAGGAGTCAACCAGTCTGTGTTTCTTTCTCACATTGTTGTTCCTCTCTCTCCCCCTCCCCTCTCTCCCGCCCCCCTTTTCCCTCCTTCCCCTTCTTCCCTCCTCCCCCTCCCTCACTCCCTCCCCCTTCTCCCTCTCTAAAACCAATGAATGTAAACTTGGGCAAGGATTTTTAAAAAAGACAAAAGAATAATAACAACAAAAATCCTCATTAATACAACAAACAGCCCAATTAAAAAATGGGGAAAAGATCTGAACACTTTACCAAAGAAAACATACAGGTAACAAATAAGCACATGAAAAGATGTTCCATATCACTAGTTATTAGGGAATACAATTAAAACCACAATGGGTTACCACTCCTCTGAAATTGAAAAGACTGACCATACCAGATGTTGGTGAAAATGTGAAAGTGGAACTCCCACACACTGTTGAACGGAATGTTATGTGGTACAACCATTTTAGAAAACAGCTTGGCAGTTCCTTAAAAAGTCAAGCATACATCTTCCATATGACCCAATCACTCTACTACCAGGAGATGAGAGAACATATAGCCATACAAAGACTTGTACACTACTGTTCATAGCAACCTTACTTGTAATACCCAGGATCTAGAAACAACCCAGATGTCCTTTAACAGGTGACTGATAAATCATGTTATAGCCGTACAGTGGAATACTACTCTACAATAAAAAGGGATGAACATTGAACATTGGATGCACACAAAGAAGTGGATACATCTCATATAATTATGCTGAGTAAAAGGAGGAACCCCTCCCCCAAAAAAGAGTATGATATTGTTTGATTGTATTTATATAAAACTCTAGAAAATGCAAATTAGCCTATAGTGACAGCAGATCAGCAGTAACCCAGGGAGAGGAAAAAATGGAGTGTAAAGAAGGATTAGAAGCTACATGAGATTTTTGGGGTGATAGATATATCCACTATCTTGATTGTGGTGATAGCTTACAGGTGTATACTTATGCCAAAATTTACCAAATTGTATAGTTTAAATATGTGTAGTTTACTGTATGTTAATTATACCTCTGAACTGCTGCACAGAACTGAGTAGCCCCTAGAGCATCACTGTGGGGTTGGGGTTAGGGGGCTTAAAAAAATGTGCATTTGTTCCATTGCCAGCTATTCTTTTGTTTTGTTTTGTTTTGTTTGTTTTTTTGTCAGCTATTCTTTTGATCTCTGGCAGTGATAAGTAGGTGCATCCCAAGAGTTTAGGTTTTAGGGAATGAAAACGTATGCTAAAGCGAAATACTATTTCAGGGTTTCAAAGTGCCCTCTTTTTATATATATAATACCTCTGAAATATTCTGACTTTTTATATAAATAATGTTTTAAAAACAAGATTTTCTGTGGTGTATCACATTCTCAGAAAAGCTGGACCTCAGTGCAGATGCTTTGAAATTGGTATAATGGTTCCCGGCTAACTGTTCCCCATACGAATATGTTCAGGTGAAGGTGATGGTTGATTTAGGAGACCGAAAGCGAGCCATCAGTTCTGTGTGCAGCTACATCGTGTACCAGTGTAGTCGGCCAGCTCCTTTTCACTCCCGGGATCTGCACTCCATGATAGTGGCAGCTTTTCAGTGTCTCTGTGTCTGGCTGATAGAGCATCCTGATATGCTTGATGAAAAGGTTAGTTTACACACTAAATTGAAACAAAATGTATGGTGGGAAAATGTCTTTTAAAAGATATTATTAAAAAGAGAATATCTAAATTTAAATACTATGTTGCGTATTTTAAACTGAATGCACTTGTTATATTTCAGTAGAACACTTGTCCTTTTGAGCACAACTCAAAAACTGTCATGCTTATATTTGGTTGCAAATTAACCCATTACCAAACCAAGAAGGGCAGTTGATAGCCAGGCTGCCAGCCTGGAGCAAGGCTGGTTTGTAAAGGCTGCTTGTACCTAAAATTGCATCTCATGCATGTGTTTCTCTGCTTCTGTGGAGGCACAGATGTCTAGGCTGCTTTCTCTGCCATTGTTCCATGTGACACTTTTCTTATGGGGAGGCAGACAGTTACAGTGACTTCACAGTGTAAATAGAAGACATGCCAAGCTTATTGGATATTTATTTAGAGCTTTTTTGTAGTTTTAAAAATAATTCTGTTGATTAACTCTTAGTCATTTTCATAATGGCTTCTAAAGTTATGATGCCAAAAATTAATTAAAACTGTCAGTTATTGATGATCTTCCATTTGGATAATCTAACATGTTTTAAACCATCCAGGTTTAATAGATTACTGTTATATCTCTTTCATTTAGGCTTTCATGATTTATGTGTAGTCCATGTTAATTTTATAATAACTATGATTACTAAAGTTGACTTGAATTTATTACTTAGTACTCAACTCTCTGAACACTCATTTATTTCTTTAAAGAGAAATTGGGGGTATTATATTATTATGAAATTAATACATACTATTAAACAAAATGAGAAAGAAACTGGCATCACCACCAAAACACAGCCACTATTAACTTTTGATGTACTTCCTTGTCTTCTTATAAGATAGGTATGTTATGAAAACTGATACTCCTTTTCTGCTTCTAGGACTGTCTTAAGGAAGTACTGGAGATTGTGGAATTGGGTATTTCAGGAAGTAAGTCCAAGAGCAGTGAGCAAGAGGTCAAGTACAAAGGAGATAAGGAACCAAACCCTGCTTCTATGAGGGTAAAGGATGCTGCTGAAGCCACCCTAACATGGTATGAAAGTGACTGCACAGGGAATGTGCCTAGAAATTAGTTGGGATTAGCTGTGATTCCTGTTTTAATCTCCTCCCCAGTTTTTCAGCAGTAAGTGATGCAGCCCCTTTAGAATACTTTTTCTACAGAAATAAACTGGAAAAGAAAATGTCTTTTTTTTTTTTAAGACAAAAGGAAACCAGGAACTTGGACTGAGAGTTTGGGTCTTCGTTTTTCTATGCTGATTGACGTTAATTCAAGTTATACCATGTTCAAATTGGAAAGAATCTGGGAGAGCATTATTCCACCTCCTGACTTGACTGATGGCTGCATCCAGAGACAGGATCTGAGTCACACTGTTAGGTCTCTTGCTTTCTAGCTCAGTGGTGTCTGTGTTCTCTGCTGCTCCATTTATATTATATTTTAAAGATTCATTCAGCCAAGATTTAGGAACTTCCTCTTATGAATTTGTGATAGGATCACAAAGATAAATCAGATTCACCACCCGCAGAGAGCTTCTTGTCTACTAGGGAAGATAAGATATGAACACTAGTAGCTATGGTACTGGGTGGAAAATAAATGCTTCAAGAGAAAGAAGTACAAATAAAATGCTGGGGAGTTGGAAGGAAGAAATGAATACTTCCACATAAGGGAACATTGAAGTAAGATTCCTAGGGAAAATTACATTGGACCTGACTTTTAGAGGATGAGTAAAGTTTGAGCTATAAGCCAGACTCCAGGTTGACGGAGCCAACAAAGGAAGATTCCTGTTTAAGTATTTTGGTACTGAAGGAATGGAGACAGATTGGTACCTTGAAAAAGTAGCAGAAAGAGTTGAGAGAGTTTGTGTGACTGGTAAGTGACAAGAGTAGGAGGAAGGGAGGAAGGCAGTGTAGGCACATTTATGGATACAAGGAAGAGGTAAGTGGGGAAGATGAGGTAGAATCAGTAAATATGGAAAGATGAATCTCATCACGGTAAATGTGGATGAAGACCCAGAAAAATGTAGAAAGGAGGGATGTCAGGTCAGTCTAGCTAGGTTGGATCATCTTGGTCTTCGTAAAGTGGTAGGCGAGACTGCGTGAAGATTTGTACATAAAAGCAGCCCCTAACCAAGATCTCAGAATCTTTTATGTGTTCAGTGGTCTGTTGATAACTTTGGATATATAAAATAAAGTTGGGTTTATTTCTCTTTCTCATGGGCTAAAGTCATTCATCAATTTTAGAAGTGTGCTGGCTTTAGTTTAGCCCTGCTCACTGTTAATGCTGGCTCCCAGTGATTTTGTGGAGGTTTGGTTAAGAGCTAGAAAACCAGAAAAATGTGAATGAGTATTAGAAATAATAAAAATTCAGAGAAGAGTCCACATGTGGGCTGGGGTGGATTTAAAACATTATAAAGGGCCCTGGCTGGGTAGCTCAGCTGGTTAGAGCATCGTCGGGATACGCTAAGGTTGCAGGTTCAATCTCTAGTCAGGGCTCATGCAGGAATCAACCAATGAATGCATATAAGTGGAACAACAAACTGATCTCTCTGTCCTCCCACTCCCCCTTCCCTCTCTCTAAAAAAAATCAATAAGTAAATTTTTTAAAAAGTTTAAAAGCATTATAAAGGAAGAGATCCCTAGGATGCTTCCCCCCAGCCCAGCCAGTAGTTATGTAGGTCACTCATCTGTCTTGTCTGTGCTGGCACCTTTACCAAAGGTGTCTCCAGTTTCCAGTCTTGAAGAGTGCCTTGAGTAGTACCGTCATCATGAAATATGTCCAAAACCGAGTTTCTCTGTTCCTTCACAATTACAGCTTTATGTCAGTATCACTGCTGTTTTCCAGTTACGCAGACACAAATTTTGGCTTTTGTAAAAAAAAGTTTATGTCATTCTCCTTTTAAAGCCAGTGACTGAGTCCGATTGACTTTACTTTTGAAAATGTTTCCTCCACCTCCTCGAACCTCAGGTAGCATCCTGGCTGAGATCCTTCTCACAATTTGCCTGATTTCACTGTTCTCAGTCTCTTGCCCTTCCTGTTCATCTTGCATTGTATTGCTGAACTGATTACCCTTAGGCACTGTTTTTATTCTGCTGCTTGAGTGATTGAAAACTGAATAGATCTTTGTTTCCTGTCATGTTCTGTGAAACTTGTAGTCTGGTTTTCAAGGACCTCCTTATTCTGTCCCCACTTGAACTGTCTGATCTTTCGCAGCACATCTGTTCTGCCATAGTTGGGCCTAACAAGCCACTTGTGGTTGTGAACTGGGCATACTCATACCTGTTTGTATATTACCCCAGGTTTTAGGACTTCCCTCTTCTCTTACCCACATACTCCGGTGTTCAGTGCTCACATCAAATCTAGCTACCTCTGTGGGACCTTCTTTGGTTATTCTGCTTCTGCGTGATGACTCTTTCCATACCTGTATGCTTGTTCAGTCTGACCCTACCACATAGCATGAATTCTGCAGTATGTTGTCATGATCATACTTGGTTATGTTTGATACATGCCAGTGGTTTCCCTAACCTGGATAGAGGCCATGTTTATTCTTCGCACCCCTCATGGTGCTGGGCACACAGTAGACAGTAATGGAACGTAGATTGCCTGGTTGGGTTTTCCCCTTAGCGTACTAATATAAATTCAGAATTAGGACTCAGAAATCATGTCAGCATCCCCTCTGCTTGAGTCACTTTTTTTTCTTTTTTTTAAGTATATTTTATTGATTATGCTATTACAGTTGTTCCATTTTTTTCCTTCCCTTTATTCCCCTCCACCCTGCATTTTCCCTCCCACCAGCATTCTCCCCACCCCCCCACCCCCTTAGCTCATGCTCTTGGGTCGTACATCTAAGTTCTTCAGCTTCTCTATTTCCTATTCTATTTTTAACCTCCCCCTGTCTGTTTTGTACCTACCATTTATGCTTCTTATTCCCTGTACCTTTCCCCACATTCTCTCCCCTCCCCTTCCCCATTGTGATCACCATTTCTGTGATTCTGGTCCTGTTTTACTTGTTTGCTTAAGATTGTTTTTGTTTTAGGTTCAGTTATTGCTAGTTTTGAGTTTGTTGTCATTTTACTGTTTGTAGTTTTGATCATCTTTTTCATAGATAAGACCCTTTAACAGTTCATATAATAAAGCCTTGCTGATGATGAACTCCTTTAACTTGACCTTATCTGCCCTTCTATTCTAAATGATAGCTTTGCTGGTGAGTAATCTTGGATGTAGGTCCTTGCCTTTCATGACTTGGAATACTTCTTTCCAGCCCTCTTGCCTGCAAGGTTTCTTTTGAAAAATCAGCTGATAGTCTTATGGGAACTCCTTTGTAGGTAGGTAACTGTTTCCTTTTCTCTTGCTGCTTTTAAGATTCTCTCTTCATTTTAAACCTTAGATAATGTAATTATTATGTGCCTTGGTGTGTGCTCCCTTGGGTCCAACTTTGGGACTCTCTGAGCTTCCTGGACTTCCTGGAAGTCTATTTCTTTGGCCAGATTGGGGAAGTTCTTCATTATTTTTTCAAATAAGTTTTCAATTTCTTGGTCTTCCTCTTCTTCTGGCACCCCTATGATTCAGATGTTGGAATGTTTAAAGGTGTCCCAGAGGTTCCTAAGCCTCTCCTCCTTTTTTTGAATTCTTGTTTCTTCATTCTGTTCTGGTTGAATGTTTATTTCTTCCTTCTGTTCCAAATCATTGATTTGAGTGCTGATTTCCTTCCTTTTACTGTTGGTTTCCTGTTTATTTTGCTTTATTTCACTTTGCATAGCTTTCACTTTTTTCTCTATTTTGTGACTGTACTCAACCATTTCTGTGAGCATCCTGATTACCAGTGTTTTGAATTCTTTGCATCTGATAGGTTGGCTGTTTCTTCATTGCTCAGTTCTATTTTTGGAGCTTTGATCTGTTCTGTCATTTCTTTGCTATATTTCTCTGTCTCAGTGTGCCTGTTACAATGTAAGGGGTGCAGCCTTAAGTATTCGCCAGGGTGGGGCAACCCATGTTGCTGTGTTGTGGTGCTGTGTGTGGGGGGAGGGGTCAGAGAGGGAACGGTGCCATTTGCTCAGCTCTAGGTTGGCTTTCAGTCACTTCCTCTGCTATCCACAAGCAAATTGGGCCCTTCTGGTGCTGACTCCCAGGTGGGTGGGCTTGTGTGTGTTCTAGGGCCCTGTGAGTCTCTCCAGGGAACTTGCCTGTGAGGCTAGGAGTTTCTCCTGCCACCTCACCCCCACAAGTTTTTATAGTCAGAGGTTTTGAGGCTTTATTTCCCCACACTGGAACCCTGGGTTGGGTGGTCTGCCTCACTCCCTAGCTGTTCCTCCCTGCTTATCTGCACACAAATGTGGGACCACCTGGTCCACAGCCAGAGCCTTGCTACCCATCCTCTCCACCCCAGCTACCTGTCTGCCCCTCCTTCAAGTCTGAATGAATGTTTCTTCTTTAACTCATTGGCTGTTGGACATATATACATTCCGATTTCCTGGCATTTCTGGTTATTTTTTGTTTTTAAATTTGATATTTTCCTTTTTTTTTGGTTGTGTGAGGAGGCAAAGTGTATCTACTTACACCTCCATCTTGGCTGGAAGTACTACTTAAGTCATTTTAAGACATACTTACCAAGTGACTAATCCTCCAATTTCGGGATTCCTGATCCCCAAGGTTACCTATTTCATTGTAATAGTTAAAAACCTGATGTTTACATTGAGCTGAAATCTTTCCCACTTGAACTTCTACCTGCTGGTTCTGATTCCAACTTCTTTCCCAAACAGTAATGATGTCTGAAGACAGTGCTTGTTCTCTGATTCATTTCTGCCAGCGCTTTCAGCTATTTTTCAAATGACAGGGAACCAAGTACTTTTATCATCCTGGTCATTCTCCTCTCAACGGTGTAGGTTTGACTATGTGCCTCTTCAAGGTCATTTGCTGAATGTAATATGCTAGATGTGGACTGATGACTTTTAAACTGTAAAGTATAATATTTTCATTAAAATGTGCTTGGAGACTGCATTAGGTTTTTGATAACATTGATTTTAATTAATTCAACTAAATCTTTTGAGTCTTTTTCACCTTTCATCAGTTTTTCTATACTTACTTGTCTAGGGGTATTTGGATATAATGTACAGAACTTTATGTTTAAACCTGAAAATTTTTTCATGTAAGGTTGCTTCATTATTTTTAGTCTTCTAAGATTCTTTTGGATTCTAACTTTTATTCTGATATATTAACTCTGCAACTCATCTTTTGGCCAACTACAGATATAATTATCCTACCTATGTGTCTTAATAAAGACATTGATAAAAATAGTGAGTGGACGTAGACTCACAAAGCACACTATAGGAGATTTCCCTTCAGATTCATGGGGATTTTTAAATCTTGTCTACAGGTTTATCGTGATACCCTGTCAAATACTTGCATGTCTTGATTTCAGAGATACTTCTCTGCTTTTCTCAGTCACCATCAAAAAGAAAAAATGTGGTTAGGCTGGTGAGATTTGATCATAGTGACCTATTCGCTTGTGAGCAACCAATTTGATAATGTCTTAGCATCTTGCATAGAACACAGTAAGCTCACCTGGTTCATTCATGTGCTTTGTGACAGCCATCTTTGTCCTTACTTAGAATACCCAAGCCATATGTTCCCGTTACTGGTTATATCACCTACTTTTCACAGATCTTTAGGCTTGACCCATCATGAAATTCTTTTGGCCCTTGAAATTCTTAGATAGTCCCCCTCCTAGGAGGAGAGAAAAACAGAAGGAAAATATCTATTGAGCAATGTTGCCTTTCATTATCAGAGATGTTTGGGTTCAAACATTAGGATTAAAGAGAAAGGGAGAGGCCACTCTGGCTGAGGATTGACATGATAAAAGTGGTATTAGGGAAAATTAATTTTACAAATGAGCTGCATATGAAAGGTCAGGTGATATTAGGACCACAAGATAAAATCTTATGTTTTTATCATAAGATACTTTCTCTCCATGCCTCAGTTTCTTCATTATAAAATGGAGATAATAGTGGTATCTATCTCATAGGTTGTTATAACTAAATAAAATAATATGTGTAAAGTACTTAGACCAATGCCTGGCACATGGTGAGTGCTCTATATAAGTTATTATTTGTTGAATGTATACAGAAATCTCTATGAATATAAATATTTCTGAATGTTAAGGCTTGATCAGTTGAATTCCAGTTTCCAAATCAGTTTTTAAAAAATATATTTGCATTTGGTAATTATAACAGTTTTGTGAAGTATAACTATTAGTACATCAAGTTCTTTATCTATAAAATGAGGATAGTGTCTACTGTGGTCTCTTAAAGATCATTTATCTCTTCTCAGCCTGAGTTTCATCATCTGAAAAATTGGATGGGTTTGGTTTGTCCTTTTCTAGGTCTAGAATGCTTTAGTTAGTATAATTTTGAAAGCTGGTACACACAAAAATTTTTAATGTATCTGCAGGAGCTTCATGATTTAGAATTGTGGTTAATTAGGTTCCCTGGGTAGCAAACTCTGAGAGAGAAATTTGCTTGCAAGAAGTTTATTGGATGCACTCGCAACAAAGATCTGGAACTGAGTTGGCCCTTCACAGTTCCCTGAAGTTGGGGCAGGGGTGCCGGAACTTTATACCCCTTCACCAGCCGTTCTTTGGGTGTGTACTGTCCCAGAGGAAGTTGGGATCTTAGATGAGTTGGTTCTTGTAGGCCAAAGGCACCTCCTGGAGAGGGACTCAGCTGAAAGCTGTGGCCACCAACTCCATGCGTGTGGGGGAATGGATCTTTCAGTACTGGAGGGGGATCTGGACAGGACACCAAGGTGTCCGCCACGGGGAGTACCCGTATTTTGTGTGTAACGCATTTTCGTGTAGAATGCGCACCCATGTTTTTGGCCCAGACTTTCGGGGGGAAATCTTTTGCTTTAATTTTATAATGCATTTTTTAAATTTGTTTATATTTAGAAACAAAACTGATTATTGTGTTCTAGGGTATTATTTTGCATATGGATATCATTACTGCTTTCTAGAGTTACACTTTTAATGCATAAGCATAAATAAAAGAAAACATTTTTATAGATAGAGAATTAGTACTACCCATATATAATGCATATCCTTGTTTTTCCCTCAGAAATTTGGATAAAAAGTGTGCATTATACATGGCAAAATACGGTAAAACTGACCATGGTTGGGTCAGTTAAAATCAAAAGTGCAGAAGAATACATTGATACCTGAGGTAAATGTAAGATTTTGCTTTGGGAATTAACTGTTACCTTTTGTATTCTCCATAGTATTATGCAGCTGCTTGGCGCATTTCCCTCACCCAGTGGTCCTGCCTCTCCCTGTAGTCTGGTGAATGAGACCACTTTAATTAAGTACTCCAGGCTACCAACCATAAACAAGCATAGCTTCCGGTACTTTGTTTTGGATAACAGTGTCATCCTGGCAATGCTGGAGCAGCCTCTTGGGAATGAACAGAGTAAGTTTCAGCACTTTGGGCCTTCTCCACTGCTACACCTTCATGTTCATCAGTTCTAGCAAGCTGTTTCCTCCAGGGGAGGAAAGACTGTAAATTCTGAGTAATTGTGCATTTGTCAAAAAGACGCCTTGCTGTGGGATAATAGTAAATGAAAAATAGAAGTCAGAAAATAGAATATACATATTGTGTAGAATTTCTCAGAGGCTCTTAATGCATGTCTGCAATATCAGAAAAGAGCCCTATAGTTTTATAAAATGTTTGTTTTAGTGGGCTATTTTCTATTGTTTAATGTGTCTAGAAGTCATTATTACTCTTCTTTTATTCTTAAACTTTGGATCCTGCCCCTCACTTTTCAGTGTTCTATGTCAGTCACTGGTGTCACCCAAACAAGTAGAAATTTGAGGAGTCATCTTTACCTTGCCTGTTTTTTTTTCTGTTATTCTCTTATATAACTGATTTCACAGTTTCCACCTCCCCAGTGACTCTTTTCTTTCCTTTCCATTTGTTGTCCATATCTCCACCCACTTGCTGCTACCATTGTGTTCATCCTCAAATACAGATCTGACCATGCCATTGCCCTTCTGAAAACCCTTCCAGGGTTTTTCCATTGACAAAACACTCACTGTTGTCCTCTTCTTTCTCCCCCAAATAAAAATTATTTCAAAGTACATGATTACCATTATAACTAAGATGACTCAAAATACATTTTTTCCTGATGGTAATTGGAATTAGCCAGTTTATAAAAGAAGCATGTTCTCAGAGAGACTCTTATTGCAAAAGGTGCACGAAAGTGAGGGTTATGGAATCTGGGCATATAGGGACCCAGGGAATCACTTAGTATACAGTTCCCTCATTTACAGGTAAAGAAACTGAGACTTCAAGTGGGTATGTGACTCATCCAGGGTTAAGTATGTAGTATGACTAGGCCCAGAATCCAGATTTTCTGAACCTCATACTGTCCCTTTCTGTTATCAAAAGCCCCATAGTAATAGGCTTTTCTCAGTCATTAAAGACTTGCCTTCTTACCTTTGCAAAGGTGAATAGGGTCTTAGAGTCCCATGCAGATTCTGTTGAGGATATATAAAATAGGATCTCATAAATCCATAAAAATGAAAGTGAGACGTTTTCCTGAAGTCCAGGGATAAATGAATATCATCACAGGTTTTGAGTTGTGGTAGGATACAGCGACTTTAGTAGGGAATACAAGGGGCCTTTAATCATTGCCTAGCTCCAGAAGTGCTGGCCACAAGTCTTACCTGCAGTGACCTGTTACTTCTCTATCCCAGACCCAGGACTCGCTTGACTCTTTTCCCTATCTTGTGCCTATTATTATGATTCCTCCTGCCTCCTACTCCCAAGTCACCTGCTAAGGATTAGTCTGTGAAGTCCCAGTATCCCTTCTGGGCTTCCTGGTCTTTTCCATACCTTTTAGGACTCTCTTACTCTCATTTCAAGCAGTTACATTTCATCAAAAGCCTACCAGAAATATAAAACAGTTAGGATTTATAAGAATTGCAAAGGACATTTTAATAGTTTTTTGCAATAGTTAATAGGAAATGAGAGAGAAATTTGAACAACTTTGACTCCCACACTGGAGACTAAGAAAGGAAACAAGAAGAAGGATCTGGGTCACTCAAGTCCATCCTGAGTTCTTTACCCCCTTTTCCTGTCCTGAACTTCTGCTGGCATGGAGCAGTAGTACATGAAGGCACGGGCAAATGTAGCAGCGCTCTAAGCACCCAGTCTGTCTTCTTCCACTTGGGTCATTCAGACATTGGAGGTTAAGGGTATTGGCCAGGACAGTGTTTCCCAGAAAGGTGTATGTGTACCATTGGAGGTATGTGAGATGATGTTAGTCAATGCGTTGTTAGTGAACATTTTATGTATCTTTAAATGTGTTAAAAATATATATTTAGCACATCAAAATTATGGTTTTCCATTTGAAGTAGAGATAGATAATTGTCTTTAAAAACAAATTTAAGTTAAAAAAGGAAGAAAGTGGTTCATACAGTGCAACACTGCATGGGTGTGGCAGAAACCACAGAGGTGGTACACAAGGATGAAAGTTTGGGAAACACTGTTCTAGGGCTTTAGTAGAAGCTCTGCAGTTGATAACCAGTGTATTTTAAATGGGTGTCTGAAATAAAAACTTTTACACCATTTTATTCTAGATGATTTTTTCCCCTCTGTCACTGTGCTGGTCCGGGGAATGTCTGGAAGACTTGCTTGGGCACAACAGCTTTGCCTTCTACCCAGAGGAGCAAAAGCAAATCAGAAGGTATCCATCAGAAGTTACAGGGAAGTGACTAGGAGTGAGTGTGTGGATACTTGTGTGCGCACATGTGCATGCTGTGATTTAAAGGTTTAAAAAGTTCCAACAAAAGCCACAGAAAGAAAGAAAGAAATATTTTTGACCATAGCCAGGGTCTTAGGGACTTCACATGAGAATCATCTTAGGAGCCTAGAATTCTAGATTCACTAATTACTCTTCCAGCACATCTTCAAGCCAGGTGTATTTTCAAAAAGCTTTCCTGGTGGTTCTGACATTTACTTATGATTAAGAGGTACTTCTGAACAATTGAACTGTTTTTTAAGACAGTGTTAAATAAATATAATAAAACTCAGTTTCATGCCATATATGAAAAGAATTTGGTTAGACCTTTGATCTCTCTGGCAACAGGACTTGTTTCAAATGACTTATTGGTAATATGCTCTATAATTGTCTTAATATGCTACATAGTTTAATGAAATCTTATTGGGGGTGGCACAGTTTATTTTCTTTATAACATTTGTGATTTTGTGAATAAAATTTACTTATGGGAGAAGTTGGAAAACTCAGATAATAAAGAAGAAATTTTTAAATCACCTTACTTTCACTCTCCAGAACTAGATAGCCACTGTTAGTATTTTAGTGGGTTTCCTTCCAGTTCTTTTCTTCTCTGTACATAGCACTTAAGTAGATTTTTAAGTCATTTTTATATTTCTATTCTCACATCACACTGTAAGTTTTTACTTATGTTACCAAAAATTCTTTAAAATGTGACTTAATAAAATTTCACCAGCATTTACACCCTGGCTGGTGTAGCTCAGTAGATTGAGCACCAGCCTGTGAATCAAAAGGTCACTGGTTTGATTCCCAGTCAAGTGTACATGCTTGTGTTATGGGCCAGGCCCCAGAAGGGGCCACACAAGAGGTAGCCAGTCAGTGTTTGTTTCACACATCAATGTCTCTATTCTCCTTTTTCTCCCTCCTTTCCCGTCTCTCTAAAAAAATAAATAAATAAAATCTTTAAAAATAATCTCACCAGCATTTAAGAGAGACACTCACAATTAGAGTATGAAGACCTAGGTTTGGTGCTTATACTTTCAGTTAAACCACACTAAGGTTCCAGTTGAGCTCCCTGTCTAGAGATGCCCAGTAGACCTGAACTTGTACTCTATGGAATGATTTGAGAGCCCTTGGGGAAGAAGAAAGTTTGAGCCTTAAGCTTTGAAATACCTTACCCATTAGCTTTCCACAGAATGTGGGAGATTCAGGCCTGGGGCAGTAGAGGTCCACAGTCCATGTCACAAAATCTATAATAGTTTGATGAACAGTCGTACAGTATATAATAGAGTACACTGGTACACAGGCTGTTTACCTTTACTGTTAATGGTAGTATTTACAGATTTTTACTGAGTTTCTTTGTTACGTAGTCCTAGAGAAACATAGGCATCTAAGAGACCAGGGAAATACATGTAATTACGGAGGGCACCAAATGTAGTAAACATAGTGTTACTTGTTTTTTTTAACAGCTTTTTGTGCCTGAACCTCGTCCAGTTCCTAAAAATGATGTTGGGTTTAAATATACTGTGAAACATCGACCATTTCCTGAAGAGGTGGATAAGATTCCTTTTGTGAAAGCAGATCTGAGCATTCCAGATTTGCATGAAATCGTCACTGAAGAAGTAAGATAAATTATTGTCTGCTGTTGTTAAGGGAATAACTGTAAACATTCTTAAACAACTTCTGTGATTAAGACACTGTTTTGTTTTGTTTTTAGTGTTATTGGAGGTGATTCATAAGATGACTTGAATCTCTGTTATCCAGGAGGTTATATAGTAAGACAAGTACAGATTGTGACTGATTGAAGGGAACTGGATGTCTCTTAGAGAGAGGTCGCTGGGTTGCCCAAGCTGGCTCATGGTAGGTTTCAATAGTGTGGTGACATGATCAGACTTCTGTGGAGGATGTTTGGAGGAAGGAGATCAGTTCAGAGATTATTACGACAGTCTAGGCAGGAGAAAGGAAGGACTACTTCACTGATAGTGGAAATTAAAAATCCTGGAATGTATTGAAGAGGTAGATCCAAGCTGTCTTAGATTGATGAGGGAAGGAAAAGAGTCAGAGAACTCTAAATTTTGAGCTTGACTTATAGAGAAGATATTGGTACCATTTATAGAAATATGGATGTTAGGAAGAGGACCGGAAGATAGGAAAAACTTATTTGGTTTTAGATTTAGATAATTAGATTAAGTAATTGGTATCTTAGGTCAAGAGAGAAGAAATCTAAGTGGGGGATAGGGTATGTCAGGGCACTAGAGAATACAAGGGCTGGAATAGAGGTTGCCTACTTTTCAAGTGCTAGGGAGGTTAGGGAGAAGGAGCACTAAGAAGAAGCCCCTGGATTTTGGCATAAAATTATAGTTACCCTTTGAGGATAGGTTCAAAGGAGTATTAAAGGCCAGGGCTGCATCAAGGAGCTGGGGGGTGAATGGTTAGTGAGAGGCAGTGAATATAAACTATACTGATAGTAGTAAAGGGAAGGATGAAGCATGAGGAATAGCCTTGCTAAGAGAAGGCAAGGCTAGTTTTTTTTCTTTTCTTTCCTTTTCCTTTCATTTCTTTTTTTCTTTTCTATTCTTTTCTTCTTTTAATTCAAGGATGGGAGGAATATGAACTTGCTTAGAGGTTGAAAGAAGGAACCAGTGAAGGTCTGTATCTGCTAATACTGTAAGATGGGCCAGGGGAATGATTAATAGAGTAAGGTCTGGAGGCAGTAAGGTCAAGAGTCTGTGTGATTGTGTCTAGAAAGGGGATATTCCTGGTAAGACATGAGAGAGAGAGAGTAGGTTAAAGGTTCAGAGACATTTAGAGGTGGAAAGGAGGGAAGTTGAAGGAGCTTATGTAAATTTTAATCTTCGTTCTTAGCAATGAACTAGGGAATCAAAGATGGCTCTTAAAATTGCCAGGCAGCCCCACTGAGGTTAAGTAGCATCTTTGTAGTGAAATTACTTACTCTGCTGACTTTATTCAAAAGTCTTTGGGATCTGGAGGCATAAGTGAAATGTTTGAGTGGTGTGGAGATTGATGGGTGGGAATATGGAAAAATAAGGAATAACAAGGCCATTTATATGCTTAGGAAAAGGTATTAAGATGTTACATTTGGAGGTTAGGCTTGTTTGGGAAGTAGATGAAGCCAGAAGGCTGGTAATGGCCTGGAAACTGTGGGGATGGGTATCCAACCTGGATACCTTGCAGTGACGGAAAGTGAAGGAATGTGAGAGCTGCAGGAACGGGATTACGACTGGATAAGGAAATTTCCGAATTGTAGCTCTTGAAAGTACAGCACACCTGAAATACAAAAGTATCCTTATAGATGGCCAAAAGTTATAAGGGTTGAACAGGCTGTAGAAATACAGGGTGGGGCAAAAGTAGGTTTAGAGTTGTGAGTACACGAAACACAGAGTTTTTTCTTGGATTATTATGTATTATTACTTTCTATTATATACTATATACTATTATATACTTTATTATGTATTATTTTCCATATGAACAACTGTAAAACTACTTTTGCCCCACCTTGGATAAGCCAGGTTGTAAGAAGGATCATTGCTTACCAAAGAGGGTGGAATTTTAAACTAACATTGATCAGAAGGAAAGCGGAGAAGTCAGGGGGAGGCTCAAAGTATAGTGGAGTAATCCATATGGATACAGACTTCAAAACACGAGGGGGTCACTTAGGACAGTGGTCTGGAAGAGGGATGCAAACAACTGCTCTGCCCCCTTTCTTGAGAGGAAGCAGGGACAGAATGGTTTCATTTACAGGGTGGAGATGAAGGAGCAATTCTTGAGGCTATAGGCAAGTATCTTTGGTACTTTTTTAACCTTGAAACATGTTTGCATTGAATTGAAACTTGGTGTTTATCCCTGAAAATTATCTTCATTTATTTTGTTGCTTGTAGCTTTATTTTCATTTTAAAATTAAGAATGATCCTATTCCTTTTATAATAGTTCCAAAAAATTAAATATTTGGTTTATTTCAGTTAGAAGAGAAACATGAAAAATTAAGGAATGGCATGGCCCAGCAAATTGCTTATGAAATACACCTTGAACAGCAAAGTGAGGAAGCATTGCAGAAGAGAAGTTTTCCTGATCCAGTCACAGACTGTAAGCCCCCACCTCCTGCCCAGGAATTTCAAACAGCACGCCTTTTCCTTTCACACTTTGGATTTTTGTCCTTAGAAGCGTTGAAGGTAATTTTCCTAAATTTGTATGAATAAATATATTTATAAGTTAACATTGAGCTGATGGTAGCGAAAACATTTTTATGAGAATAGGAGGGATTTTAAAAAAAGAAACGGGCAAGTACATGAAATTCTGCGGTGCTGCAGGTTACATACACTGTTTGAGTCCAGGACAGTCTGTCTCACGAGTGCTTCCGGAGTTCTGTGAGGGAGGACCGCTTTGATGGTACCTCCAGCTCTGAATTATCTATGGTACTGGGGGGCCCATATCACACATGTAAATGAGCTCTACAGATAATTAGAAAAAGAATCTTAAAAATCTTTTCCTACTAAAATTTATTGCTAAAAGGATGGGCTACAGTCGACTCTGCTCTTTCATCGCGTTTTTAAAAACGGAACAAGTATTTGTGAGCCATTTCTTATGTTTTGCATTTTCTAAGATCAGACTGTCCAGGTTTATGCCCTGGCAGCGCTACTTCCTAGCTGTGTGATCTTGGGCAACTTGCCTGACCTTTCTAAGTTCCTCATCTACAGAGTGGGCTGACAGAAGTATCCATCTCATTATGTTAAGATGCTTCATGTAGTGGTTAGCACAAAGTAAGCCATCCGAAGATAAATATTGTCATTATTCTTAATCCTGGTATCCTTAAACCAATTTTTCAAGGGAAGTGATGCTATCCTGTTTTACAGATGTGGAAACAGAGGCTCAAACTGTGAACTAGCCTGCCTATGGTGCATTTGGGTTTTGCTCCAAGCCCTCTTTGTTTTGGAAAGCACAACTGAATGTTGCCATGCAAGAGTTGCTTATTGCACAACTTGTCCCCTTCCCTTACTCCCTAGCAGCTACTTGGTTAAAGGCCATTTCACTTTTTAGGAAACCAAGGGGAACTTTGGGTCTGATTTTGGGTTTCAGCATGTAGATGGAAAATATTTCATGTTGTAGAGAAGCGAATTGTTGATGGGGAGTATGAACTTAAAGTGCAGAAGAAAAGAGAGGAAATGACGAGAAATACAGTGGCCAATATGGAAGGCAAGGAACAAAAAGATATAACCTACAAATGATTAGTTATATTCCTCATGAAGAAAATTAAACAGAGTCAAATAATAATAAAAGTATTACTAAGAAAATTATTACATCCTGTGGACTGAAAGGAGACAAGAAGAGTCCTGATAACACTGTCCCTGAGATTGTAATTATCCATTCGTGTTACCTATTTTAGTTGAAATTTTTAAGCTTTCAAGAAAATAATTTTCATGCTTTGTCATCTGCGTCAGAACATAGGAAGAAATCAAAAAGTTAACTGGTTTATTTTATGAACCTTAGCATATTTCTAATCACTTAAACCTGACAGCACATGCATACAGAAAAGCTGTGCACCAGTCTTTCTTAGGAATATATTGTACAAATATATTCTCAAGTACTAAGGAGAATGCTAGTAAAACTGAATTCAGTAGCATGTTAAGCAAATTATCTTCCACAACCAAACAAGTTTTTTTATAGGAACTCAAGGAGTGTTAGTTATTGGGAAATATTAGTAAATCCATTAAAAATTAATTTGCTTGTATTAGTAGATCAGTCAGTGAAACAGTAAGTCAGTAATGTAGACCTAAGTAGTAGCCCATGAGAAACTGGAAGTAGCCTTGGATAAAAATCAGGCAAAGGATATTGACCTTGACCACTGTAGGTGTGATTTTGATTCATTCACCCTGGATGGCTATTGTTGTATTGGCTATTGTCATTTTTTTATTTGACAGTCTAAGGGAAAAGAGGTCAGTGCCTCTGACTAAGTAGTTAGGTGTTGCATGTTTTAAGAATTTTTGAGGCACACCAGCTGAAAATTGCTGACTTAACAGAAAGACATCTTGGTTGCTTCTGAGTTTTGGTAATTGTAAATAAAGCTGCTATAAACATTTGTGTTTAAGTTTTTGGTAGATGTAGTTTATCATTTGGATAAATAAATGCCAAGGTGTGCAATTGCTATGTTGTATGGTGAGACTGTGTTTAGCTTTGCGAGAAACTGCCAAACTGTCTGCCAAAGTTGCTGTACCATTTTGTGTTTCTACTAGCAATGAATGAGAAAAAATGTATTAAAAATGTTTCTAGAAAGCATGATATATTATAGAGAAAATAGGATCCAAAATTAAATATATAGCATGATCTCAATTGTCTTTTTTAAAAAAAAAGAAATAAAAGAACTGGAAGGAGGTACACAAGAAATGTTAAATCATTTCTTAAGATTATGGTTGTGCTTATTCCTGCTAGTTTGTAAGTTTATAATTAATATTTATTAAACCATGAACAAGTATTGTTTTTATAATTAGAGTAGTGAAAAAAGGAAGTAATTTTTCCTTTCTTCCCTTGGTGGTAGGAACCTGCAAATAGCCGCCTACCTCCTCACCTTATTGCACTTGACTCCACAATACCTGGATTTTTTGATGACATTGGGTATCTGGATCTCTTGCCATGTCGTCCTTTTGACACAGTTTTTATTTTCTATATGAAACCAGGTCAGAAAACAAACCAGGAGGTAAGATTTCTGAAGGTGGGGGGTAATTTTTATGCTTTTAAATATAAACAATTTTATATGGCCTGTGCTTATCCATGGTAGGAGGTGAGTTATACTTGATGCTTAAAGCCTTGTGAACCAGTTCAGAAACCCAGTTAATGAAAACCATGATGCTTGGAGTCTCGAGCCTTGACTCTCAATGAACTGATTTATAGTAGAGCTATAGCATGTTTTTCTTCTCAAGGAATTCAGATTCGTAGGACAAACTAGCCACAAAAAGCTAAAGCTAGGCCTGATTACTTAAGAAGAGTAAAACAACAGATATTTACTGAACAGTCTTCCCTGTGACTCAGTATGCCAGGGTATAGATGTGATTAACAGCCCTTTCTCGTAAGGAGCTCATCTTCCAGGTAATTTCAGAAGCAAATAATTTCATTGGAGGCGTTCATAGTTTGCAGTGGGGAAAATAATACCTAAAAATAGGGGACAAAAACAAGACTAAGTAAAACACAGTTGTATACGTGTAGCGAAGTGACCAGGAGAAGCATGAAGAAAACTGTAAGATAGGTGAGAATGGAAAATAGAGCAAATGGCAGGCAGGAGACTAAAGTGTCTGTTGGAAATGAATAGTAGAAACATGGAATAGGCAGGTAGTCACCAGCTGTGACCAGGAAAGGGCCAACGGAAGATGTGTAAAATACAGTATTCAGAGTGCAGGGCACTGTGACTGTATGACCTTGGAATTTTAGTGTAATCATTGTAGGACCATTAGCTAACCAAATTGAGCACACCTTAAGAAATTTATACAAGTTAACAAAATGTTTATACTAGAAGCACTATTTCAAGTTCTTGGTGACCTACTTGAAAATGAGATTGATTTATGAGAAAGTTCTTCATTTCATGTAATTGACTGTCTAAGTATTAAGTGTCTGCTATCAGTTAAGTGCCAGGGGTACAGGCGTGAACAAGCTCTACAGGATTTCTGTTCTCCCAGAACTACTGTTTAGAGGCAAAGACAGATGATTACATAAACTATCATAGCAAAGTGTGCTAATAGAAGGATGTTATAGGTGCCATAACAGCAAAACCTAGACTGCTTTTAAGAAGCTGTCTTTAGAGGAAAAGACATTTAAGCTGGTATTTGATGTGTGCTTTGACAGTGGGTAAAAAGTAGACGCAGGTTACTGATAAGTAATAGCATATGTAAAGGCTCCGGAGGTAAGAGAGAATTCTGTCTTCACAAAATGCATTGAGGGTTCAGTGTGCTTGGGTCTTAAGAGAATGTAGACTGCAGGTAGCCAGGGATGAGACTGGTGGACCCAAGGTTTTTGGGAGAACCTCAGGAGAATTGGATTAATTGCAGGGGTTGGGGTTCTGTTCTGAAGGAAATCTAATGCATGATTTATGGGAATTAATAGGGCCATTTTTTCCTCGTACTTGTAAAAGAAGACACAAACCCTTAAGGTAACTCTTAAACTGTTTTAGTTTGCTTAGCTGTCTAGCAACTGAGGCTGACTAAGAAACATTGAAGATTCTCTGAAGCCTTTTTTACAACGCCTGAGACCTGCCTTCCCTAGCCATAGGGTAGGTTTAGATTAATATCCAGCTGCCAGAGAGTGGCCTTCAAGTTGAATTTGATTCACTTACTGCATCTTGACTAAATTTTCAGAAGGCATTTATTTAAAAGTTTCACTTATGAATACAAATTTTAATTGGAAGAAAACTGGCTGTCAAATCTGTTTCCCCGGACTTGTAAGGATATGAAGGGATATGGGTAAACTAAGTAATTACACTTCTAAGAAAAGTGTTTAGCCCTGGCTGGTATAGCCCAGTGGATTGAGCACAGGCCTGCAAACCAGAGAGTTGCTGGTTCGATTCCAGGTCAAGGTACACGCCTGGTTTGTGGGCCAGGTTCCCAATTTGGGGTGCTCGAGAGGCAACCACACATTGCTGTTTCTCTCCTTCTCTTTCTCCTTCCCTTACCCTTGCTCTAAAAATAAATAAATAACATCTTTTTTTAAAAAAAAAAGAAAGAAAAGTGTTTAAGAGATGATGTGTTTGACAGATGATGGCCTGGCAGTGATGCCCAGTGGATTGAGAAGTAATAGATGTTAACATCTCGTACTTTTATTTTTATCAGGCCTCCTGATGACCTTGACATAGCTTAGCATTCTTTGAACTACATCAGTGATATGTGGACTGGCCTCATCAGTCTTTGTGGGGGTGGGCTACTGAAAATAGTGATTCTGGGATCCTGTTCCTGCTGGTTCTGATGTGGAAAGTCTGGAGTGGGCTTAGAGAATGTTAGGTTGAACGTTAGGTCTATCATTTCCCCTTCCCCCTGTTTAATTTGTAGAGGATGCCACACTTCTCTTCCTTTATCATAGGGTTTTCAGCAGCAACACTATTGCTATTTTGGACAAAATAATTTTTTGTTAAGGAAACTGTTCTATAAATAGGACATTTAGCAGCATCTTTGGCCTGTAGCTCCCCACCAGTTGAGATAACAAAAATGTCTCTAGACATTGCCAAGTGACTCCTGGAGGACAAACTCACCTCTGTGAGTACCACTGTCTTAGAACAAGGAGCTTTTCTTTTGAGGGGCAGTAAAAAGCACAGGTATTATATTTAGTACTTAGTGAAGAGGGGAGAACCTTCTGGTCGGTCCTTCATTTTTTTTTCTGGAATGACTGCATTCTCTTCTTTGGACTAAGAGAAAGATTTTTTATGCTCATTATTATACCTAATCTTCATTGAGTTTTTAATAGGTTTGTATTTCCAATAGCATTTGTCAAGGTTGGTAATTAAAGAACCACATACCTAGGTAATATTTTCTACTTACCAGACAGTAACCTCTGTGAAGGCAGGGACATAGTGTTTTTGTTTACTTTCAGTAAACATGTCTGGTTTAATGATTGTTTTGCTAGGGAGGGAGCTAAGGGCATTACTTGCATTATCTCATTTAATCTTCACAGTCATTATCCCCACTGTATAGATGAAGAAACTGAAACAGTGGGGTTAAGAAGTTTGCCTAGGCCCAGCACGGATTTGAACTCAAATCCAACTTGAAAGCATGCATTTTTAACTGCAGCAATATATTGCCAAGTTTATTCTGAGCTTAGGATTTGTCAGATATCTCAAAGGTAACCAATTTTTATGAAGATTTATTTTGATATGCTTTTGTTTATTTTACTGTAGCTGATGATTGTTATATATTTCAGATTTTAAAGAATGTGGAGTCTTCCAGAAATGTTCAGCCACATTTCCTAGAATTTTTGCTCTCCCTTGGCTGGTCAGTAGATGTGGGCAGACATCCTGGTTGGACTGGACACGTTTCCACCAGTTGGTCTATTAACAGCTGTGACGATGGTGAAGGAACTGAACAAGGTAACACTCGCAGTGGTCATTTGTCTTCCTTGTTTTGTTCCTCTTGAACCCCCCCTTTCCTATGAGCTTGTAGTCTTATTTTAAAAAATTAACAAATAGAGGTATATAAAGGAAAGTCTCCTTCCCCCAATCGTCGTCCTCATGGGAGGTCACTTTATAATAGTTTGTATATTTCTCTAGACATTTTTTGTGTATATGGAAAAAAGTTATAAATAAATGAGTACGTGTCACATATCAATATATTTAATATAAAATTGATGCCTTAATTATCACAAGGGTAGTAAGTTCCTTTTATAGTGTGGATAAACAAATTCCATTTTCTGTAACAATATTGTAATTTAGTTTATCTATAGCGCACAATACAGTTTCCTAATAAGTTCTTTTTTATCTAATAGACAATACAGTTTTCTATTAACAGGTATGTTTTATAGACTTTGTGGCTATCATTAAAAATTACCTTCTAGGGATATTATATAAAAACCTTTGTAGCAAACAGCTGACTGTCCTGAGAGATTCAGGCTCATCTCTACAAATCCTGAGGAGCTATATGAGGATAACAACTACCAGAGCAAGTTTAAATTTACACTTGAGACCTTTGCCCCACCTGGCTGATGCTCTTTGCTCTGAGGGTTCCTGCAGTCACTGGAAAGTTGAGGTTATCTCTTTGCAGTGGGTAATGCATGTGTCCAGTGCTTTGAATTGTCCGTTCCTCTTCAACATGATTGTACTTTCTCAAGGTCTCCCATTATATACCATTGTGACTTGTGACCTGCAGTTTTTTCTAATTTCAACCAAATTCGAATTAAATTATTTGGGGATACACTGTAATTTTAATTTCCACATATTCCTTAATATGTACTTGAGTATATTTATAGACTAAATTCCCACAAGTAGAATTGATAAAGGATATGCACATTTTTCAATTTGATAAATATATCAGTTAGATGATTATGGTTGCAAGTAACAGAAAACCTGACCCACACTGGCTTAGATTTAAATGGTCATTTGTTGCCTCATGTAACAGAGATTAGTGTACATTTCTGTTGTCACTTGATCAGCACTCTCGTTCTATAACGTTTCTCTTCAGTTTTCATTTATCTCAGCCCACCGTGCATTGGCTTTGTCTGTAGCCTGGTTTCTCTCCTGGTGCAGAAAGGCAGTCGCAGGCTTTACATTCACATACCACACGAGCCTGAAGAGGAGAGCTTAGCTGGGTTCTAGAACTTCTGCACTCCCCAGTCCTGAGGTACTCAGGGATTGGACAGCGCCAGCCTGCTGCTGAGGCAGGAGAGCTGGGATGGCCCTGACGGAGAGCTGTGGACCGGGTAGAGCTGCTGTGAACAGTCGGTCCTACCACAGTTCATACCTGCTAACACAGAGTAGGGAGCGAGGAGTGGATGTCGGGGCAGTGGGTACAGAATGCCTTCCAGGCTAAAACAGGAGTCAGCAAACCATAGGCCATGCCTGCTTTTGTCAGGTTTTATTAGAACTTTAAGTAACTGACAAGACACTTACTTATGTACTGTCTGTGCTACAATGGCAGACTTGAGTAGTCGTGGCAGAGACCACATGACCTGCATTTACTCTGCGATCCTTTACAGAAATTGTTTGGTACACTCTGTTCTGAATTTCTCGTTTGTCACAGCCTCACCAACATTAGGTATCTTTCACACTAATTGGTTCTTGTTGGAAATATGACGTCTGTCCAAAAGGTATCCAGCCATATACTATGAAAAACACATATTATTGAAGAAGGTACAAGAAACATTGTACATAGAACAATGATGCCTTAGTCCCCTTCAAAGTAGGCACCTTGGGACCTCATACAGTTCCCCTAGTCGCTATCAGCTGCCCCGTGCTATTTTCCTGAATCTCATCAATGGCCTGAAATCTCTTCCCTTTCAAAGGTGTTTTGGGGAAAGCTAGAAGTCACAGAGTGCCTAATCTGGGCTGTAGAGGGGCCGAGTCACCCAGATGATTTGATGTTTCATAAAAAATCTCTGCACAAGACATGGTGCATGAGCTGGTGCATAGTTGTTATGAAGCTGCCAGTCACCAGTTACCCATAGCTGTGGCCTTCTGAATCATCCAAATAGTTTCCATGGAGGAATGTTCAAGCTTAGTGAAAAATTTGATGCAGATTCGTTGCTGTATTTGCCCAGTCACTTTGAATGCGACAGCCACACAGTACACATGCTCACTCAATGGCATCTACCTCCCCCACAGACTAGTACAGTGAAGTTGTCATTGTTCACACACTTGCATTCCAGCCCACTCTCCTTGGCTGCCAGGTTACATCAGTGTTGCACAAACCATTCTCATTATATTAACAATAGCTGGACTTTTTCTGGACAGACCTTGTACACCTTCTGTTTGTTACTACTTTATTAACCAATTAAAATTTCATAAAGCAGGATGATGTTGTTTTTTTCCACTTTTTGGAGTAGTAACATAATGTTTCTCTTTCCTAGATGAAGTGATTTCCTCTGAAGATATCGGGGCTAGTATTTTCAATGGACAGAAGAAGGTGCTGTATTATGCTGATGCTCTTACGGAAATAGCTTTTGTGGTTCCTTCTCCTGTGGAGTCCTTAAGTAAGAGCATTTTTTACTGTGGTGCTGTTTTAGGATGAATTTTTGTATTCACTGGTTTGTGCAGTATTATTGCATTAGGGGAGGGAGATTCTGAGGTAATCTAAGGCATTCTTCTGTCTCTAAGGCATGATAGCTTTTCTTATTTTGGTATTATTATTGTTTTAATCCTCATTCGAGGATATATTTATAGATTTGAGAGAGAGGAAAAGAGAGAAACATTGATAGGTTGCCCCCCGCATGTGCCCCGGCCAGGGATCGAACCCACAACCTCGGTATGTACCCTGACCAGAAATTGAACCTGCAGCCTTTAGGTGTACAGGGTGACACTCCACCCAACTGAGCCACCCAGCCAGGGCAGACATGATAGCTTTTATATTATACAAAGGTACAGGAAGTTAGCTCCTCTTAACTTTCTTAAGAAAAGTAAAGACAGGCAGACTGACCCTCTAAATACTAATCTTCAGATTGTAAAGGAGACCCACTTCAACCCATAGTTTTTCTTTAATGTAATTATTACCAGTACATAGAATCCCTGTTTATTCATTTCACTAATTATGAGTGAGCCCCACCTACTTCCCTACTTCCTGTGAGAGCCTTTATAGGGATCCACAGGGAGTCTTACAACTAGAAGGCTCTCATGAAGGCTGCAGTTTGAAGCAGGAGAAACTTCAGCAGCCTAGAAAAGATGGTGATGATCTAGCCTGTTCTTCATAAGGATCAGGAGTGATTGTTACTTTTCATTCAGAACTCATTTCTCCTAGAACCTTTGTTTCTTGCAGATTAAGCCCATGTCTTTGTGTCTGACCGAGCAATAGGTGGAAAACTTTACCTTCTTCATTGAGACCATCTGTAGGATGGGATGCTACTACCCATCATGTATTTACTGCCTCCTCTCTAAGCTAATGACTTTTCACGTGTCCTGTCATGGCAGCCTCCTAACCTTTGTACTTGGGCCCATGATTTCCCTGTCTCATGCTGCGGGGCCACTTGTGTCCCTGGCAATAGTGGCCTTCCATGGTGTAGGTCAGTATCTTAGCAGCTGTTTGCCTTTGTGTCAAGGCTGTGATCTACCACCTAATTGCAGAAGCCAGGCCCCATCTGTCCTCTGTGGGCTGAGTCCCTTGCCTGGTGTATCTGGCCCAGCCTGTTTGCACAAACCCAGTTCTGCCACAGCTAGAGCCATGCCCTTGCACTGTAGTTCCCACAGGTGAGGCTTCATCTCCTCTCATGAAAGAGCCCCTGTGCCAGCTGTGCCCCTGCTCCACATCAGCCTCCTCCTGTTTCTTGAGAGTTGTCTGTTATTGTTTTTATAATGCCCTGTGTGTTTGTCTCCAACCACATCACTCCTTAATCACAGAGACTAGGTGGCCTGTAGCTTTCGGATGCCTTAGTGTTGCTTGGCACCATGCTGCATGGTTGAATATGCAACCAGAATTATTCAGAGAATAATGGAATGCTTTTATTATATTCTACCTCTGAAAAGTCAAATGTTTTCAAATCTTAACCACATTTATCCTGTAGGGCAGGAGCCGGCAAACTGTAGCACACAGTCTGAATTCAGAACAGGAAGAGTTTTTACCTTTTTAAAGGGTCGTAATTAAAATATAAAGAAGACTGTGCAATAGAGGCCTGTACAGCCAGCAAAGCCTAAAATACTTACTACTTGATTCTATATAGAAAAAGTTTGCCAGCCCATGCTATAGAAGTAATACTTTGCTTAAGTGAGTCAGGTTAGACTATTAGCCTAATCAGTTTACACACTTTTGCTCCAAACAAGTAGTAGGCATTATAATTATTTTTTTTCTTTATCCCATAGCTGATTCATTGGAAAGTAACATCTCGGATCAAGATAGTGATTTAAATATGGATCTTATGCCAGGAATTCTGAAACAGCCATCCCTGACACTTGAGCTTTTCCCTAATCACACAGACAATCTTAATTCCTCACAGAGGGTAAGTCACTTTGTTGATACGTCTCCAGAAATTTATAGTGGGGATAATTATAGAATCATGCCTGCAAAGCTTGTAACTTTAACCCAGAGAGTAATTATAACTGAACTGATTCATTAGTGTCTTCATTTATTAAAAGCAAATTCTCACTGTTTTCTTTTTTCAGCTTGCAACAAATAGTTCATTCTAAGACTCTAAGACAGCCTTTGTTGTTTTCTTTGATTTAGCCATTCTGATACCATGCTTAGTTCTCTCACCCATTTCTTTGCAAGCCTAGGCTTTTATTTGGTCCCAGAAATACCTACTGAAGCTACAGCCATAGCTCTACATTTCACATCTTTAAGCATGTCACATTCATCCTAAACAAGTCTGGCTGTATACAAGTGGTAGCAATTTGGAGAACATCCCAGCGCATGAATGAATGAACACACTGAGTGAGGCACATAGCAGCTACTACAAGAAGAGAGCATTTTGCTTTTATATTATTTTTTCACCATATCAGTGGATGTTACGTCTTTTTCTGTGTTTTCTCCTCATGTTACCTCTTAACCCTTATTGGAAAGTGACTAAGTAATTGATAGCAAGAGTGTAGGACCAGTTCATAAGTATGAGAAGATTGATTTAAAATAAATAAAAATGACAAAAGAAGTATAAACTTGACTGAAGCCCTTCTTCCATTATAAGCATTTTAATTTGGCTCCTTCCACAGTGAAAATTATTTCTAACAGAATTATATGCTTAAAGTATATGGGAGAGGTTTTCACCCTTAAAATTGATTTAAGCAAAAAAGTTAAGTTGTATAGGACTCTCTGAAGTAGACTGATTTTGAAAATCAGGAGTTGCTGTATTTAAAAAGTTTTGCAGAATATAGTTGGGAGATGAGTGAATCTGTGTTGGATGGTAATGCAGGATTTTAGGCAGATCTTAGTCCTTGCACTCATTTTCTGAATGCCCACACAGTTATTCCTGAAAATCCAAGGAATAACAACTCTTAAAGCACATTGTTTTTATTTATCACATACTTCGCAGACAATTAACAAATTAAAAAAAGAAAGATCATTATCTCAATAGATGTAGAAAAGCAGTTTAGCAGGGTTGCAGAAAAAATGTATTAGGCAGCTTGCTAAGATGACCCTCAGTGAGTCTTGCTCTTACATAATATCCCCTTGCAGGTGGGTGGAACTTGTATGATGAGATAGGCTGTGATTATGTTACACTTTATGGCAAAAGGGGTTTTTGGGTGTAATTAAGGTTACTTTTGAGTTAATGGAAAGGGGGAATAATCCAGGTAGGCCTGACCTAACCACAGGGGCCTGTTAAACCTCGTGCTAGAAGTGAGATGGGGGAAGTCAGAGATTCAAAACCGATTAGGATCCATGGTACTAAGCAAATAGTCTCTGAGTGTGGCTGCGTCTCTGTCACTAGTTTGGGGAAAATCTCTTGGTCAGTCATTTTCTGTGAATGTCTTAGCAGAAACAAGAATTTAGGGGAATTGCCACAGTCTCTGGTCTAAGACATCTGTTTAAGACAGGTATATTTTTGTGTTTACAAGCATAGTTACTTTTAAAATTCATGCTCTGTGTGGGATTTCTGACACATAACTTTAGGCTTTAGCGTAAACTCGGATCTGATGCATGTCCTGAAAGCGATGGGGCTCAGAGTGCCAGTTTTGCTAAAGGGGGGCCTCGCAGTCCTCCTAGCCTTTCCGAGGGACTTGACGCTGGGTGGTCAGGGAAGCCAGAGCAAACTGCGTGATCATGAAGACCTAAGCAACATTTTTTCCCCTTTCTGCTGACAAGAAAAAGGAATTTGGTGTGTGAGGAGGCTCTATTGCAGTTTGTCTGAGAACTAGGAATAGCCTGCTGATGGGACATTTAAGAGAAAAGCATATGCAGGCAAATTATGATGTTGCCATGAAGAGGAAAGCGTACTGCTTTCTGGCCATATAGAGAAACACAGATCCTTTTAAGTGCTCATTAAGAAATTGCCTGCAGATTTTATTTTTATTATAATTATAATTGATAATTATAATTGTGTAATTATTAATTGTCAGTTACAGTATACCTTATTTCTTTTGAGGTTGTTAGGCCTTCATTTCCTTGTTCTAGGTTGAGACTTGAGAAAGAGAGGAGCCAAAGAAGAGCTTGTTCGCAAATGCCTCTCACGCTTTTTTCCTGAATGGTTTCCTATGACCTGGTCCTTATGTCCCTGTGCAGCTTGATGACCACATGGTTGTAGGTTTATTGAGCCAGTTGTTTTGCTTTATTTTGTTTTCTCCTCTTCTGCTTTTCTCTGTCTCGTATAGCTCAGTCCCAGTTCCAGAATGAAGAAGCTGCCTCAGGGCCGCCCCGTGCCTCCTCTTGGACCTGAGACAAGAGTTTCTGTAGTCTGGGTGGAACGCTATGATGACATAGGTACTACATTATAAGGACTTTGTCTGTAAATAAAAGTATAGTAGAGTGGCAATGACTTACTAAATGTCTAAGGGGAGCGGAAGCATAGGCGTGGTGTGGCAGCCAAGAGCTGGGACTGGAGTTCAGCAGGCCTGGGTCTGCATCCCAGCTCCACCACTCAGTTTCCTTAAGCCTTAGGTAGTTCACCTGTTAAGTGGAGACACTCATGGCACTTAGTTCATAGTTGAGACGATTTTATGAGACCAGTGGATGATATAAAGTCTAGCTATTCTTGGTATGATAGTTAATGATTTGATTTGCTCACCGCAGGACCTTGGGGAAGGGGGAGTAACTTTTCCTCACCTTCTTCAGGGGACCCTACTGTCTAGTTTTAGTGTAAAGATGAATTTGTCCTTAAAAATTCTACTGTGGGTAAGTTTTTCATGACTTTTATATAAGCAACAGAAGCGCTTTAGAAATGCATATTTAGCTTAGAATCTCATCCAGCTTGGAGTTGTGGGAAAGTGTGCTAGTGGCTTTCCAACACCTCCAAAACTCTTTCCAAGCCCTCAAAGACTACAGGTCATGTTCTCAAAAAACTCTGCTTTAGATGAACTTAGCAAAAATATGTCTTGAGGGAGATTTTTTTTATTTGTGAGGAATAATTAGGATTATCTATTATAAGATAGCACAGTCTAAATATTTGTTGCCTGCTTATGTAAAGAGATTAGAAAATTAGATTTCCTATTATTTGGGAAATAGGTGGGAGATATTAATTGTGATGGTGTTTTTCTTACAGAAAACTTTCCCCTCTCAGACCTGATGACAGAAATCAGTACTGGTGTGGAAACTACTGCAAATAGTAGCACTTCTCTGAGGTACACTCTTATTCACTTCAAGTTCATCAGTCTGTCATTAAGTATAGAGAAACCTATGTTTGAGAATATAATCAAACCTATGTTTGATAATAGTTTAATCAAGAAAGGCTTATGAAACAAAAGGGATAATGGCAATAATGAAAAGTTAGAGCCCTGGCTGGTGTGGCTCAGTGGATTGAGCACCACCCTGCGAACCAGACGGTGATAGGTTCAGTTCCCGGTCGGGGCCCATGCCTGGGTTGCAGGCCAGATCCCCAGTTAGGGTGCGTGAGAGGCAACCACACATTGATGTTTCTCTCCCTCCCTTCCCCTCTCACTGTAAATAAATAAACAAAATCTTAAAAAATAATAAACAATTAGGGAGAGAATATCAAAGGAGTTTGCAGATAAATGCACAAGGTGATCAAATTAGCAGAATTTTTCAATGGCATAATTACTATTTTACATTTATCTGCAGCGAAAAGACAAATGGAGGCAATTATTAACGAAGACTGTGAAATAGGGTAGCAATATTAGATAGGAATAATGGAGTTAAATTGGTCAAAACATTCTGTATACATAGCCGTTAAATATCCTCATCACATGAGCTATTTAATGAGAAAATATTAGAAAACTTGATTAAAACGTTATGACTTCTGTTTTATCTGTCCATGCACAAAAAAGATAAAAAGAAAATAATACGATGGCAAGAATAGTCACAATATATCTATCTAGGCTTTATAGTTTCAAAGTTCTTTGCTTACCTGTTTTTGGTCTAAACACATACTTTAAAATAATTCCAAGGGTACAATTAACATTTTCATTTTGCAGTTGGGATAAAATAGGTTCAAAGAGGTTATTCCTCATCATCACACATTCAGTAAATGAAGGAGATAGGAATCTAAATCCAAATGCCAACGTGATCTTGCCCATCTCATTGAGCTGCCCTTGACATCAGGCTAAACTTGATGTTGTAGCTTTGAGTAAGTTCCTGCTAGTTACATGATCTGGTTTGTGTTGCATGTAAAGTAAATTTAGTCTCACATTGTTGGATTATTGTTGTAGAAATGAAGTCAGTAAAGAGAATGGATTTACATTATTATGTTTTAAAATTTCTAGAAGAGGGCAAGTCATTATTAAAACCTGGTGTTTTTTATGTCAAAGTATTTTAAAGCAATTTAGAGATATCCTAATGTTATAAGTACATCAGTATGAATTTAAAAATTAGAACACATTTTAAGTAAATATAACATTATGATAATAAAGTTCGTAACAATTTCTTGATTTCATCTAATAACCAGTTTATAATCAAATTTCTCTGTTTTTCCTAAAACATCCTTTATAGCTAGTTTGTTCAAACCAGAAGCCATCCAGGACCTTGCGTCTGATATTCATTCCTTTGGTCTCTTTTAATTCGGAACAGTCCTGATTTTATTTTTTTTCTATGTGACACTCGTTGAAGAGACTAGTTCAAAACTCTTTCTAGTTCAAAAGAGAATGTTTAAGTTTCCGATACTTTTTTGTTGTTTTATTTTCTTTAGATTGAAAATTTTAATATGATTAGACAATTTGTATTTAATTTGTAGATTAGTGAAGTTTAGAATTTGTCTTGGACAGAATTAGTATAGGATTGATTTTTATGTAATGTCCTGAAAAGTTGACTCACTGTTGCTTCAGCCAAAATCACTTTACTTATGTAGAAGGAAAGCTCACTCTGTTGCAAAAATAAACAAGCAGAAAACCAACCCTGACGTGTAATAACATCACAGTCACACAGGTGCCTCTGCATGCACTGGCACAGCCCTGGCACGTGATAGGTAGCTCAGTCTTCCAAAGGGACGATGGCTGACCTGTGGCTTTGGCTGTGCCAAGATGTGGCCGTTTATCACCGCTGTTGAGGAGGCCCTCCCAGCGTCTTCCCCAGTCCCTGAAAGAAATTCTGTCGGGGTCCCCATAGTGGGTCCCGCTTCTGCTCTGAGACGCATGCATTGGCTGTAACAGAATTTCCTGCGTTCGGACTGGCTCCCCTTCTGTTTCCAACAAGGAGGAGGCACTCAGTGAAAGTCTGATAGCTGGTTGCTAGTTCGGAGCTCCCCACAAAAGGTTCCTCTGGCCTTTTCTTTCACCTCGTGTCCCCATTGGATTTCTAAGCACATTTTTAATGCCTTTTTTGTCAGCTTAAAAGGCCTGACCGCAGTGATGGGTGGTTAGGGTCAGGCGTTGGTCAGGGGCTCCCTGGAAGGGGCCCGGCGGACTGGCCCCTGGACGCTCCTCACACACGTCCGGCAGCAAGCCACTTGGTGTTCCTACGTATGAGGGACTTCAGCACTTGACTGTCTGAGTAAGAAGAGTTTTCTTTTCTTAAGATCCACCACTCTTGAAAAAGAAGTTCCTGTCATCTTCATTCACCCTTTAAACACTGGATTATTCCGGATAAAAATTCAAGGAGCCACTGGGAAATTTAACATGGTCATCCCTCTTGTGGATGGGATGATCGTCAGCAGGCGAGCGCTCGGTAAGGCCCTCACATGTGGCTGAAGGGTTGTGGTTTCTTTCTTTCTTTAACATTTTTATGAGCCAAAAAAGAAGTAGAAATAAGGAAACACATTATTACTTACTGGGGCCTAGATGTAAAAAATGCTGCGGTCTTGTGCAAAAGGAAGCATGTTTTGTTCTGTTTGGAACTGTGCTTAACCTAGTAAGTATGAGTGGAACTATAATTCACGAACTTCCAGTATTAGAGAAGAAAGATAGCTGTTTGTACTCCAGGGCAGGCACTGGTTGTCAGACCAGATTTTGATTCCGTTTTTCCTTGTCATTGTTTCTTCTGACCGTTTTATCTTGGCGGAGCTCTGTCTGGCTCCCTGGGGGAGGGAGAGTTTTGCAAATGGGAAGATAGAGTTTGAGTTTATAGAAAATAGTTCACTTTAGTACTGAGAGTTTGCCTAGCTGACTGGTTATTCACATTGTTTTAAAACCCTCTGTTTTCAAGGTTTTCTGGTGAGGCAGACGGTAATTAATATTTGTAGAAGAAAGCGGCTGGAGAGTGACTCCTACAGCCCACCACATGTCCGCCGGAAACAGAAAATCACCGACATCGTCAACAAGTACCGGAACAAGCAGTTGGAGCCAGAGTTTTATACTTCACTTTTCCAGGAGGTTGGACTCAAGAACTGTAGTTCTTAGACTCTTGAACTGTCTCGGACTCTTGAACTCCAGTTTGGGGCTGTAATATCAAAACAAAACAGTTTAATAGGTGATCACCGTAAAAATAAAAACAAATCACTCCCCAAGAGCTTACTGTTTAATCACCAGAATAGAAGAAACACATTTAAACCCATTTGATAGAAGACCTCCGGCTTCCTAGAGAAATGGGCTCCCAGACACAGTCATATTCCTGCTGGTAATGATGATACACATTTTAGCCATAAACTTTCTTTTAAAAGTGACAATTTTAGTTAAATCTGAGCCTTTTGAGGAGAAAGGCTTTTATGCATCTCAGTTAAACACGTGTGTTGGTAGTATCAAATTTGCAAATTAGAAGTTGAAGATAGTTTTATGCCTCACTTTTTAGGAGGTTATGTTTAAAATTAAAATCTGTCTCAGAATCTTCAGGATCTTTAAAGACTCGCAGTGACAGCATGGAGGAGGAGGAAAGAAATCTCAACTTTCTGCTCACTCGCAGGTCCATTTGTCATCCAGTGTCCAGCTGACAGAAAAGGACATGTTTTTTTGTTCAGCTATGAAGTGTGACATTAAAATCTTTCATATTTTCTCCACATTTCAAAAAGTTGCTCTCGTCGCTGCACAGACCTGTCTGAAGGCCTCCGCTTCCGGGCAGCCCAGGAGCAGACCTGGCGGGCGGCGTGGCCCTGCCCTGAAGGCGGGGCTGCTGGAGTCGCGGAGTTACAAGCTGTAAGGCAGCAGTGGTGCCCCACTCTCCCCGGTGTGGTCTAGCTTGGTGACGTAACGACAGGTTAAACATCAGAGATTTTGATAAACATGTTTGATAACTTCTTGATAAATAGTAAGAAATGTAAATTCACAACAAGGGTTGAAAATTATTTGGTTTTATCCGTTGTCTCTTATTTCAGGACCAAGCAGGAGACTGCAGTAGTTTATGAAGGATTCTGATTTGGGGTTCAGGAAATAGCCTGTCATCGCTACTGATTCAAATCTCTCCCAGGGAGCTACTGGATTCCATCACGATTGACAAACATTAGTGACCACCTCCTTGAGTGGCTGCTGTTAGAAATGGCTGTTGTTGTATTTTCTGGACTTTGCCAGCTGAAGACACAACAGATTCCAGCCTGAATTTTGGAAATACTTCTGTTACCTCGCTGCTACTTTTCTGCCAGGGTTACATGTTTTGAGGTGGCTAGACCCAGAACTTCCTTATAAGGATGACTGTTACAGTACTAGAGTAGACAGTGCTCATTTCTCCTACTCTTTTGTGTTTTCTTCATCATTAAGATCATTTTATGTTAAGATAATAAGTGACATTTAAAGTCCAAAGAGGAATGATCACAGTTGTATACGGGGTGATTTCACACTTGAACTCTGATGTCAGTAGATTCTGTAGGTCAGAGCTACATAACGGTCTGTTTGGTTTGATGTTAGTTTAATTAGAGGGTGGAGCATAGTGCGTAGGGCCTAATTCCCTGTGCAGATACTTTTGTTCTAGAAGGTATGTATTTTGTCATCTTTGAGCAAGACGTGGGCGTAGTGGCTCTTGGTTTTAAGTTTGCTGTAATTTTTTCTTCATGTTTGTTTTAAGCTCAGGTAAACATAACCTCCACCTTCCATGACTCCAGTTTCCATTCAGGATATAGTCTTATTCAGTAGTTGATTTTCTCTGTAAAATGGGCAATAAATTTGATGTTTCCAGATGGTAGCATGGTGGAGGGTTATGTATGATAAAGTTTAGGAAGATCTACTCTAAAAATATTGTAGTAGCTCAGCAGGTATAAGGTGAGGTTTAGCAACTTTCATGGAAGTTCCAGGTTGACGGTTCAAGGGGAGAATGGGCCCTTGTTCACGTGGTTGTGAGCAGAGAAGGCTATAAATCGGTGGGCAGCTCACAACATTGCGGAGGGCGGAAGTAGCTGATGTAGGTGTACTTCCGCCGTGTGATTTTTTCAGATAAAACTTTTACCTTTGTAGCTTTACTGTCAGCAAAATGTCCTATGGTGTGCATGTTGGGGGCGAGGCTTCCTGATCCTTCAGGTTGCTCTCATTTCTGGCAAGTCTTTGTAATTTGAATGGCCTTGGTAAGCGGGCAGCTGTGTCGAATGGAATTTGCGATCTGAAAGACTTGGTGGTCTCCCGGGGAAGGAGGGACGGATGCAGGACTGTGCAGCCCCCAAAGGCACGAAGCCCCAGAGTGTAAGGCGTGGACAGTACGGGGCACACGGACCTCATCAGGTGCTGGTTCCTTCTGCTCAGTGGAACAGCTGCCTAGGAAAGAGGTGTGGTGAGAACCCTTGTACCTTTCACTAGTATTGTGGGTTTGAGTTCACGGTCACTAAGTTCACCCAGCTGCCTTTGTTAAAAGCCGCTTTGCATAGAGAAGATGCAGAAGAGCATATTTAGTTTCTAGTAATAATTTTTAGAAGTCCACTTGATAAGTTCGCTAGCGTGTGTTCATAACCTTTGCGGGGAAGCTGGGACTGCTTGGATCTGCGGCTTAAACAGTGTAGTTGCTGCATGTGACAAGCGCACTGGGAGGTGGATGAGCATGGCATGCAGTGACAAGGAAAGCATACCGCGGGACAGCGGCAGGGAGGCCCTCCTACTTCCAGCTCACGTTTGGTGGATGGGGGCTTTCCTTGTCTCTCACTGGAAGCACTGAGGACAGGGACAGGGCTTTTGCCTTTTTAACCCTTTTCTTGTTCAGCCAACTCTCCCCTCTGTCCAGTGCTTCCTCTGAACTCCCTCCCCACCTCCTGCCCATTGGGCCCTTTGACGGAAACAGTTACGTGGAGGGTTGACACCACACACACGCACACAACACAACACATCCACTCGGTCCTCCATTCCCAGGTCCTCTACTTCAGGGCAGGCCGTTCTCCTCTGGACTCGAATACCGAAACCTCTATTTGTGGCGACAATGGCAGGAGGTCTTCACGAATGGCTGCCTCTGCATCCACTGAGGGAATGCGTGTCAGGTTCTGCAGACCGATATTTAGAGGGGCAGAGTCTTCCAGGGTGTCCGTCTCTACTGGGAGGCAGGACTTTACCCAGACTGGGAGTCAGCCTTGCTTGGGCCCAGGCGCCCTGTGTGGCAGTAGGTGAAAAGTGTTGAAGAGGTCATTTGACACTCTTGCTGGCAGAAGTGCTCCGTTCAGCATTTGAAAACCCATTCAGGCTACAGCTTCCTAAAAAGAATTGATTTGTATGTTTACGTGAAATGATAAGTTGCATCAGACGGTCTGTTCAAGGATTTGTATGACAGCCCCTTTCCTGAGACAGAGAGATTGGAGGTAGTCCGCCCGCTTGGCATGGAATCAGACGGGGTTCTCGGTAGCTAAAGAAGCCATGTACTGTATAGTGTTTTTCTCAGAGTATCAACTCATGTTCTCCAGATGCTTTTCTCTTTTTTTAATGGTGAGGGGAAAGGTAAAATTTGGGATTCCACAGTGCCTTGCATATAGTAGGCGCCCAATAAATATTTGTTGAAGCAAACCAAGTTTCCCAAGTCCTTGTCTCTTGCAGTGACCAAGAACATCTTTCTCCTCTGAAGGGCTTGGCAGTTGTGGCTAAAAACTAAGCAGTATCATTATTTGCTTGAGATCATATATACAATTTGTATGAATTTCGGTATGTTGCCAAGACATGATCTTTTTCTTATTGTATTTTCTGTAAATATTTCTGGCAATGAACTGTAAAGTAAAGGCGAAATGTAAATAAGGCGTCGCTGTGTGCCCTCGCCTCCTGTGTTTTCTCTTCGCTGGCTGGGGAAGAAGGCCCTGGGACTTGTTTGTATTTATGCCGGCCCTTTGTCTGGAACAAACCCATGGAATATTGAATGTAATACATTTAGTCAATTAAATTTTAAGGAGATTCTTAGCTGCTTAATGTCCTGTGTGCTTTCGGTCCTGGGCCCGGGGTTTGACTCCTGCGTGGGTGTGGCTAGTTTCCTGTCCCCGGGGCGTTCTGCTCTGCCTCGGCGCCCTTCACAATTTAGATCTGCAGGTCTGCCCCCTGGCTTTGTGAAGTTTCTCCATGTACTCAAAATTCCTAAAACCGTTTGGCCTTCTGTGCTGGAAGGAGCTTGTATAAGTAAAGCACTGCCAACAGGGGCAGCGGTTGCCGAGGGAACACGGAAACGCCAGCTGTGCTGTCTGCCCGCAGGAAACTGGGCTTTGCCAGCCTGGCCCATCAGCAAGGGGGAGGAGTGCAGAGGAGGTGACACTCCCACCCCTCTTAGAGCAGGGTGCGCTGCGCAGGGTGCCCTGGGGCCACGTTGACATCTCATTGCCTAGATGACACGGTGGGTGGTTGTGCCACTTGAGGGGACAGCGATGGGTGCCTTTGCCGAGAGCCGCCTCCTGCAGCCTGACACTGATTCCACGTGAAGCTAGCATGCAGCCCCCTGAATGGCGCCTGGGAGCTGCGTCCCCTGCAGTTGTGTGTTCACGCCTGCTCTGCCTGCCTGCCACGGGAGCTCCGGCTGGGGCCTGGTGGCCAGGGACGCTTCTCCCTGGGCTGACTGCACAGTGGCCGGGTTTGGGGATCTGACGAGAAAATGTGTGTTCAAGCCTTTTCCACCGGTGCTGTTCCACTCGTTTTGACCCAGGCCCATCAGGACCCAGTAGCAGGAAATCATCCCCAACCCAGACCACATAGCTCTGGCCTTGGTCTCTGGGCCTTGCGTGGCACAGCCCACCCCCAGGGCACATTCTAGTGCCATCTGCCCAGACCTCCTCTTCCAGGGACTCGGATCATCCCACAGTGGGGCTAAGACTCCCTCTAAACACAGTCTCCAAGCCCCAGCACTCCGTGTTGTGGCTGGCCCCAACTGCCCTTCCAGGCTGGTGGCTTCCAGGGTGGGTGCCCTGGGGGCAGTGCTTATCCCACCACTTCTCCAACTTAGTAGCAGGGGGAGGTGAGAATTAGTCCCACCCCAAGAGGATCAGGGAGGTGGCAGATCCACCCCATAGCAACTTAGCAGCGATTCAAACCCAGGCCTGCCTGCCTGGGATCCTGGGCTTTGTTCTCACTGCCCCAGCTCCTGACCATTCATCCAAAACAGCCCTCCCTTCGCCTGAAGGACACTGTGACTTCCTTGTTACGACATCACCGGCTCAGTCACAATTGGTTTGAGGACAGAGTGTGGCCCAGCCCACCCGATCCCCAGGGCAGCCCGGCCAGCCCGGCTCAGGCTGGCCCGGCTTTGGCCACTCATGCACCATGAAGTACCCGCTGGTGCCGCTGGTGAACGACCTCACGTTCTCTTTCCTGGTGCTCTGGCTCGGCCTGCCCGTGGCCTTGCTGTTGTTCTTGTTGATCGTCTGGTTTCGCTTCTTACTTAGCCAAGGTGAGCCGTCCAGTCTGGGCCCTAATGCTGGAGCTGGGCAAGGGGTCCTGAAACCTGTGCAGAGAGAGGGGCTTCCTTTGGGAATGCTCACTGCAGGCTCGGAGCTGACAAGTGGTCCCCTGAAAGACAAGAGGACTGACTTGGTAGTTTGGAGTTTCCTAACCTAGAGGCAAAGAGTGAATCCCCGAGTCTGACTGGGAAGCACATATGTGTGCATGCCTGTGTCCCCTCAGGGCCACTGCCAGTGCGTCAGGTCTTTGGTGCTGGCACTGGCCCCGGACAGTGGTGGCCCCGCTGGGCAGATGAATTAGTAAAAGATGCCCCTTGCTGTGAACGCAGCCAGGGCACAAGGCTCAGTGAGCAGAGGATGGGCTGGGCTTCAGTCCCTCTGGCCCCCTCAGGGCGGGCTTTTGTGCAGTAAACGACTTGCACAGTTTGGGTGGCAGCCCTAGGCCCTGATCAGTGCCCGGTGACCACTCACCCTTTTCTGCCCAGAGCGAACATCAGGGAGGATCTGGGGTGCACTGGGACGCAGGATCACTGAAGCGGGCTGACGTCCGCCCTGAGTTCAGCATGCCGGGGTGGAGCTGGCCATTGGGAAGCTGGGGGCCGGTGGGCAGGGATGACACTCCGCTCATCAGGTGTCCTGTGCCCCTGGGCCTCTTCCTGGGGTTAGCTTGACCTCCCACCTCCTGCTCCGCAGCCCCATAAACTCTGGCCAACTGGGCAGGCAGGGAGGGCACCGAGTGTGCTGCCACCTCTGAAGGGGCGTTGAGACGGGGTGAGCAGTTCGCCCCCTAACCTACCCCATGACCTCAGATGTGGGGGCTGGCCATGGTGTCATTGGGAGTTCCCGGTGAGAGCTTTATTATTTTTTATAATAAATATTGCATATTATATAAATAATTATTTTTAAAAGATTTTATTTATATTTTTTTTGCGAGAGGTGAAGGGAGGGAAAAAGAGAGGGAGAGAAACATTGACCAGTTGCTTCTCATATGCCCCCAACCCAGTCCCTGGCATATAACCCATGAACATGCCCTCATCAGGAATCGAGCTGCTGACCTTTTGGTTCACAGGCCAACGCTCAGTCCACTGAGCCACACCAGCCAGAGCCTGGTGAGAGCTTTTAGAAAGCATTTAAAATGTGATCTCCTCCTTCCCAGGGTGGACCACAGCCCTCCCTGAGGAGCACATCTTGGGTGTCAGGCCGGTGGCGGGTGAATGTCAGAGCACTTGTCTGTGTAGTGGCTATAAAAGCTGTCTATCTCTCAGGCTGCAAGCACCTACTGTGTGCCTTGTGTGTGCTCTTCCTGCGTGGAGTCCAGGAGACACAGGCCCAGATTGCAGCCTTGCCCTTTAATAGTTCATAATAATAGCGAAGCTTTTTCAAATGCTGTGTTGGTACTAGGACTTGCGCCCAGCACTTGATGTGTATTACTTCATTTAACCCTCAGGATAACCCTATGAAGTAATCCTCACTCTGCAGTTGAGGAAACTGAGGCTTGGAGAGGAGAAGAGACCTGCCCAGGGTCACACACCTGTGGAATACTTCAGAGTGCCGATTGGTGTCAAATCCTGGCCCTGGCACCTACCAGCTGTGCAACTCTGGACAGGTCCCCCTGAGCCTTAGTTTTCTCATCTACAACATGGAGATGATAATGGCCCCTGCCCTTTTGGAGGGATGTACATCAAGGACAGAGCACACAGTATGTGTGCACACGTGGCACACAATAGGTGCTTGCAGCCTGAGAGATAGCCTAGTCAGTATCGGTTTTGTCCAGGTAGGAGGAAGCATAGCAGTGGATTTGGATGGCTTCTCTGGAAGGGGAGGGGACACCTTCCCTAAAGTCTGAGGCTCTAATCTCTTCTGGCGATTCATTCTTGGAGGCCCCGCTCGGAAGCCATCCACAGCCTGCCCCGTCCCACCCCTCCCGCACTTTCTCCCGGCAGGCTGTTGACCCACTGACATCTCACGTGGCACTAAGAGAGAAGTGCTTTTGTTAATTTTGTGACAAACAGAAACCGTCCCTAAAGTGACTGAGTGTCACTGCTTCAAGGTCCTGGTTTTCTTGGAACTCGGTATTATTGCATCTGTTCTGTCCTTGTGCCTGGAACTGGCCCTGATCCAGGGTCTGAGCCTGCCAGGGTTTGGGGGACTGGAGCTTGCAACGCCCTTTTTATTGGAGTCAGTTTGCCCTGGAATCCAGTGAAAAGCAGACAAGAGTGGCGCTGATTCTGAGCCCCCTCCCTGTGCCGCCTGCCTGGCCTGGCTCCGCAGGGCAGTTTCCGGGCCCAGGAGGTGGAGGGTTGAGCAGCACGCCACGTGGCCACGTGGCCAACGTGGCCAAGGAGGAGGCAGTTTCCCAGGATGAGGGAGGAGAAAGTGGGTGGAGAAGGAAGCTCCCTGGTGAGACTGGGGCAAAAAAAAAAAAAGACTGTGGGCAGCTGAGCCCTGGGGAAGCTGACCGTGGGGACGGCATTAATCCCGCCATGATGCAGGGAGAGGGGACGAAGCCTGAAGTGCCCTTCAAGGGCAGAATGCTCTGCTGAGGACAATTCCTTTGTGGTTTGAAGGGAATTTGCAGGAAGAAGAAGGAAACCTCCGAAGAAATGGATTTAGAGCTGAAACAGAAGGGGGCACCATGGGCTACCCTGTTCAGGGTCCTGACCGCCCTCATGTTGGTCCGTGGAGCGAGTTGTTAATTCCGAAGCCCCCTTTGAAGTCCCAGATCAAACAGGCACCCACCCAATGGACCTGCATGGGACTGTGGAGGGGGAGGCAGATTTGAGTCCAGCGCGAGCACTTCCTGGCTGTGAGCTGGACATCATGTTTCCGAGCCTCCCTCACTGTAGAATATGAGTAACTTTGGTAACTGCCCCAGGAAGTGAAGAGGATTAAATGAGAGCAAACATGTGAGACACGTAGCACAGAGTATGTGTTCCGAAAACAATCACCACGTCTGGTGAAGAAGCGTCACTTCGAGCCATTTTGCTGATATTTTAACTCATGACTGTCACCATGGTTGAACGCCCATTTTACATGTCTTATTTCAGTTAACCCTCATTACAGGAGAGACCACTGTTGTACCCATTTTACAGACGAGGACACCGAGGCTCAGTCTTTTCTGTCTTCGGCTCTTGGTCTGCAATCCTAGGGCTTTCTCCAGCCTCCTTTACTTCTTGCAGCCAGCAAAATAGAAGTGTACGTAGTAAGAAAAAGGATATACCTCCCCTGCCCCCTCTCCTTTCTCACCTTGCTTCCCTAGGTGAGCCGTGTTAGCAAGCTCATGCACCTAATTAATGACACCTGTACGTCTTCCAAAACGAAAAATGGAGTGTTCTTTGTTTCCCTATTTAAAAAGAAGAGGTTTTGCCATACACGTTTCTCTGCAGCTTGCTTGTAACACATCACAGACATCCTGCAAGTGGAAAGGTCCAGGCCCATGCGGTTGTTTTGGTAGCTTGCTGACATGCCGTTGGACGGACGGCCAGGTCTGCGTGAGGTGTGAGTGTGCCACACTTCCTCGACCAGAACCCTCACTGACGGGCGTGCGCGCGTGTGGTTTCTAGGGGGTTTTATTGTTGTGTGTGCTTTGCCACGAAGCAGTGGGGCAGGGGAAACCACTGGGCACGTGCACTCAGACACTCGTTCATGAGTGGACTGCTGGACAGATGGAAGGCTGGGTTTGTGTCTCGACCGTGCCCCACGCAGGTAGGTCATCTGCTCACCTCTAGGGTCCTTCCCGGCTTAGTAGGTGAATGTGGCCGTTTTCTCAGTTACAGAACCACCGTGTTTGATCCCTGATCGCCTCTCAAGGCCTGCAGTCTTCCTGAGGTCTCAGGGCTGTCCCATATGCAGGCACTTGTCCTTGGCCCCGGCCCTCAGACGAGGCCGCAGGCACGCCCAGGCGGGCAGGGGGCTCCTTTTGGATAAGGGGTAGGAGACGGGATGTGACCATCCAAGAGGCCTTGTCTGTCTCTCCACAGATTCAGAGGAAAATGACCCAGATTTATGGTTTGATTGGGATCCCTGGAGCAAAGACCCAGCTGAGTCTCGCTGGCATGAGACACTCCAAAGCCAAGAGGAAGAGAGGCCTGGCCGGTGAGCCTGTTCTGCCAGGTGAGGCCCTTTCAGGGAGGTGGGGCTGGGGGCAAGGGGAGCCTCAGAGCCTGCCCACAGCCTCGGGCGCTGCTACGGGGGAGCTGCCTCCCTCCACCACTGGCGAGCTCGCCACCTCGGCCGCGCCAGGGAACATTGCACCTCGTGGCGTTGGAGTCCTGTCCTGGCCCTGTCACAGGACCAGCCACCTCTGTCATGAGCAACTTCCTTACAAAGGTCCCCCTGTCCTTTACTGCTTGGCCTCCCCTCCCACAACTCTCCCTGGGGACTGCTCCCTGGCCTGGCTGTTCCCTCTGCCTGGGACCCTTCTCTCTAGACCAGGGGTGTCAAACTCATTTTCACCAGGGGCCACATCAGCCTCGTGGTAGCCTTCAAAGGCCAAATGTAATTCTAGGACTGTATAAATGTAACTACTCCTCAACTAGGGGCAAGGAGCTCGGCGCTGCCACTGGGTATAAGCAAGGTGCTGGGCCGGATAAAACAAGGTGGAGGGTCAGATTCGGCCGGCGGGCCTTGTGTCTGCCCCCTGTGCTCTAGACACACAGTTGGTGGGCTCCCTCACCTCCGGTGCAAATTCTCTTTTGCAGCATGGCCCCTGACCACACACTTTATTATGGACATCTCTCCCCAGCTTCATGCACCGCCCCCCCTTTCTCTTTTGCCACAGTGGGGGCTCAATAGATATTTGTGGAAGGAATGAAATAATATAATAATAACAATTAACAGCTGATATTCACTGGGAGCTTCACAGATACCAGGGCCGGTGCCAAGCACTTCCCTTCCATGAGCTCAGTTTTGAAAGTCTACAAAGGGGACATTATTCTTCTCTCCGTCTTACAAAGGAGGGTGCAGAGAGCAGCGCAGTAAGGGACGTGCCCGGCATAACGGCCCTGCAGCCAGTGCGCACCTGGGGGGCCTCGGCCACTCCGAGGGGGCGCAGTGCCATCCCTGTGCCAGTGACCCCCACGTGTGTCTGTCCTGCTCCAATCTCTTTTCACAGCCTGACAGCCCTTCGTGGCCAGAACGGGATATTTTTTATTCCCTTTGCTAACTAACCCCAACCTAGCAAAACACGACACGTGATCTGCCAACCTCTCTCCACCTGCATGGACAGCACCACTGTCAGTCTAGCTGCCCGAGCCGCGCCCCTGGGAGTCAGCCTCATGCCTTCCTTCTCCTCCCGCCCCACGTCCGGTCCCAGCCTGTCCTCCATCTCTCATGCATCCCCCTCTCTCAGTCTCTACGGCCACCACGGCCTGCCCCTGCAGCATGTCACTACCCCCCGACTCTGCCCTGTGGGTCACACCTTGGAGCCCCTGCCTGTCTGAATGGAGGAAGGAGGTGGGGCTGAGAAGCAGGGACCCTCACTTACCCTCAGTTACAGCGATTCTGAACCTTTCCGGGTCGTGACCTTGGCAGCCAAGGGCCCTTTGCCCGGAAACACACATGTGCATGCACTCAGCGTTCCGTGTACGGGGCCGGCTTCACGGGGTGTGACTTGCGTGGCCCCACAGGGCCCCGAGTTCAGAAGAGCCCAAACTTGGTTGAATGCTTTGCTTGGTTGTTGCTGTCTTGAAATTTTTAGTAAGTTTCACCAATTTTTAACAGGGGCCTGCGTGTTCATTTTTAATGGGGCCCACAAGTATGTAGCCTGTCCTGTCCGTGAACAGTTAGTGGGGCAGGAAAGGGAGACATTCAAACTCTGCCCAGGGGCCCTGTCCCCTCTACGTAGAGCCCTTCCCGCTCCCACGGTGTATCTGTCCCTCCCTTACTCTCAGCCCTTGTCGTCCCTAGACCCAGCCTGCCCTTTGTTCCCCGCCTGGTTTTCCTGGAGTCAGCTGCACGGCAGCAGTGGACGAAGTGGATGGGAGAGACTCGCCCGGGAGGGAAGAAGACTTGGGCGAGTGAGGGGCTTCCCTGAGCCGCCTGCCCCATCCCCTGCAACAATGGACACACAGCCCCCGGGGGGTCCCCTGGGCCCCCCAGGGAGCAGCCCAAGTCTGTGAGGACGGTGTAAGCAGGCACGCAGGGAGGCGTTGGCCAAATGAATTGGGAGGGGGTCCTAGGGCAGGGCTCGGCCAGGGCATGTGGGTACGTATTAAAGAACACAGGGGTTTCCGGCGCTCAGGAGACCCCTGAGAACGTGCTGGGCCTGACCACGTCCACTCATCGAACAAGCTGTGGGGCCTGGGCCCGCCCCTGGCTCCGACCTGAGCCGTCCTGACCCCATTGGGCACCCCTGGCCCTCCTTCCCCTCCACGCAAAGGGCTGGGGGACTGCGCTACGAACGTCCACTGTCTCATTTCGAGCTCACTCCTTGATCAGCCTTCGGGTTGGTTTTACTACCGTGCACTTTATAAATATCCACAGACCGTCTGCCACAGGCCTAGTTATTTTAAGGATAGTTCACATTCAGTGAGCGCTTACTATGTCCCAGGTGCTTTTCTGTGATTATACGTATTACTGTTTTTTAACCCTCAAAAGAATTTTATCAGGTAGGTTATCCCTGTTTTACAGGTGGGGAAACTGAGGCACAGAGTAGTCAAGTAACTTGTTGAGTCGCAGTGAGGGGGTTGGGATTTGAACCTATAAGCCCTGTGACTCAGAGCCCAACCCTGACCCACTGGGCCCGTTGTTTTCCAGACTGGACTGTTGCGGGGAGCTGTGGGGGAGGCACTCTGAAGAAACCCCAGTCAGTCCTTGCACCCCCACCGGCCACCCCAGAGGCAGCGGGGTCGCCGGGCTGTAGAGGGGAGCAGCCCTCCCGGGAATCACCAGGTGTCACCTTCTCTCCCTGTTTCTCTCTCACCACACAACCCACCAGCCTCCACAGGCCTTTTCAGTTGTCTGAAGGAGACAGAAGGAGCCTGAATTGTTAGCTGGTCTCCCGGACTGCGGTCTCCCTGCTCGGCCCTGCTGGTATGAACGGTCCATTCAGAGCACGGATCAGAACCTGTGGTCTCGCAGCTCTGGCACCGGGCGAACCCCCGAGTTCCTCGATGGGGGAGAGCGCCACCCTTTGGCACCTGAGCCTGGCTGACGTTGCTGGGTGAGGCTTCTGTTATTACCAGGAAGGCTGCAGCAAACACCCTTGACCTTCTGCCTTTGCACACAACTGTCTCCGGGACAAACCCTGAAAGGAGAAAGTGTCGAATGTAAGCTCTGTGCATTGCCGGTTTGCAGATACGGCGAAGTTCTCTTACCGAATGGTGGCACCAGGAGTGTACCTAAAAGGGCCCATTTCTCCTGGCCTTTGTCCCACTGTGCACCCCTAACACACACGCAGCACACGCCTGGCCCCTGCACACGCCTTATTCTGGCTCATTAGCATTTGTCAACCCTGTGTTTTCCAGGGAGCTTTCTGGGCGTTGAATAAACACTTTTGGTAACAAACCTCCCCGGTCATGGAAGCTTCACTCTGGCTTTGTCTGGCATTTTCTCCAGCCACCCTGTCCCCCAATGCTGTCAGCCATTGTTTGGCCTCCTGTGCTGACCTAGAGAACTGAGATGAGTCACCTCCCCCCTCCACTGGCCCCCTGCCCCAGCCACTCTGGAGGAGCCAGAGAAGCCTTGGGGTGGACCAGGCTCAGACCCTGGGGGACGCGTTGGCACAGCCAGGCTCTGCAGGAGGGCGTCCGGTCACACTCCCAGGAGCCCCCATGGCAGAAGGCAGGGGAGACAGCTGCTGGGGGGTGGCCCTGGCAGGTGAGTAGCGCTGGGCGGCAGTGGTGGAGGCTGGAGGAGATGCCCTCCTGCTTGAGAGAGGGGCTGAGACCCTGGGCCTCCTAGGCTGTGGATTGGGGCCGCCCTCCTAGCATTTTGTCCTGTTAGGCAGAAGACACGTGTGTGTGTGTGTGTGTGTGTGTGTATGTGTGTGTGTGGTAACACACCTGATGACCTCCTAGTGACAGCCTCCCCGAGAGACATCATCCCCACCCACCTCACCCCTTCAGCAGCCACGCTGAGTGTCTGACCCAGTGCTAAGTGCTTCCCCCGTCTTATCTTTGCTCTTCACAATGACCTCGTGAGGTGGGTCACAGTTCCATTTTCGGGTGGGGAAACACAGGAGCATGGAGGTAAAGTAACTCACCCAGAGTCGCATAGCCTGGAAGTGGCCTGTTTTTCTGACTCTTAACTGAGATGTGTTTCTCAAGACCCACAAAATACCCCAGGCTCTTCCTGGACTGGCTGTGCTGTCCACGTTTGCTGTAAACACGATCAGCTCAAAACAATAAGTGCATGTGTCTCCCCAGCCCAGGAACTCAGGGATCTGGGAGGACAGTCACCGGGGCAGGCGAGGGCACTGCGGGGGCCGACAGAGATGCAGCATCCATTCGATGGTCTCTGGGGCCCTTTTCAGGTCACATCTCTCAGGCCCACCCTTACTTTCCACCCCTGAACTCTGGAACCCTAAATGCAAGCCCCTCACCCACCCCCACCCCACCCCCGCCGCCATCCTGTCAAATCTTGGTGTCACCCTGAGCAAGATGGAACCCATCTCCTCTGCACTTGCTTCCTGTGGCTGTCACACGCAAACAGACTGGGCAGCTAGGAACACAGAAATGTCGTGTCTCCAGTTCTAGAAGCTAGAAGTCCAGCATCAAGGTGCAGGCAGGGCCGGGCTCCCTCTGAACCTGTTCAGGAGGAAACCGTCCTTGTCTCTTCCAGCCCCTGCCCCTCCTTGACTTGTGGCCGCATCACTCCCGTTTCGGGCTCCGTCTTCATGGGTTTCTCTGGGTGTCATGGCATCTTCCCTCTGCACACGTCTGGGTCCGAGTCCCCGTCATATCAGGACCAGTCATTGGTTTAGGGGCCACCTGGAGAGCTGCGTTTTAACTTGATGACCGCTGTTGAGACCCTCATTCCAAACATCACATTCTGAGGTCCCGGGGGTGGGACTTCCACGTACAGTCCTGGCAGGACACGGTTTGAGGCCTGAGTGTGGTAACCCACGTAAAGCTCTGAGCACAGCGCTTGCTGGCGCTTTACGATGTGCCATGAATTGTTGCCAGAAGGAAACGTTTGAGCAACTTACGATGCTTGGTCGCCTCGTGTGCCAGACACAGTTTGGGTGCTTGGCATGTATTATCCCACTGAATCCTCACAGTCACCCCTGCAGGCAGGTGAGGTTTGCAGAGAGGTCAAGGCCCTGAAGTCACACACCCTTAGTAGCAGAGCTGAGGGTGAACCCCAGGCCTGTGGGTGTCCACTACATCACACGGGGTAGGACATCACCCCAGTGGGGAGTGGGAGCGGCTCAGAGGGGAGGGGCAGGAAGGCGGGGAGGAAACGCTGAGCCCATAGCACGTGACCCTGAGGAGCTTCCGGGGTCTGAGGGGCATGGAATGCTTTTGACGAGAGTGAGTGGGTGGGCTGGGTCTCAGGTCGCCCGGTGAGGCCCTGGCAGGCTGCCTGCCTGCGGGGCCGCCAGGTCTGAGTCACTCCCTGTGACCTAACCGGCCCGGCCGATACTCCAAGGCTGGGACCCAGCCAGGAATGTTGCCCGGAGCGTGGACACACTTCGCTTCACTCTCAGCACACACAGCTCTCCAGGAGGCTGAGAGGGCTGCTTCCTTAAAGGAGCTTGAAAGTGCAGTTTGTTCAAGATTCAGGCTACTCTCTCTTCCTCTTGCTTTCTTCCCAAGCGTTCCCTACACGGAAGGGAAGTGGTAAGTTTTCTGTTCTGCACTAGAAATTCCCTTACTCGAGCACTAACTTAGTAATTTACTCAAGCATCTATTTATTCATTCATTCAGTCGGTTACGTATCCACCCATTCACCTAATGGCTCACTGATCCATTCCTTCATTCCTTCGCTCACTTGCTCACTCAGTCACTCATGCTCACACATTCATGTACACAGGCATTCCCTCTTCCAGCTGTCAACCACCCACCCACCTGTCTATCCATCAACCATCCATCCATCCATCCATACATTCAACCCCCACTAAACACCTACCAGGTTTTCCACACAAAGCTTCTCGTGCCTCCCAAAGCACTTTTTCACCCACTTCTACTGCTACTTCAACTTACATGCATAGGGAGGGAGGGCCATTGCACCGGGGTGCAGTTTCAGAGTCTCAGGACCAGGCTTGGGAGACGCGGGCGGTCAGTCACCGCTGCAGCCCCGGTCTGCACGTGATAGCCAGTGATGGCTGCGTGAGACTTGGGACTCCGGAGGTCCTTTGTCCCGAAGGCTCCTCCCATATTTTGGTGCTAAGACGGCCTATTTCAGGACCTACCCCTGGGCTCTGTGGGGCGATTTCCTCCAGGCTGGAGCAGACCACAGTGGCCTTGGACTTGGGCCTCTCCTCAAGGAGCATTCTGGGGCCACTCTTCTGCGTGTGAGGGCAAATACGCTGCCTGGGAGGGTCACTGACTCCCAGAGCCTTACATGTGGGCAGGGTGGGCCAGGGCAATCTGGCGGGTGGGGGACCACGGCTTTCTGTCCCGGCCAGAGAGTATATCTGCCCATAACAGATAAGAGAGCAGGGCACAAGCCAGGGCAGCCAGGAGGAACGCCCCTCCCTCATCCCTACCACTTCACATCCCAGGCTGAAAGTCAGTTCCCACGGAGGCTCTTCCAGACCCCCACATCCGGCCACTTCCACTTCCTGCTCCCTAAGTGTCCTTCCTCCCCCCCAGCCACGCCCTGCCCGTCACACCCTCAACACACTCCTGCTGGCTTGCTTTTCTGTTTCCTGGCATTTCCCAGAGGAGACCAGGGCTCAGAGAAGGCAAAAGGCCTGCTCACAGGCACACTGGGCGTGGCCAAGCTGGGGTGAAGACCCCAGGCCACGGATGCTCTTCTCCACCCCCACTAGCCAGGTACTTTCTTAATGCTGTTTAATTTACAACTGAATGGCTGTGAGTAATAATAATTGCAATACAAATTATATTTTATGACTGTTTTTCGAAGGTGCCATTTTCACTTTACCTTCTTCACAGTGTGGGCAGGTGGGCAGGGCTCAGGGGTGTGTGTGTCTGCCTGTAGGTGGCCCTGGCCGAGCCAGCCCCGCCCGGGAGGAGGTTGGACATCTGTCCTGGTGAGGGGGTGTCTGGGAACTGGGCGTACAGGCTTCCTCCTGCCTGAGCTGCCGAGCTGCTGACTGAGTCGGCCCCACAGCAGCAGCAGCAGCGGCAGCAGCAGTGCGGAGGCTCACCTGTGAGCTCATGGCGGAGCCTGCCCTTCTCCCCACCACCCAGATGGAGAGGCTGGCCCCAGTGTCCCTGGCCTCGCCGTGTCCCCGCATCCCACGGGCCCACATCGCCAGGTGGCCGGGGCGCTGTGCCCAGCGCTGGGCTGACCTGGGCTGCAGGTACAGGAATCTCGGGGGGGACATGGGGGAGGTTTGGGTCATGGGTGCCTCAGGGCCAAGGCTGAGGAAAGAGGGGACCATGTAGAAGACCTACTGTGTGCTGGCGGTGTATGTCGTCTCAGTTCTCACATCATCTCTCTGAAGCAAGGATTCCCCTCCCATCTTACAGATGAGCAAACAGCAGCTCTGAGAGGTCAAGTGAAGGGCCCAAGTGGTGTGGGTGTTTAACACACCCACCTTGGTCCAGGGGGGCCCCAAACCCTGCCTCGCCCTGGGACTCAACCCAGCTCTGGGTTCCTGCAGCTGGCCTACAGGGTCACTGATTTTTTAATTCTTAGAGATGGGAGTGATTCTCTGCTTGTGCTGTTTCCCCTTCTTCTGGATGTAAAGAGTGTCAGGGACCCCAGGGCTTATTTGGGGCTCAGGATCCAGGACCTTAAGCTGTGAAACCTTGGCTGGATTGGTGTGGCTGTGTGGTCACCGGGCCTGACAACCGGGTCATTCCGCCATCCTGCTCAGGTGGCTCTGACAGCCAGACCAGAATTTTTAATAAGTCATTTCTCCCCATGTATCATTATAGCTCATCACCATAGGGTTAGCACAGAAATCCAAGCAGGGCAGAAGTGCGCGTGCCTACTCCCAGAACTACTGCTGTTAACATCTTGGCCTCCACCTGGGGAGAATTTTTGATGTAGATGAAGCTATATATGCGTACCCCACACAAATAAGATTGTGCTACCGTGTGCGTCTGGGTTTCCTTCAACCCCTTGATGAAGGCTATGGGCAACAAAGTGAGTTTCGTTGCATTCCCTTTGTTACTACAAACAGAAACAACACTCTGACTTCCAGAGCAGTAGTTTTTCAAACTCCAGAGTTCTGTAAATCTTGTATTTGAATCCAATCTTTATTACGTTCTTGAACGTATACTGGCACCTTTATATTACATGTCAGTGATATAAAGACCTAACTATTCATTTTAATGGCCTCCCAGAACCCAACTCTGTGGCTGTTCTTTGGTTAATTTGGATCAGTCGCTGGCTAATGAACTTTTAGATTGGTTCTGACATTTAACAACTCCAGGCAATACTTCAGGGAATGTCTTCGGGGATTTGTGTGGGTAAAACTCATTCCTAGAAGAGCAGTTGCAGGCTTAAAAGGAACAATTAGAATCTTGATAGATCCTGCCCAATAGCCCTCCAAAAATGCTCCCACCTGCGGCACGGAAGCCCCCGGTACCCCACTCATGTGCACCCAGGACCTGAAGACTGACCGTGGTCTGAATCTGGAGAGTGGATTCGGGGAGTATGAGATCCTGATCCCAGACACCTGAGCCCACAGAACGCCCTGAGACGGGAATGACTTCCAGGCTCAGGGAAGAGGCAGGAAGCTCGGGGAGCTCATTTCATTCATCGTATTCACTGAGCTTCCGTGCATGGGCCGTTCTGTCCCGTCCTGGGCAAAAGTTACTCAGGACATGTGATCTTATGGAGAACTGATTGCAATAAGCCAAAGCCATGTCTTGTCTTTTTCTCTTTTCTTTTCTTTTCTTTCCTCCTTCCTCCCACCAACCTACCCACCTATCTATCTATCATGGCTGTTCCCCTGACCTCCCCCCACCCTCCCTTAATTTCTTGGTTCAAGGCCATTGATACTGAATTCACTCTAAGAGTGCCTGACCCATTGAATGTACTCAATACTTATCGGATGAAGGAAAAAATGAGTTTTGTTGCATTCCCTTTGCTACTTCAAACAAAACAAAACACACAGAAATAACACTCTGACTTCCAGAACAGTAGTTTTTCAAAGTCCAGAGTTCTGTAAAGCTTGTATTTGAATCCAATCTTTATTATGTTTTTGAGTATTGAAAAACTGGTGAAGTCATCACACACCTCAAGTGTGTTATATCCCAAATATTTTTTTTGGTCCATCAAATTATATAGATTTCAGGATCCATAAATGCTTCCAACTGAACTTACACATGAGTTTACAATGGTATCATTCTTCTCTACTTTGTTTATTGAAAAGAGATTCCATTGCCCAAAAAAAGGGTGAAAACCACTTCCCCGAGACAGGGCTGGTTTGTCTGCTTCAGCACAGTCTTCCTGTGTACCGGTGCACAAGGTCACTAGGTCAGTTCTTCCTGCCCTCTGAGGCCGTTCATCTCAGTGGCCGCTCGTTTGCGCGTCGTTTATCGACGTAACTCCCTAAGCTCCCAGACGCCAGGCCGTGTCTGTTTCGTGCGCTCCTCCATCGCAGCACCCAGTGCGTTGTGGGCGCTCACGGAATGCTTGCTCGGTGAGTGAAATGCTCACTGCCGCTGTGCGAGTCCCGTGATGGCGTGGGGCCGTGAGGACAAATGAGACGCTCCCAGCCCCTATGACGTCCACACACCAGCCCTGGAGGACGACCTGGGACCAGAAAGGTCTGAGCGGAGGTGACCAGGGTCAGCGTTGTCATCAAATGGCACACCCCAGAAGTGAACGGGACACAGAGTTGGCTCTCTGTGTGGGCTGAATCTTAAAATCAGGCAATGCCCCAACGTTAGCCAGATGGCTCTGGAGGGGGGCCCTCCAACCTCGCTCCTAAATCGAAATATATTTTCTGTCAATTCAGGATTGCGGTAAAAATGCAAAAAATTGCAAGTGAAATCCATTTCCCCCTCCCACCTCCAACCCACAAGGATAGTAACTGTGAACAATTCAGTGTAAATCTTATAAGATTTTGTGCTTCATAAATATATATTTCCATATCTGTATGTGGAAAACATGATGTAATTCATGTGTGCAACACATATACCTGTAGCATCTGTATTTGGCCTTTTCCACGTGAGGACATCCTTTCATGGAAACACAGAGATCTACACTGTTCTCTGTAAAGGCTGCGCGATGGTTCATTTTGCGACTGAAATGCGTTCTGTTACCTAAGCCTCCTGTGATGGACTTCTAGGCTGCTTCCTTTCCTCTGGAAGTGGGTTGCTATCTGTATGAACGGTGTTGCATCGTCTTGGACACGTATCTTGGGGCACTTGTCCTTATGAGAAATTCCCGGGGTAAAAATCACTGAGCCCGAAGGCATATACTTTGAAACGCACCGCCGAGTGGTTCCCAGGAAGGTTGTATCTGGTCACAGGCTCACCCAGTGGGTGCCAGCTTTCGTTTATTCATATTCTTGACATTCTTGACAGGGCGTGTGGGCTCTCTTTAGTCTTTGCTAATTGTATGTTGTTTTGACTCGCCTGACTTTTGTTAGCAGCGTGGTTACGCATCTGTCCACATGCTGAGTGTCTGACACATCAGAGAGGCCGGGGACCCACGGGGAGTCTAGTGTAAGGGTCACATTCCCTTAGTAACAGGTGATGAAGCTCCTTGGCCGACTGCACCCAGGGAGTCTGTGAAATAGATTTCACATGTTTTACTCGTGTGTAGCCACGAGGTCTCTGCCATCACGGTTAGTGCCAACCTGCCGCTCCACTGACCATGCCCCTTTAACCCCCCAAACACACACCACTGTGCGTGACCTCAAGCCCAGAGTGGGTCCCCCATGCACAGTTTACATGTCGCAGCGTCACCACTTAGCAGCTGTGGGGCTCCGGGGAGTTCCCTGCCCTCCCTGAGCCTCAGTTTCCTTTTCTGCCAGATGGTTGCAGAGGACAGTTCCCGCCTCCTTAGAGGGGAAAATGAAATGGAGGCACGCGGAGCCCTTGGCACGGTGGGAGTGCATAGGGCACGCACAGTGTGGGCCAGACGCAGAGTCGAAGGGAAAGCTTTGGGGGCCGACTCCAGGAGCCCGGGTCTGCCTCTGAGGGCTGAGTGAATTCAGGCCCCTGATGCCTCGGAATGGCAGGAAGATCCTCCCTGGGGCCCCAACCCTCCCCACACCGCACCTCTCTGAGCCTGAGCCTTCATTGGCAAAATATGGCATTCCTTTTTTTACTTCAGTACTTTTTATTTTTCAGTTACAGTGACATACACGATTATATTAGTTTCAGGTGTACGACCCAGTCATTCTAACCCTACTCACCGTCAAGCCTCCCGGGATCTCTACCACGGAACTGCCCCCTTGGGTGCCGCCACCCTGGGAACGGCTGCCACTTTGCCCCAGAAGCCCTGGCAGGCCAATGCTCCCGCCAGCAGGAGGGCCTGGCTGACCCTTGCTTGCAAACCCGAAAGGGCAGGTTCCTTTCGACTGGGCTTCCTATTTCCTCTCTCGCCTGACCTTGCCCTGGAGCAGAGGGGGAAGGCTCAAATTGCACGAATTTCATGGAAGGGTTAGGTCCTTTCCTTCTGGCTCTGGGATCCTCCACCCCTGCAATTCACCCCGTCCCCCAGGTGTGCTGACTCCACCCAAGTTGGCCCGCAGATGCCATTAGAATGTGAGGATGTCATTGCCTTGACGCTTGCCAACCCTGGGTGTTAGCAACCTGATGTTTGCCAATCTGATGGGTGAAAACATTTCATTGTTTTCATTTGCATTTCCCTGACGACTTGTGAGGTTCAGCATCTTTCCCTATGGAGCATTTCTGTACTTTATCTTCAGTGACATCATTCATATCTGCTGTTTATTTTTCTACTGTATTTTTGGTTTTTTTCTTATTGATTTCTAGGAACTCTTTATATAAGACAAGATAATAACACTTTATCATTTGTTACAAATATTTCCTCTCAGCTGATCACTGGTCTTACTAACTTGTTTATGGTGTTTTTGTTGTGCAGAAGTTTTAATTGTTGATGTGATCAAAGCTCAGGCATTTTCCACTACAGCTTCTGGGTCTTACTTTGCTTGGGGGAAGTTCCCCTCTACCCCTTATTTCTTCTGGACTTTGTTCTTATCAACCCTAATGCAGGCTCTATCCCCCCTGCCACCCCGGGAAATCCCTCTGTACTTACCACCATAATAACCTGTTCCCCTGCCTGCGAGTTTTGCATATTTCCCTCCCTCCCCGATGTTCCTTTAAAACTGAGTTCCAACATTGCCTCCTCCAGGAAGCCTTCTGTCCTCCACCCCGTCCCACTGTGGTCACTGCTCTTTCCCCTGGGCTGTTTGCACCATCAGGTGCTGGGAGGGCTGCTCATCGACTGGAACGCAGGGTTGCTTTTAAGTATCTGTTAGGCCACTTACTACGGGCCAGATGTTTTGCATGTATTGCATCCTCACAACCGCGCATGTGCTGCTGTCATCATCTTCACCCCCATTTTGGAGGGTGGGGGAGGGAAGACTGAGATACTTTCCCATGGTCACACACCAAGCCTGGGGGTTTGCTCCACGCCTTAGTCACCGGCCTTTATCCCCAGGGGTCATCCTGGCCCAGCCCTGCAGAAGCTCTGGGTTCCGTGGTGCCTCCGAACCACCCGGAAGGCTTGTTCAAACCAGACTGGTGCTCCCACCCCCAGACTTCCTCATTCAGCAGCTCTCGGGCAAGGACTGAGACTTTGCAGAGTAGATTCATGTGCCCGAGTTTCTAGTAACCAGAATCAAGCATCCAGTTTTGAATTTGAGTTTGTTAAAATGAAACAAAATAAAAAATTCAGTCCCTCAGTCCTACTAACCACATTTCAAGTGCCCAGCAGCCACATGTGACTAGTGGCAACTGAATTGGGTGACCCAGTTCTATGCATTGCCCAGCATGTCAAAGAACCTGATTAAGTGACTCGGGCAGGGGCAGGCTAACGCCCCTGGCATGGTTCAAAGGAAGGGTCCAGGCCAGCCTCAGCCCCCTGGGGAGCTTTCAGAACCTCCCCGGCAACCACCGCAGGGTGTACTGCCACCCGGGAGCCTGTTTGAGGGGGCCACTGCCACTCAGCTTTAGCGAATTTTTGTCACTTCGGGACAGGGACCCCAAGGTTATCATCTCTTTTGATTTTGGTTTTGAGAACATTGGAACTAGACGATTTTAAACTGTGAAACTTCATGTTCAAATGACGGCAAACTATTTGCAATGTGTTCAAATTCGGTGGCCGAGCTGCTACTTCAGGTGGAGATTGGCTGGTCCTGATCTTCTGGTCGGGAACATTTGTCACCTCAGAGGTCATGGGCAGTGCCTTAATCTCCTCCAGTCATCTCAGACATGCAGGCTGCCCCTCCCAGAAGTGCCACGTGAGAACTTGGATGCAGTCCACGCCTTCCCGCCCCACTCTGGAAATCTCCCGTGAGGTTCTGCGAACCCGGCCACTTATCGCTGCTCTCAGCAGTGCTGCCCAACGCAGGCTGCGCAGTGCGGTCAGCTGGGCCGCTGCGAACGATGCTGATGCCCAGGTCCCCTTTCCGGGGGGTTTGCTGCAGTTGGTCTGGGGTATTGTCAGGGCACCGGTGACCCCAAAGCACAGTCGTGGCTGAAAACCCCCGGTCTGTGGGCCTGGTCTCCACACCCAGACTGCAGCATCTCGGCCCAGCGGCGTCTCACCTGTATCACTGGCTCCCACTCCCCTTCACAAGAGGAAGGGAGCATCCACACCTGTGCCTTCCTGTCTGCTGGCCCAGCCTCAGATCTGATTCAGGAAGCTAAATTACAGAGATCGTATTTCAAAGCGTTTTCATTCTTGTTGTCTATGACACTAAATAGTCTTGCCTAAAAACCCTGTGACCAGCTCTGGTGGAATTGGCATGTGGAGGAAACGTGATGAGCATGGCGGGACAGCTCAGAGACGAGCGCTCTGCCAGAACGCGCCCGTCTGCTGTTGGCTCGCGGGGATCTCAGCAGCTCCGTTACGGTGACACTGAACAATGCAAACCCGGAATGTGCCTGTGATATCTCATTCCTCGCCCGGCCCCCACCCCGTCCCCACAGGGACTGCTTCGAAGGTGGCAGGGCGGCTGTGGGCTGACGCTCAGGTTGTGCATGCGTAAGGCTGCTACATCCTGACGGGCACCATCCACAGCATGGTCACATAGGAAGTTTTACGAGAGCGCCTGCGTGGGCACGGAGCATGCCCTGCCTGGCGAATCCTAAGACAGCAGAGGGGAGACGGTCCTTTGTAAGACCACGTCGACACACACGGCCATGTATGTGTTCTTGGGGGAGTATGGACCTGCACGTTCCCTGGCGCGCCCACATGCACATGGCTGTGCCCCGAGATTGCCTTCTGCTCTCAGAGCCCCGACGCCCTCCTTCACTTGACTCAGAACCTCATGTGCCATTTCTCCTGGGGGTTGGAGGTAGGGTGGGACACGGAGTGTGCACCCAGCATCTGGGAATGGGTGTGTGAGCGGGGAGAGTGGGCTCGCTGCTCTTCTGGCGGAGCTGTTTGGGTTGTTGAATAATACACTGTCTCTGTCAGCTGCCGCCGTGTAACAAATGGCCCTGAGCTCAACAGCAATCCTTTATTAAAGCAACACTCATTACTCGTGCCTGTGCCTGATGGTCAGCTGAGGATTAGCTGGTCTGGCCTAGGCTCTGCTGGGTGGCTCCCTTTCAAACTGTGGGTCTGGTTGAACTTGCTCCGTCTGCCCGTGGAGCTCTGGTCTGTGTTGCCTCTGGGACCCAGGCTGCAGCCACCCAGGGGTAACTCTTCCCGTGGTGATGGGAGGTGCAGAGGGCCAGCCCCGCCACACAGGCACCAGTCACGCCTCGGCGGGGCTCACGTCTGCTAACATTCCATTGGCCAAAGCACGTCAGGTGCCCAAAGCCCAAGTCAGTGTGTGGGGGAGGGGCAGGGATCTGTCTCTAGTGGGAGGAAAGGCAAAGTCGCAGGGCAAAGGCCTTAGGTAGGGAAGGATAATGAATCGAGGACAACGATGTGATGCATCCCGCACTAACACAGAGCGGACGACACAGACTGCACACTCAGGAGTCTCTGCTGGGAAGACATTTTCAACCACTGTGAAACGTGGAGCAGGACCCAAAGCAACTCCGCGTTCCTGCGGGAAGTCTGCTCCTGCAGCCCAGGGACCGAACAGTGGAGAGACTGCGGCCTCTCATTTTTCCTTTCTGGTACCTTCGCCTGTGCCCTCTTCGAAGCCAGAGGGCGTTGTAGCTGGGTATGACCAGGTTCCTTTGGGCATCCGGCATCCAGCTGGCCTTTTCCCACGCCGAACCAGAGGCTGGTGTTGACATTTCATCACACCACCTCTAACACAACCCGACTCCCAAAGCTTTGGCTGGTAATGCTGATTTCCTGGATGTCTGAAGAGGAGACAAAAGATTGGATCACCTCACACACCATACAGCCACACCTCCCATGGCGGCTTCACTGACAGTCAACTGGTCCCTTTCTGTCCCTCCTTTGTCCTTACCCCCAGCTCCTTACCTGCCCCTGTGTTCCCCATCAGCCGAGTAAAGCTTGGCAAGTCCCCAGTTGTGATCAGCTGTCCCTCCTCCAGCACGCGCCATCAGGGGATCTGTCTGACTTCAGCAGATCATGCTCCAACGATTCTGAGGTGGGGGTGGGGGACCATCAGGAGTCAGACCTGTCTGTGGCTCATGTGATGACAGGGGAGCTCATCTAATGAGAGGCAGAGCTGGGGCCCAGGTCAGGCTGGTGGTATTTCCTCCCAGGCACATGCTGCATCTGACCAGTGGGCAAAAAATGTCACAGTTAAGGACGTGGTTGAGATCGTGAGCTGTGGAGCCAGACTTCCTGGGTTCAAAGTTCAGTCCCGCCATTTACCAGCCAGGTAACCTCACACAAGTCACCTAATTTCTGTGTGCCTCTGCTTTCTCACCTGTAAATGAAATGATACTAATAGGAACTTGTGGGGACTGCATTGTTAACCATGTAAAGTGGTGCTCACAGCTGGGACAGTTTTGCCCCCCGGGGCCATGTGGCCGGGTCTAGAGCTATTTTTGGTTGTCATAGCTACAAGGGAGGCTTTTGGCACCCAGTGGGTGGAGGCCGGGATGCTGCTAAACACCCTACAATGTGCAGGACAGCGCCCAGGACAGCAATGATCCAACCTAAAGTGTTGCTGGTGCTCAGGCGGGGGACCCCAGTGCTGGGCTCAGAGCAGCGCCTTGCACGGGGTCAGTGTTAATGTGTCCCGATCAGCACGTCTGGTGCCTGCTACCCCAGGGCCTGCGTTGGGGCTACTGCACTGTCACTGCGGCCACATGGCCTGTGCTCACGACTAGAGCCTCCTCCTTAACTCACTGTAGCCTCGAACATTCGTGTAGAGGAGAGTAATGATAATTATTGTTGTTGCATCAGTTCCTGTTTCTTCTGCACCTAATGCAGGCTGGATATTTTGCCAGGCATCTTATTTATGTGTCTTAAGATCCCCACAGTGAGAGGAGCTGTGATTGGCACCCCCTGCTGCAGAGGACACGGAGGCTGGGAGAGGTGAGGAGTCTCCCCTGAGATGCTGGGACATGGATGGAACTCAGCCTCTGTTTAACTCAGGAAAGCCATGCACACAGCCGCTGCCCTTCTCTGTGACCTGTCAGCGTCTCCTCCGAGTCGGGAGGCAACGGCAAGGGCAGGCACTCTGAGGGGAATCGGGGCTGCCCTGAGAGCTCGTATGCCACTTAGGAGGAAAGTCTCGGCCAAGCCGAGCTGGAGAGGAGGCCCGGCCACGCCTCCACCAGCAAGCGGCATTCTTGGGCCCTCGGTCACGCTGGTTTGGGTTCTCTGAACAGGCGCTCAGCCTGGCATGGTTTTCCTCGGCCCCGCCTCCTGCTGCTGCTCTCGCCCCACAGTCCTCTGGTTCCTAGGGTCTGCTGGGACCCCACGGGCAAGGGTCTGGCTCAAGATCATCTTCCCAAGCTCCCATCCTTACCTCTGTCTTTTCATTTTACAGTTTTGGAAACTGAGGCCCAGAGAAAGAAAGAGACATGTCCATAGTCACACAGAGAGTGACTAGGAGGTTTGGACAGGAGCCAGGGACGTCTAGGGCACTGCCTCCTCCTGCAGGCCACGTGGAGGGAGAATGAGCTCATGTGTGTGTGTGTGTGTGTGTGTGAGCGTGTGTGTAGAGAAAGCCTTTGCATTCTGGAAAGCTCTGAGCAGCTGTGGGGGCGGCCCCGGCCATCTGGGCTGGTGGTGTATGCCACCCACAGGTTGGGCTTGTGAGCCTGTGGCCACTTCCTGCAGGACAGGAGCTGGAGGCTGCCCGCCGGCTGGGCAGTCTTGGGCAAGTCACTTGTCCTGTCTGAATTTCAGGTGGGAGGCACCCAAAGCCACATATATCCATCGACCTAGCATTTGTTGAGGATTCCTGTTCCAGCACCTTGTGTATACTCGCTTTCTAGTAACTGGCCAGAGTCCGGGCTCAGTAACCATTCGCCAATGGAATGGAGTGATTCTCAAACCACACGCCCCAGGTAGTGTCCGTGCAAAGATGAGGAGGCTGCGGCTGGCCAGGCCCATGGGTCCCCAGGGTCACTTCATTGATGAACAACAGATCTAGAACGCAAAGTCAGGAGCCAAAGTTCTTAACTTCTAAACTTAGACATCTGGTTATCTGTGGCTTTGCGGGCATGTCGTAAGTGCTCAGTAAATGACTACATTAGAGACAGTTCATCACACTGTGCATTTAGGATTGGTGCACTTTTCTGCACATGCTATGCATCAGTAAAACGTTGCAAACTGCCCTGGCTCATGTGGCCAGTGGATTGCGCGCCAGCCTGTGAACCAAAGGGTCACCAGTTCGATTCCCAGTCAGGGCACATGCCTAGGTTGTAGGCCAGGTCCCCAGTAGGGGGCATGTGAGAAGCAGCCATACATTGATGTTTCTCTCCTTCTCTTTCTCCCTCCCTTCCCTCTCTCTAAAAATAAATAAATAAAATTTTTAAAAAAGTAAAACGTTGAAAACAACAACAACAAAAAAGGGCTCCGTGCAGCTCGGAACAAATTTTGTGGATGTGCTGGGGCCTGTTCCCTGATAAATAGGGGACTCGTAGCCATACCGCAAAAATGTGACCTTGGAACAGTGACACCTTTAGAACTGCTGGGGGTTTTTCCTGAGAAGTTCACCCAAGGCAATGGTTGTCGCCCTCCTCTCGTGACTTAGCTATGGAGGCAGTGACACTGTTAATAACTTTTGTTTTGGTTTACTCACTGCAGTTTTCAAATTGTCACAAAAACACACAGATGCCAGTAATTTCCAAGCAAACTACAAAGCGACCGAGGAAACTGAGCTGTGCACCAGCATGAGGTGACAACAGATTCGCAGGAGGCGCGCTGACTAGCAGTTTTCCCAAAAAGCGTAAATAGAGCGGAACAGCCAGTTTTATAATTAGCTGGGAATTGGTCTCCAGTCAGGCTTCTGCTCGGTGAGAACGGCCAAGCTGTTGCCCGGGGAGAGGCTGTGTGCCCTGCCTCTCGCTCTGGGCCCGCACGGGCCTGAGGTTTCTTTGCTTTACCACATTTGAGTACCTTTCGGGATGAAGGCGTTTGTAATTTGGAGTCACCCTCAGTGTGTGGGCGGGACACTTGGGGAAAAGGCACAAGCCAGGGCCTATGGGTAAGAAACCGGCAGGACAGGCTTTATGCAAAATGAACATGGGCGCTTGTTCAAAAACTAGCACAAATTTCAACATGGTGACAGCAGACCCCTAAACCAAGAAGGCGGTCCCTCTAAGCAGGACCACACCCATCCATGACGCTGGCCCCCAGTACATTATCCCACCTGCAGAAGGTGGGGGAACAGCTGTGAACGGGGCCTCAAGCTGTGGGGAAAATATAGCCCCAGGGACTCCAGAGCACAGAACCGCAAGAGACAGAGGCCAGGTATGCAGCAGGAGCAAAATTAGCTCCCTGCCCTGGGCCACAGAAACAAAACAAACAGAAACATCCAATAGAACAATTTTTTTTTGGAAGAAAATTTGGCAAGAAACCCTTTGGTTCAGCAGTTCCACTCCTGGCACTCCCTCCCCCAAGGGCACCTCTGCTCAGAGGAATGAGGCGGTAAATGCAGGGCTGCTTACTGCCGTGTCCCTGGGGGCACTGACAAGTGGAGACGCCCAAGCATCGGTCTAAGGGGCTGCATTACAAACCACGCTCTACACCTGGAGGAGGAGATTTCAAGCAAAACGCACTGTGTGGAGGACCCTCCTGTGATTCAGCTGCTCCTGGGTATTATCCAGGGCCCAGTTTTTAAGATTTCTTTTTTTTCTTTTGTTTTCTTTTTTCTTTTCCTTTCTCTTCTCTTCTCTCCTTCCTTCCTCCCTTCCTCCCTTCCTCCCCTCCTCCCCTCCTCCCTTCCTCCCTTCCCTTTGTGTGTGACTGCCAGCTCCTCCAGGAGACCTATTTTTACCCAGGTCTAGAGCACGTTGTCGACATCCCAGAATTCCCACAAGAGTCCCAAGTGTGTCCTTCTTCAGACTGATTCCTGTGGCTGGAGGAATGCACACGATGGTTCTTTTGTTTTTTTAGTAGCAGCTCTGTTGAGATGTAATTTATGTACCATGTAGTTGACACATTTGAAGTGTACAGCCCCTCAGCTTTTAGTATATTCACAGAATTGTGTACCCATCCTCACAATCAATCTGAGAGCATTTCCTTTACCCCCTAAGCAATGTTGGGACGGCAGCAGGCACTCCACAATAGTTCTTAATCCAAACTGGCCCGGTCTGTCTCTGTGAGGAGGCTGGGGAGGGCTCCTGGCTGCTGCGCAGCAGGAGGCCAGTGGCCAAGATGCTGGGAAGGCAGCGGCCAGGCCCACCACCCCGTGCTCCACTGGCTGTTGTGGCGTCCCTCGCCCCTCCCCTTGCCCCAAGGTGCTGACGACCTCCTGCAATGCGCCTGGCTTTGAAATATGCTTTCCCTATCTCACCGAGTCTCATTTTAAGACTGTCTGTAGCCCTGGTTGCCTTGCTCATTTGGTTAGAATGTTGTCCTGACACGCCAAGCTTGTGGGTTTGATCCCCTGTCAGGGCACAGACAAGAATCAACCAATAAATGCATAAGTACACAAAGCAATGTTTCTCTCTCTCTCCACTCCTCTCTCTCTAAAATAACTTAAAAGTGCAACAATCAGTGGCTAGATCTGTCAAAGGGATGCGGTGGCCAGGACTGGGGAAGCCCAGCCTTAGTTGGGGGCACAGATTACGCAAAGACATGGAGGTCTGAGAGAGGCCGGAGAACTCGCGAACTCGTAACTGGAAAACAGGTGTCCATGGGGAAGTTGCAGACGATGAGGCCCACAGGCTTCCATCAGTCTCACGCTCCTAGTGGTTCTTGCTTATCTTGTTTGCTATGCTGTTAAGTGCATAAAATTTCCTAACTGTCGTAGGTTCTTCATGGGTTTACTCTTGTTTCCCCTGTGGGATGCTTTTTTTTTTTAATTTGTTTTTTTAGAATGCTTCTTCATCTGAAAGGGATACTGATAGCTTTGTCTTTTTTGTTAGCCTTTACCCCATATTTGGTCCATCTTTTGTACTTTTGATCTGTGCTCTTTTGCACAGTGTGCGCTTTCCCCAGCTTCACTGGGTGAGATATAATTGACCTATGACACTGTGTACCTTTAAGGTGTTCAGAGTAATGATTCGATTCACTTATGTATCGTGAGATGATGACCACAAAAAGTCAGTTAACGCATCCACCATTTCACACCGTTACCGTTCTGTGCGTGTGGTGAGAACGTTTCAGATCTACTCTCTGAGCAAATTTCAGATAAAAATAGTGTTTTAACTGCAGTCACCGAGCTGTACATCACATTCCCCAGAAACCATTCATTGCATAACTGGAAGTTCGCATTTTTTGGCCAGCATCTCCTCACTTCCTCTGCCTCCCAGCGCCTGGCAGCCACTGTGCTACTCCACTTCCTGTCTGTATCGGGCTGGCTTTTGCAGATTCCACATGTAGGGGAGATCACGCAGTGTTTGTCTTTCTCCGTCTGACTTATTTCACTTAGTCTACCGCCTGCAAGGTCCACCCGTATTGTCACGAATGGCAAAATTTCCTTCTTTTTATAGCTGCAAGGCGTTCTGTGGGATAGCGGGGCAGCTACACGCCACGTCCATTCGTCCATGATGGATGTCCGGGGTGTTGCTATGTCTGTTGCCGTGCTGCGGGGAATGCAAGTGTGCAGCTATGTCTTTAAAATAGTGACTTTTTTAAAAAAGTTTTATTTATTTACAATTAGAGAGAGGGGAAGGGAGGGAGAAAGAGGGAGAGAAACATCACTTGGTTGCCTCTTATATGTGTCCTGACGGGGGCTCGAACCTGCAACCCAGGCATGTGCTCTGACCAGGAATCCAACCAGCGACCTTTTGCTCCTTGGGACGATGCCCAGCCAACTGAGCCCCACCCGTCAGGGGCAAAGTGGTGATTGGGATTCCTCCTCAAGTAACCCAGAGTGGGACTTCTGGGTCACACAGTAGTTCCATTTTTTGTTTCTGAGGAACGCCCCTGCTGTTTTCCTTCGTGACGGCTCCTATTCACACTCCCACAAACAGTGCACAAGGGTTTCCTTTTCTCCACATTCCCACCAGCTCTCGTTATCTGTTGTCTTTGTGGGAACAGCCGTTCTAATGAGATCATATAGGTTTCAAGTGTACAATTCTATAATACACCATCTCTATGTTATATTGTGTGTTCATCACCCAAAGTCTCCTGTGAATGACTTTTTAAAAAGCCAAACTGAATCTTTTTTTTTTAAACAGAGCAATTCCAACCACCTATGTTTGTTGTTTTGTTTGCCTTTTGTTTGTTTCCAGATGAAATATGGCATTTGGTCTGTAGCCTGGCCTGGGATCATTACTGAACTCAAATATCTGTAGAATTTGCACAATGTACTTTTTCTCTATTTAAAGAAATTGGCATGCACTCCTCTCTCTGACGACAGGGTGGTGTACGACCTGTCTCACTGATGTGCCCCAGGGTCTGGGTGGATTCCGGCTCCCCACCTGCCATTTCTCAAGGATGCTGCAAGCCGCACAGGGACCTTATGCCCAAGTTCACCCGAAGCCCCAGAGTAGCACTGACCAGGGCCAGGAGACCTGCACTGTCCATTCTGGGATCATCTGCACAAAGTGGAATCAAATAATTTGTGTAGAAGTTCGTGCACAAGAGGAGATGCAGACATTCCGGGCTCTCGGTGTAAACCACACAGCTGAACCCGGAGAGGCTAGGCCAGGGGCCTGGGAAACCCAGCTGAGATCATCCCTCCCCGTTTCTCCTTGGGAGCAGTAGGTGCCCTCTCTGCTTCTCTTAGGAGACTGGCTGTTCTGGCCCCACCATAGTCACATGGGTTTTCAGGTCACATATCTGACACCGACCCCCTTGATTCCTTGGTTCAACACCTTGAGAGGATCTGATTGGCTCATGAGATGTGATCTGGCACTTCTGTGATCTGGTACTTCGGTCTGTTCCGATCTAGCTGGAGGAGAGCTGGAAATGATGTGGGCACATGTTATAAACAGGGAAACGGGCTGTGGAAGTCAGATCCACAAATAAGGGTGTGTGGGTGGGGAGGGTCATTGATGTTTTGGGTAAGGTTTTGGTGAGATGACTCAGGAGCTGCACTGTAATTCCCTCACGTGCCCTGGTATTTGATTCCCTCTTATCAGTGTTTACCGTATGAGGGTCCAAGGTTGTTTGCTCTGCCCAAGGAGGTGGAGAAAGCAGAGCTATCTGGCCCCTTCTCCACCTTTTGCAGCCTCGTGTGTTTCCACATGATTCTGAGGGGGCAGTGGGTAAACTGGCCAACGTGCCGAGACTAGCTGTGTGTCTGTCTGTCACCCCCGAGAAGTATGCTCGGGGTGCTCACCCAGCTCCCAGAAGCCCCAGGCAGATTTCTGGAGAACCACAAAGCCTCGGACACACCCCATCACGAGCAGAGCTTTGCCTGACTTTTCTCCTCCCTTCCCGGCATGCTGCAGCTCTGGCCACACGTCAGGCCCAGTGAATCAGCTTCCGCAGAAGAACCCCCCGCGAGCACACCCTGCAGAATGCTCCCACTCCCGGCTGTCCTCAGCAGAGAGTTTGTCCATGGATGGCTTTTGGATGGAGGTGGAGCGGATCCAACAGCGGGATGAGCTGAGAGAAGAGGAGGGCAGCGGGGGTGAAGGCCGACCACAGGAGGGTGAGGGGCCCTGGCGGGGGCTGCAGGGGGAAAGGGAGGCCCTCGTTGCAGGGGGGACATGTGCAAGGTCCGGACAAAAGTCAGAACACAAAAGGGCTTTATCTCTCTCTTGGACTGTTGCAGTATCCTCTTCCTGGTCTCCCTGCTCAACCTTTGCTCCCTGCCATCATACATTAGAGTATGTCCCTCCTTGGATTAGGCTATTCAGCACATGATTATTTCTTGAAAGGCAGTGTTTTAGGCATTTAGGATATATTTGAGTGGAAATCTAAGTCCAGTGCTCAATATCCCCAAGTGTCTCCCCCTCCCTGTGTATCTATTTTCTATTATTACATAACAAACTTAGCCAGTTCAAGTAATTATTATTATTATTTTTCTCACAGTTCTAGGGGTTGCAGGGCTCAGCTCGGTGGTTTTTCACTCATGCAATTACAGTCAGATGGCGGCTGGGGCCTGAGTCATCTCAAAGGTTTTCTCATTTTGTGTCTGCTGGTGGATGTGACCACCAGCTGGGCCTCATCTGGGACTGTCACCTGGAATGCCTACTCTTTGCCTGTGTGGTTTGGGCTTCCTCCCAGCAAGGCAACAGGGTTCCGAGAATAGGAGGAGAGAGAGAGACAGAGAGAGAGATCCAGGCACAACCTGGCTCTCCATTACAGCCAGCTTTGGAAGAAACGTAGCATCACTTCTGCTACATCCTATTTCCCCATGTCCAGCCCATATTCCAGGGGAGGGGAATTACACTCTGCCTCTTAACAGGGTGAGTATCAGAGTTTGGGGACATGTAAAACCAGCACACCACAGCTTACAAGGCTCTTACAAAATCGGCACAGACCCCTCTGCCTCACGCCCTCCCACCCCGTCTTTCTACCCCTGCACTTCCGCCACTCCGCTCAGGCCTCCTGGCTTCTCGGACCACGAAAGCACACTCCTGCCTCGCTGTTCCCTCTGCCTGGAGTGCTCTTCCCCTGGAGATCTGTGTGGCTTGTTGTCTCCAATCAGGACTGGGCTCAAGTGTCACCTCCTTGGGGACCTCGACTTTCCTAAGTAAAGCAGCATCCCACCCCTCGCCCTCTAGCCCCTTGCTGCGCTTTATTTGCCATTTATTTATCACTGGACAGCACACAGAACACTTACTCATGCACTTGTTTGTCTGTGTCCCCAGTGAAATGGAAGCTCCCCGAGGTCAGGGACATTGCCCATCACTGTTTCCCCTCAGTGCCTAGGACAGAGCCAAGTGCACTGTCGTGCTCCATCCTACTTGCTCAGTGAATGAGGAAATGAAAGGGTTATGGCAGGGAGACCTCGGTGTGGCATCTAAATCAGCCGTGCTGGTCCGTGGTGTCCAAAACGTGGGAGACTCAGATCGCGTCGGGCCCATGCTCTCCACGGCTGGGCCCACGTGCCCCTGTGGGGGTTTCTGTCGGATTTGGGAGGGGCAGGAAGTTCATTGCCTCATTCCAGAATCAGAACATACAGGCTCCCTCCCTCAGCCTGCTGCTTCCAAGCGAATATGATTTTACAGGTTTATTCCAGATGCTGGTTAATACCATCCCTACCCCTCAAATTCTCAGATGTTTTGTTAGGTCTTGTCCCCAGTGAAGAGTGTGGTTAGTGTTAGGGGGTCTCATCAGCAGGTATGTGGATGTTTCCTGCTTCCATGTCAGTGCTTGTGGCTGAGTATGTAGCTGAGTGGGTGGTCTCCTTCCTTCTATTGGCAGAAGGAGAAGCCGAATCCCAGTGGCTGCAGGACACAGGCCTGTCGGACCTCCTGGGTGGCCTGGGCTTGGACGGCCATCACCAGGGCCTCCTGTCTACCCTCACGCAGACCCAGGTGGCTGCCGTGTGCCGCCGGCTGGACATCTACACCCGCTCGGCCCGCAGACGCCACAGGGCACCCATCCGAGATGTCAGGGACATCTTCGGGGGCTTCGGTTCAGGGGTAAGTCAGTGGCCTAGGGGCGACTGCAGGCCCCGTCTGCCTGGGCCCATGGCGGTGCCTCCGCATCCCAGTGAAGCGGCAGTCCTGCTGCCAGGCTGTGTTGGCGTGTGCTTGCCTGCCACCGTGCCCCATGTTGCGTGAGGTCTGTCTGCTGTGTGTGCCCGTGTGTGCTTGCCTGTGTGTGCTCGGGTGGGCGAGAGGGCTTAGGTTCTCCCTCTGTATAACTATTATCAGTACGATTAGAATGCTCATTGTTGTCCTTTATATATCCTGCTGACACTTATAAGCTGACAGGTTATGAGCATTTGAGGCTTTCTTGGAATGTTTGGAAGCAGCGCAACACGGGATTAAGAAGAGAGGCACTGAAGGCGGGCAGACCTGGGCCCAGTGCCCGCTCCCCCACTTAGCAGCTGCGGGGTCCGGGGCAAGCGCTCTGGGCTTCGGCGGCTCCATGTGTGAAGCCGGGGTCATGAATGGCTTGTTTCCCTGGGCTGGGAAATAGGACTAACTGGAAATTGTAATTTGTTTAGGAAATACCTTCAGAGAATGGGGATTCAGGGATGAAGTGGACCCAGCTCAGTTCCGGGACCCCTAGGTCTCCTCCAGGTAGGCGGACTTGGTTTTCCAGGCCCTGGGGATCCCCCAGGCTGCACGAGGGGCTGCTACCGCGGAGCATTTTCCTCTGCCTGCTGGTTCCTTGCCTTCCCTGTTTGAGGGTAGTAGGACGGTCGGAACCCCAAGGGACAAGGTGGGCCCTGGAGTGGGGTTTTCCCATTAGACCCAGGAACCTCTGCCTGGAGAATTACTTCCTGGGTAATGAGCCTTAGCTAGGAAACTACTTCCTGGGGCAATGGGCCTTAGCTAGGAAACCACTTCCTGGGGCAATAGGATTTGGCTAGAAAATTACTTCCTAGGGCAATGGATCTGATCCCTAACGGTATTGATTTGAGCTTGAGCCTGAGAAATCACTTCTTGGGGTAAAGGGCCTGAGCCCTCCGTTTAATAACCTGCTTCCTGGGGTCACAATCTCAGCGCTTTAATCTCACACCATCTTTACTGGGCCTGAGCAAGGGCACAAGCCTGAGAATCTGCTCCCTGGGGCTCTGGGCGGGAGGAGGCGCGGAGGCAGCAGGTGCTGACCGCCTCTCTGTTCTGTTTCCCGCAGCGGCAGGGCCCGAGGGGCCGCAGGCTGGGCGGGAGGAAGCCTTCCACGTGGACTCCGCCTACTCGGAGCAGGCGGCCCTGCTCCTGCAGAGGGGCGGGCAGCGCCCCGGAGGCACCGGCGCCTGGAGCAAGGGCTCCCTGCCGGTGAGGGCGCTGCGGGCGCTGGTGGCCCGACTCCCCCCCACCCCTTAGGAAATTTGCCGTGACCTCTACTCCAGCGTGAACGTGCTTTCCTTCACGCAAATAGAATTTTTCTTTTTCTTTTGGAACAACTTTAGAGTCACAAGAAATTGCAAAAATAGTGGAGTTCCCATGTACTAGTCACCTAGTTTCTCCCAGAGACACTATCTTGTGAAACCACAGTACAGCAAGTAAAGTTTGTAAAGAATGACTTTCTGTTTCTACAGCATCAAAGGATAATTAGTGTTCAACATTATCTTCTACCCTTGGTGATTTGATTTCCTCGTTAAACTATGAATGATAATAGTTAATAATGCTTGATACTGCATATTAACCTTTTACCATACACCAGGCATTACACCAAGTACTATACATACCTAATTTAATTGTATTCAGTTATGTTGGCAGTAATGGTGTAAATACCTAAATATAGTAATAGTTAGAATAATTGAGGACTCACTATGTGTCAGGCACCGTGTTTTATACAATTTATCAAATTGAATCCCCCCCAAAACCCTGTGAAGTGGATACTGCTATTAGCCCCACTTTACAGGTAAGAAAACTGTAAAATTTTCTTACAGAAAGGTAAAATTATTTACCTAAATTAGGTAAATTTGGTATTTACCCAAACATAGGTAAAGTCAGAATGTGCACCCAGAAAGTTTGCCTCCATAGCCCACACAGTAAGCACGGGCTGCGCGATAGTCATAACGTCATTACCTACGACCACAGCGCCCCCTTTCCCCTCTCTGGGCGCTCGAATGCGCACCGGGGCACAAACTGGTTGAGCGCTCCAGGCAGACGCTAAACACATCTGCCCTCTGCGCCCCGCTCTTGCGGTTTTTTCACCTTTTCCCCGATGGCAGTAGGAACGATGCCTGAGGCGGCCTGCAGGCCCCCACTCTGGCCTCTAGATGGCGAGGTCGAGCATCATTTGTTTTTCAACTGATGTTCTATCACAGTGAGGAAGAGGAGCACTGGAGTGCGTGGAGGTGGGGGAGTAGGGGTGGGGGGTCGGGAGGATGGGGCGGTGGCACAGCTACGGATAGGGACCGAGTGAGGGAGGGCAACCAAGGCGCAGAAGAGAAGCGATAATAAGAAGCCCATGGGGGTGATCCCTCTCTTCCAGCCCCTCAGACTGGAATGCAGGCAGTAAGAACAGCTTCCCCTTACTGGGGCCTCGCTATGTGCTGGGCACCCTTTAAACCCCTTAGCCCACTTTACCCTCACAAACACTATGAGGTAAGCAGTATTTTATCATTACACATGGGGAAGTAGAGGCTCAGAAGGTGGCCAGTCAGAGGTGGAGCTTGGACTTGAACCTGGGTGGAATCCTGAGCTCCTGCTCTCGTCCACTCTGCTCTCCCTCCTCCGAACCGCCTAAGGTGGGAGGGGTGGGAAGGGTGGGAGGGGTGGGAGGGGTGGGAGGGGTGAAGGAGTGGAGTGGGGGGGCGGAGCCTCAACACACCCAGCCCATGGCTTGATAGTCTCTACTTCCCTCCCTAGAAGTTTAGGATCCCCAAAGGCAGGCTTGGCCTGACGAAGGTTGGAGACTTGTCCTCGCAGGACATGAAGAAGATCTCCGCTCTGGCCCTCATCGAGCTGACCGCGCTCTGTGACGTCCTCGGCGTGGACCTGAAGAGGAGCAAGGCGGGCAAGCTGAAGGCGGCAGGTCAGCAGTCCAGCGTCTCAGGAACCCTGTGGCCCGAGTCCTGCCTTTCTCCTCAAGGGGGCTGCGTGGGGACCCCCCACCCAGACATGCTAGGCTGCTCTATTTCCTTCCATGATATGTATTTTTTCCTGCATATGAAAACAATCGCTGATTATTGTAGATTTGGGAACTAGATTAAAATCCATAAAGGAAAAATACAATTCAGATATAAGCCCTATTCACTTTTAGTGTATTATCTTCCTCCCACTCCCCATGCCAGACTCTTGTCATATTTGGTACCCAGCGCGCTCTGGGGCAGCAGCCCATTTCCTTTCAACACCTCTGTATCCAGCTGAGACTTTCTCTGTGACACACCGAACGTTTTCATTGTTGCTGAGGCCCCATGTTCTGCCTGAGAGCAGTTGGAGCTCAGCGGAGAGCTCATTCTCCGGAGAGCTCACTCCTCACGCAGGGAGAGGGGTCTGACTCTGGTCACCCAGGCGACCTTGCCTGTGGAGCCCAGGTGTCACTGTAGGAAGTGAAATGCCCCTTCTGCTCTCTGGTCTTCTCGCAGAAACTCGCCTGTTTGGCGTGCCCCTCGAGGCCCTGCTGGAAGCTGACCGCAGAGCCCTCCCCAGCACCCAGGTGCCACTGGTACTTCAAGCTGTAAGTTGTCTCCAGATCGGGCTCGTTTAGCCAGTGACAGGCTGGCTCTGGGCACCACTGATGGCTAGCCTGGGGGAATGAAGGTGTGGACTTTAGAATCAGGAGACCTGGGCTCAAATTCTGCCTCTGACCCATGCTAGCTGAGAGACTTGAGGTGAATTTTTGAACCCCTATGAGCCTGGCTTCCAGTATTTGTGAAGTGTGGTTATAATAACAGTATTTTCTTATTAAAGATTGAGTGAGAAAAATGCCTATTTAAAAAAAAAAAAAGCTCTCAGAACAACAGCTGGCTCATGGAAGGGGCCAGGAAAGCTCTTTTTCTTCTCCTGGTTCTTTCCTCTTCTGTGTTCATGGCAGACATGTACCAGTTTGAGTCTCACTTTTCAGTGGTTTGGTTTAAACATTGGGTCCTTTGTCCCACAGCTGCTGTCCTGTTTGGAGAAGAGAGGGCTGGACACAGAAGGCATTCTCAGGGTGCCCGGATCCCAGGCCAGGGTCAAGGTAATGGTTTGGCTGCCCCAGCTCACTGAGGCTGCCTCTCCCAGCATCCTTGCATGTGAGTTAACCCCAGAGAGAATCCAGGTCGAGGTCTGCCAGTGTCCTGGCTTCGGTCTCTGTTTGGGGCGTGGGATTCCAGAGGGTTTGCAAGGATAGAGGTGGCATTGTATAGCGTAGGAGCCAGGCTGTTCACAAATGTTGTGTGATTTATGCACATGAGGCCGTTTAATCCACATGAAAATCCTACAAGGTGAGCACTGTTATTGTCCCCACTTTGCAGATAAGGAAACTGAGGCAGAGAGGCGGTGGAGCAACTTTTCCTGGCGCCTTGGGCCAACTTCTCATTAGTGCTCTTCCTTCCTTCAGGGGCTGGAACAAAAGCTGGAGAGAGATTTCTACACTGGCCTGTTTAGCTGGGACGAGGTTCGCCACAATGATGCGTCCGATTTGCTCAAAAGGTTTATCCGGGAGCTTCCAGCACCTCTGCTCACTGCTGAGTACCTCCCGGCCTTCACTGTGGTGCCCAGTGAGTGTCCCCAGCCCTTAGCAGCTGGAGGAAGGTCTTCGATGGCCTGGGCTGGGGAGGGAAAGCGGTGGGAAGATGGGACTACCTGTCCCCTGTGATCTCAAGCATGTGTGTATGAGTGTGTGTGTACATATGTGTGCATGAGTACAATATGTGAGATGTGTGTATAGTATATCCATGTGTGTGTGTTGTATGTGTATGTGCACGAGCGTGTGTGTGCAGTGTGATGAGAGGAGGAGGTAAGCTTTTGTGCACCACGGTCCTTGTTAGTTCTCACACGGACCAGATTTCTTCCCTTCATGTCCATGGGGTCCAGTTATCAGGCTTGTCTGTGGGCATCGGTGGGCACACCTGTGTGTGTGTGTCCGTCTGTGTGCGCGTCTGCACAGGTCCCTCTCTATATTCTGCGTACCTACGTTCCATCTGTAGAGTGCAAACTCTCGCTTCTAATTTTCTCAAAAGAGGAAAGCCACCCACCTGAGATCCCCCGTGCGCCCTTGAGGGAAGCTCAGGTGTGTGCACGTGCTCTCTCTCTCGCTCTCTCTCTCTCCCTCTCCCTCTCCCTCTGATTCTCCAAAAAGCTGCAGGGCTCAGGCAGTCCCATTCTCACCCCCACACAAGAGGCCAGGGACCCTGAGAAATCCTCTGCAGCCATTGCTTCTTACATAGATCAGGTCAGGTCAGACCAGGTCCCTCCTCGGCCGCACGCCCCCTGCAACCCACTCGTAATAAAGGGCCACAGGGCCCTCCTCCTCACTCAGCCTTGCTCTGCCCCACCTCCTCCTGGTCCCCCTCCATCCCCACCATCTGGCTTTGGTCTGCCCCTTTGTCCTTCTCCTCAGGGCTTCTGTACTTGCTGCTCTCTCTGTCTGAAAGCCTCCCCCGACCCTTGGCTGCTGCTTTCCTGCCTTTCCGACGTCAGTCAGTTCAGTGTCAGCACCTCAGCGGCCCTCCCTGGCCGGCCATGCTGCCCCCGCCGGGCACCGCTGCTCCTACACTGTGTTATTTTCTCCTTGGTGTGACTCAGCGTCTGAAGATGCTTCGTTATGTCTTTGCTCGTCTGTTGTCTGTCTTCTCCCCTGAAACAAGCTCCGTGAATCTGTGACCTGTCTGTTTCCTTGCTCCTATGTCCCAGGTCCCTGGACTGGAGCTCGGCACCTAATAGGTACTTGATGGTATTTGCTGAGTGAGAGAATGAATGAATGAATGCCCCAGGATCTGAGGGACAAGGCCCTGGGTGCTTGGACTCTGTGTCCTCCTACACGTCTGACCTCCAGGCTCCAGCCGATGGGCCTGGTCAGGCTCTGGTGAACTCCTCCTCTGAGTTCTGTACCTACCACCTCCTCTTCTCCCTGGAGACCCCGACCGCAGGTGTGGGGCAGCTTGTGCCCTGCAACCCTCCAAACACAAAGGGTTTCAGTAAACCAGGTGAGATACCCATCTCCCCTCCTCAGGGGGAATTGCCAGCCCATTGCATTTCTGACCCTGGGAGGTACCACTTGGGTTGTGTGTCCAGGCGTGTGTGTACATGTGTGTGCGGGGGCCGTGCACACGTAGGTGCTACTTTTTATTCACACTGTATAAGAGTGAGCCTCGCGACCTGCACTGGTTGGGCTCTGTCTGAGCCGATGTGAACCCAGGAGCCATTTCCTGGCCTCATAAAGGAGGGTTTCCTGGAATCTCCCCTCCCCAAGGAGGGGCCTGCAGACGGAGGGAGGGAGCGTCTCTGAGCCTCCCGGGAGACCTGAGACCCAGTCCGCCCTCTTCCCCCAGACATCCCCGACCCGAGGCAGCGCCTGCAGGCCCTCCACCTGCTCATCCTCATCCTCCCGGAAGCCAACAGGAATGCCCTGAAGGTGAGAGCTCCCTCCAGCTGCCTCCACTCTGTGGTCTCAGCTCACAGCCACAGCAGTGGCTCCACATGTGCCCCTTCATTCATTCATTCATTCATTCATTCGTTCGTTCGTTCGTTCAACAACTCTGGCAGGTGCCGGGGCGCCGTGAGGACTGAGTCTTTCCTGAGAGTCGTTCCCTAGAGAGCAGATCAGCCCCGAAAGGCCGCAGTGCCCACTAGAGTGCGCGCTGCCCAGCGTCACAGGGAGGGGGCTCGGCGTCTGAGTGAGATGGGTGGGTGGGTGAACACTGAGCTAGTGAAGAAGGTTGGGGTCATCCTTTCCCGCAAGACTTCTCCGAGCTTTGACATGCTGAGGCTCTGTGAGCCCCAGAGTGGGACTGGAGTGTGTGGCAGTTTCCAGAGTCAGTCATCCGGGGCCTTTTTTGTTGGGGAAAGCATTGCGTGACACCGGTGTTCTGCGGGGCACCAGTTTGGGAAATGCTCTCTTAAGGAACTCCCACTGCTTTATGGGAACGGGTGCTCAGGACTGGGGCCTGGGGCTGCGGTGCAGCCTTGGCTCAGCTCCAGCACCCTCCTGGCTGACCTTGGGTCCAACCCAAGACGTACTGCTAGGCTGAGGCAGTGAGGAGGCCCCAGGTCTACTAGACCCCTCGTCTGATGTGGACGCGGGAGGCCCCGAGACAGTATTTATAACCGGATGGAGCTGGACCTCAGCGTTGTTGAGGAGACTGCTTCTTTGAATTTTTGTTTCCTTTTCAGTAAACTGAAGATAATAATAGCATCTGTGTGATTGTTTCTGAGGGGGAGGGGACACAAGAGCTAATACACAAGGAATCACAGACTAGAAAGTGTGGGACTTAGCAAATGTCCAATATAGGCCCGCTATTCCTCCCCCACTCCCTCCCTCCCATCCTTTTTTCCTTTCTCCCATCCTCATCTACCTACCATCCATCCACCCACCCACCATTCCACCCTTCCATCCCTCCCTACTTTGGTCCACATGGCTGTGTGGCCTCGGGCACATTCTCTAAGCCACAGTTTCCTTCTCTGTAGAGTGAGTACAAATGGAAGAACCTACGTTACAGAGTTGTGAGGATTAAACGAGATGATAAACACATGCCAGGTGCTAACTGAGGGGCCAGAGACACAAAGAATACTTGACGAATGGCAGCTGTCACCATCTCCCCACTTCCTTCCACAGTCTCTGCTCCCCTGTTCTTTCCCTTGCATTTTGGGCAGATTCAGACTCCCCAGACCCAGAAAAAGGAGCTGTCTTGGGCTCGCTGGGGGAAGACTCACTTCCCAGAGCTGTGGCTCTTCTCTGCCTGGAAGTTCAAGTCTGACCTGGAGGTCTTGCTCATTAACCTCTGAGGGAGCAGGGAAGGGGAAAAGTTTTGGCCACATTTTGCAGAGCAGAAAATCGACATAGAGAGGTCATGGGGTGAGCTGATGGCAAAGACAGAACTGAAACCCCTATTCCAGCCCCTGGTTCCTTCCTAGGCCCCCAAGTAGCAAGGCAGGATGTTTTGGGGAAGGTGGGGAACTCCAGCGGCATGCCAAGATTTGAGGGAGGTTCTGTGCCCTTCCCCAGGTACTCCTGGAATTCCTCAGGAAGGTGGTGGCCCGGGAGCAGAGCAACAAGATGACGCTGTGGAATGTTTCCACGGTAATGGCCCCCAACCTCTTCCTTCACCGAGGGCAGCCCCCCAAACTCTCCAAGGGCAGGGAGAAGCAGTTGGCAGAGGGCGCAGCCGAGGTGGTGCAGATGATGGTGTTCTACCAGGACCTGCTCTGGACGGTGAGTGCTGTGGGACAGCCGTGAGTGGAGGGGACAGGGGGTCTGGTCCATCTGGGTAGCAGGCACGAGCCCTTTTTCTCCTCTGGGTGCAGCTGCCCCATTGCCCCTGCCATCCACGATTGTGAGTACTGTCCTTTCAGATCACTAGTTGTGTCTCTTCTGGGACCTTTGTTGGCTCCTATGTATGGCCATTACCTTGTTTTTGCCCCTGCCTTAGCATCCAGAAGGTGTCCGGGCTGCCACACCTCTCAGCCAATCCACCGCCATCTGGTCTACCACAGATCAAGGGTGTTCCTTGAGCCTTCATGAATAATTCCTTCACTTCAAAGCTTTAATGATGTTGAAAATGCTGCCCTTCCCCTGCCCCCTGCAGGCTTAGGGACAGGGACCTGCCTAAGACAGAAGCCTGAGCCAGATAACCAAGACACCCCCGGCCCTCAGGAGCCTTCCTCTGAGTGTGACAACCCAAAGCAGGGCAAGGGCAGGAGCAGGGAAAAAGGCCCCTCTGGTGTGGGCATGTAAGGCCTGCTGACAGTCGAGGGTGGAGCAGAAGCACTAAGTCCCCTCCAGCTCTTGAGACTCCCAGGGACACAAGGTAGCACTGCCCGCCACTGCTGCTCGGGCCGCCTCCTGTAGAAACGTGTCCCCTCTTCCTTCCATCTCTCATGGGCCCCTTCCATTAAGTCACCCCTCCACCCACCCACCCACTCACTCACCCGCCAACCAATCCATGCATCCTTCCATCCACCTAGCTTTCTCCCCTCCCTCCTTTCTTTTCTTCCTTCCTGCTTCCCATCCTTCCCTCCCACCAGAAAGTCACTAAGATAGATTTTTATTCCAGAAACCAGAAGGCAAAGCTCCCTGACTCTCCCCAGTTTCCCCCATCACATCCGGGCACCCCTTCGTTTTCTAAACGCGCCACGTGCCAGCTGGTTCCCCAGACCCGTCCTGCACTTCAGGCCTCTGCGTGTTCCTGTGTGCAGCTCACTCTGCCTGGAGTTCCCTCACTTTTTTAGAAAGGGTGGAAGCCTGGTACCTTCTGCTTACTCTTCAATATCCAGTTCAAGACTCAGCTCCTCTGTGCCTAATGCCCATAGGGCCTGCCTTCCTCGTGCCCTTTCAGCTCCCTCAGGTTATGTGGCTACTAAAACCCATCGGGTTATAACACTTTTTAGTGAAGTGGGTTTTAAAAATTCAAGAAATGCCTACATGCCTTCTAATTGTAAAAGCCTGGGGACACAGATGTGGATATATAAGATGGAAGGTTCTCCCCCCCAGTTCTTCTGCCAAGTGCATCACCCTGTTTGGGTGTCACCCAGCCAGGAGACAGAGGGGCCCAGAATGGAACCAGTTCTAGCAGGCCCCAGAGCACACGCTCCTTGTTATCAGGGTCCATGGAGACGGTTCTCCTGACTCCCTCTGGTGGCTTCGGATTGGAGAGAAGGGTATGGGTTGATCTGGGGCTCTCTGTGGGAGTTCGCCATTGCAGGGCTGGCTGGGGGTTCTCCCAGCATTGGCCCACTCCAGGTGTGGTTGCGGACCGCCCTGCCTGAGTGTGCCCCTGAGCAGCCATCCCACAATGGGTGTGGGATCCTCCAGCCTGTCCCGGGAGACCCCTGCCCACTAACCCCGAAGGAGGGCCCTCAGAGGACCCTACTCCACGGACCTCATTACAGGCCCTATGACCCCACTCTTTCCACCAAACCAGTGCTTCAGCCCACAGTTCAACAAATGTGTGCTGGCAAGTCTCATGTGGGGTGCGGGGACAAGGAGGACGCCACAGTGACTCTGGCGCGCTCTGAACGCCCATGGCCTGGCTAAGACTTGATTTTTTTCTGGCCAGGTCTCCTCTTTCTTGGTTGCCCAAGTGCGAAAACTGAATGACAGCAGTGGCCGCCGCCCCCAGCTCTGCGACTGGCCGCTCAGGACCTGGCTGCGAAGGATACACGCAGACAGGGACAAGGCGGGGGGTGGCCCCGAGGCGGTGAGTGCCCACCCACAACCTACCCACAGATGGATGGAGATGGCAGGATGGCTACCAGGTAGTCAGGAACGGCGCCTCCGATTAAAGCCACCAGGGGGCGCGCCAGCCCCACCTGAGCGAGCAGGGAGCAAGTGTCTCAGAAACCAGGGGGATGACTTGCCTGAAGGAGGAGGAAAAGGGCCTGGTGCGGGGATTTACAGAAGCTGTCTCCCCTGCCCTGTTTTTAGGCAGCCCCTTGTGTGCTTGACCGAGGGTCGCTTTGTCGGGTGAGGGGTGATTGGGACAAGGAGGGGTTAATAGAAAGGAAGGACCCTCCAAAAATATTGAGTGTTCCCGAGAGGAGTCCTGGACAGGGTTCCTTATGTAGAGATCCAAACGGAGAAATGGACCAGCGTCGCGGTGTGCATGATATGCACGGGTGATGGGTATCCATATGAACCTACGTTCATATGCATGTGTTTGCAGGTGCGTTTCGTGCACTCCTGTTGAGTGCACTAGTATGAACGCATGTGCATGCATGTTTCTATGCCTGTGTTTGTGCATGCACACTGAGGGGCATTATGTATGTGAACAAAGTATGATCTGCACAAGCAGCTGGTGTGCATGCGTGCATCTTTGATTTTTAGCATGGGTACTTGTGTAAGCGCACGTGTATGCATATTTACACGTACACATTTGAATTCCAGGTATGCATGTGTGTGCCCGAGCATATGGGTCTTTCTCTCTCCGCAGACTCCCAAAGTGGCAAAGATCCAGGTGGCCTGGCTTATCAAAGATACCCTGGAGGTGCCCCTGACCCCCAGCACCACAGTGACTCATGTCCTCAGGCAGTTCACAGGGCGCCTCAGTCCTGGTTTACAGGGTCAAGAGGGCAGTGAGGACAAGGACAACCTCCTCCCATGGTAAGGGCATCTCCCCAGACAGGAGCATCTCCCCTGCAGGCAGCAGGTGCAAGGAGGGTCAGCACCTCAGAACTCAAGGCCATCAGGGGGAGCTGCTCAGGCTGTAGGCCTTCCCTTTTTAGGGTGGCCGGAACTGGGCTCTCCAATCTTCTTAGAGAATTTCTTGGCTTCAGATAACAATGCTGATAGCACTCACTCATTCAATTTAACAGGTGTTTAATGAATACCTGCTTTAGACCAGGTACCACATGGAATGCGAGAATCACGGGGCTTACAAGCTCACGGCCCTGCGGAAGAGACAGACAAGACTCAAGCGGTCACACGGTCGATATCGAGTTACTGTGTTCAGTTTTATAAGAA
>CM052547.1:78005773-78031214 GCA_028533065.1 Trachops cirrhosus
AGAGGCATGAGGGAATTTTGGGGGTGATGACATTGTATCTTTTGTCTTTATAAAGATTTCATTTATTTATTTTTAGAGAGAAGGAAAAGGGGGAAGAAAGAGAGGGAGAGAAACATCGATGTGAAAGGAAAACATCGATTGGTGGCCTCGTCCAAGCCCTGACCAGGGACCGACCTGCAACCCAGGCATGTGCCCTGACTGGAATCGGGCCAGCGACCTCTTGCTTTGCAACGCTCAGCCAACTGAGCCACACCGGTCAGGGCTGATGAAATTGGATCTTGACTGTGGTGACGGCTGCATGGTTGTATACATTTGCCCAAACTCAAACTGCACGCTGAAAACAGGTGGATTTTACTGCATGTAAACTATTATCTCAATAAAATAATTCCAAGCCTTGCCTCAATGGGTTAAAAATAAGGTTCAAGTTAGCGTGTTGTTAGGAGTAAATGAGTTAATGCTTGCAAAGTGCTCAAATTGGAGCCTGGAACAGAATAAGAATGCAAGGAAATGGTAACCATGGTAACCTAAAAACCAGACTGTTGCTCAGTAAATGGGGCAAAGGAGAGAAATAAACACAGAGGGCACACATGGGGAGAGCGGACAGGGATAAGGGGAGAGCAGAAGCAGACACTGTGACCTTGGCTTCCTGGGGTCTGTGGCTCTCTTTTGGCTGAGGGACAGGTCCCCTGCAACTTAGTCCCTGCTCAGCCCGCTCCTGGTTTTCTTCATCCATGCACTGAACATGCGCACTGGGCTGTCACCCAGCACAACAAAAGGCACGAACAGCTGCTTCTACGTACTGAGTGCATCTTATGCTTGGGACCCTGCTCAGTGCTTGACACGTTAGTGAACGAAATAAAAGCACCCACACCAGCTTTCACCAACAGAAACCTGAGGTTCAACCGAACGCATGATGGCTTTCATCCTCATGACTGGTCTATCGAGGAGAGATTATTATTTGGCTTTTTGTGGCTGAGGAGACTGGTGATGTTCAGGAAAGTTCACTTTCCTAGTGGCCAATTAGGGCCACACAGCTCTAAGTGGCTGGATTTGAACCCAGGTCTGACTCTGAAACCCTTATGTTCCTTGCACTTAAAGTCACTCTAGTGGGGAGATGCACACATCAGATGTGTCTCTCTGGGTCTCCCCACCCCAGCTCTTGAGCATCCTGTGTCCCGACAGGCTTCCTGGAGCTCTTCGGATGCTTGTATGAGAATCCTCAGCCTTCCAAGGACACCAAGGTTCTGTCACCCCGCCACACACACACACACAGCCCCCTGCACACCAGGGTGTCTCACCCTCGCTGACTTGCTTCTCCCTGAGCCTCGGGGTCCTGTTGCCTACGGGCAGTGCAGGCTGGGCCCCTGGTTGGGGCTGTGTTTGTACTTCTCTGTTGCCCTAGGAGCTGTCCTCATTCTGCCCATCTTGTCCTCACTCTTGACCAGTCGCTTCCCAGCGTTTTTCTGCTTAAAGTCTCCCTCTGATTTCAGTTTTGTCTTTAATTCTCAGCTCATTAGCAGATCAAAGAAGATGGAGATGACCTGTGTCAAAGAGACCCTCAGGCAGCCCCCTCCGCACCCTCCACAAGGTGCCCCTCTTTGGCAGGAGGCAAAGGACTGCCCCTTGGTTGCTCTTTGTGGAGCCAGAGAGGGGCTGGGACCTGGCCCCAGTCTCCCCCACCATGACCGGGCCAGAGAGGCAGCTGGTGGGGGCTGAAGCCCAGGCGCTGGGAAGCAGCAGCAGCCCCCTCCTCCAGAGCCAGCGCAGGACAAGGACAGTTAATTCCTCTGCTGTTATCAGCTGGGCACAGGCACTGGTTGCATAGCAACCCAGATTGCTCTCTGTCTCCAGTGCTCAAAAAAAAATCAGCATTTTTTCCAACTCCACATCAGTAGATGGAAATGGGCTGGGGGCAGCCCAGGCTCCCTGCCCCCAAGCGTGGCTCATTTGCAGGAAGCCTCGGCCCATACCCTTGGCAGGGTCCTCACTCTCCAGGCCTGTGCCTCCCTCTCACCTCCTACGAATCAGACCAGGGGTGGGATTCACCAATCACCTTACGGCTGCAGTGTGCGGCTGGGTCAGGAGCCAGGTCTGGGTTTGTCCAAGGGAATGCTGGGTCGGCCTGGGATCTGGGTGACATGGTGTGAACTGGGGGAGCCTAGCCAATACTGATTTCATTTCCAGCAATAGAATCAATTTACTCATTTATTAAGAAATATTTATTGAGCCCCTGCTGGGTGCCATAACCCCAAACTCCTCAGATTTGGTGGGTTAAAGGTAGCTGCAGCCCTGGCCAGTGTGGCTCAGCTGGCTGGGTATAATCCTGCAAATCAAAAGGCCATGGGTTTGATTCCCGGTCAGGGTACATGCTTGGCTTGTGGGTTCAGTCTCTGATTAAGGGAATGTACGAGAGGCAGCCGACTGATATTTCTCTCTCACATCGATGCTTCCCTCCCTCTCTTTCTCTCTCCCTTTCTCTGTCTGTAGAATCAATAAAAGAAAAAAATTTTTTTAAGGTGGCTGCAAATACTTTGCTATTCCTCTCACAAAGAGGTGTAGTTTATTTCCCTTCCTTCTGAGCTAGGGTTGACTCTGTGGCTCGTTTGACCAGTAGAATGTGACAATAGTGACATTATATAACTCTGAGGCTGGGTTCTAAGGGGTTGGCAGTGGCTGCCTTCGCCACTTGGAATGCTCCTTCTTGGAACCCAACCGCCATGATGTGAGGGAGCCCAAGCAGCCACGTGGAGAGGCGCCCCTGGAGTCTGCACCATTTGCCAACCAAGTGAGAAAGCCATGTGATGCCGTGAAGCAGAACCCTGACCAAATCCTTGACCCATGGAATCACGAGCAAGTAAAACTATTCACTTGAAGAGAGCAATTTTTGGAGCAGCTAGTTATGCAATGATAAAATGAGAACCAAGACACCAGGAGAGCTTACCGTTTCATTCCTAGACTCTCAGATATTAACAAACGTGGTTTAAGGACCTAGTGTATTTGAGGCCCCATGCTAAGTTCCAAAGCGAAATGAGAGCTGAGGTCTGACATGCCAAGGGCCGGGCGCTGCAGGAGGTGGCGCAGAGGCAGGAGAGTGCGGCTGAGACTGGAGGAGATCGTGAAATGTTAGCAACGTGCTGCAGCAGCGGTCAGAAAAGGAAACGGGAAACGCAACCTCAGCTCCTGGTCAAGTAGTTTGAATCCAAATACCGACTCTGCTTATTCAGGAACAGCTGCCTGGACCCTAATGGGAAAGATGCTGAGGCTAAGCCTGAACTCCAGGGTGAGGAGAGCTGTGACTGATTAGTCATTTCTGCAGTGGGCGAGGCGGGGAGAATCTGCGCACATGTGTCATCCGAGTACCCTTTGAGCACACACGCGCTGTCTGTCGGTCTCTGTGACTAACTCTCCTGGGCCTGCGTGGATGGGGAGGGAGGCTGGAAGGCAGGCTGTTCAGGCTTCACGGGGCTGGAGCAGAGAGGGCCCCGGGCACGCGCCCACACTTTGAGACCTGCGTAAACCAGCAGGGCAGCTCGGGGAGGTTTGTTTATTTTCTTTTGTTTGGTTGTTTTTTTAATCCTGACCAGAGGATATGTTTAGTGATTTTAGAGAAAGAGGAAGTGGGAGGGGGAGAGAAAGAGAGAGAGAGAGAGATCCATATGAGAGAGTGGGCATTGAACCCACAACCTAGGTATGTGCCCGGACCAGGAGCTGAACCTGCAGTCCTTCGGTGTATGGTCGATGCTCCAGCCAGCGGAGCCACCTGGCCAGGGCCTCAGCGGGTTTGTTTTACTTTTGGTTTGTCCAGCTCCCCTAGTCGATTTGGTTCAAAGTTCCGTTGTCTCATTCTGTATGCTTGGGTCAGACTTTCTGGACTCTCACAGCACATCAAAACCACCTGGTAGCTTTTTAAAAACTTTAATCCTGATCATGGGCAAATGGCATGGGGCAGGGCAAAGATGTGGTGTGTGGAGGGCACGGGATGGAAGGGCTGGAGAAGCAGGTTCTCAAAGTGTGGTCCACGGACCGGCAGCGTCAGCAACCTGGGAACCTGTAAGACATGCAGATTCTCAGGCCTCACCCTAAATCTGCTGGGGGAGAAACATGGCAGGTGGCACTAAAGCCGGTGTTTAAGAAGTCCTTTTGATGGTTCATACACATGCTCAAGTTTGAGAAGCACTGGGCTAGGGGAGCAGAAGAAGAGAGGATGAGGGTGCCATGTGTGACACGGAGGTCTGCCAGGAAGTCGGCAAGGTTAGACTCCCCCGTGCTGTCCCCAAAGTCTTCCTCCTTGGTGGGGGCAATTCCCTCAATTTGTTTTGGCAGCACCGTATTCTAACATATGTCTTTGTCTCTCTCTCCCACTCAAGGACACTTTTGCCATGTGTTACAGCATCAATCACAATGACATAATCATGGATAATTGTAGGCAATTCCCTTACTCGTGTGTCTGTGTCATGTACAAGTGTCACATCACACCACTCCTCCAGTCCAGGCCATGAGCACTGATTTCTGAGAGAGACTTCAAGTGCGTGGGGGCTGGAGAAGGCTTGGCTGAGCATGAGTGAATGTGCTGATGGGACATTTATGGACAAGGAGTCCCCTGGAAGCCTCCCCAACCCCTTCACCCCATTCTTGGTCTAACTCAGTCTCACTCCTGGCCTATCTGGGTTGCCACTCCTTTCATGAAGCCCTCTCTGTCTGCCACTCCCCCACTCCTACTCTCATCTGGATTATGCCCCCATCGCTATGAGCCTACGGTCCCTTCAGCCTCCCCCATTATAGCACCTCTGATGCTGTTCCCTTGTTTAACTCTCTCTTTCTCTACCACAGGCTGGAACTTTGTGCATCTAACTAGAGTGATGTCCCCAGCACCCTGCCCACTGTCACCGCCAATCCAGCAGCTGGTCATTCCAATATCATGCCAAGGGGCTATAGGGCACTATGACATTTAAACTTGATAATGGGCCTGGCTGGTGTGGCTCAGTGGATTGAGCACCAGCCTGCAAACCAAATGGTCACTGGTTCAATTCCTGGTCAGGGTGCATGTCTGGGTTGCCAGCCAGGTCCCCGGTTGGGAGCGCACGAGAAGCAACCACACACTGATGTTTCTCTCCCTCTCTTTCTCCTTCCCTTTCTCCATTAATAAATAAATAAATAAATAAATAAATAAATAAATATCTTTAAGCTTGATGATGGCCCTATGAGATGGGTACTACTGTTTCCATCCCTGTTTTACAGATAAGCAGACTGAGGCACAGGAAATAAAATACGTTGTCTGAAGCCACAGAGCTGGTGAGCCACAGACGGCCTGACTCCAACAGATAAGCACATTTTGTCTTTTTGTTAATGTTGTTAATGTTTTTGTTATTGTTCCAAGGAGGGAGGGAAAGAAATGAGAAACTTTCCAGGGCATCTTCATCGCCCTGGAGTCTGCAGCCCACTCCGAGTGCTGGCCTGAGGTCCCCTCACTCTGAGGGGCACTGAGGAAGAACCTGGCAGGGCTGAATCTTGCCTGGGTCCAGGGACCGCTACGTTTTGAAGACGAGGAGCAGTGTCTCTGCCTAGACTGGGCCATGGTCCAGGGATCTGAAGGGAAGTGTCCCTGCAGGTCCCTGGCTGGCAGCTCTGGCTGACAGCACCTTTCAGCTCCTCCGCACTCAGAGCTGTACCCATTAGGGCTGCAAATTAGCATCGTAATTGCCTTTTAACTATTCACAGCTGGAAAGAGACCACGCTGGCCCTGACCCTCCCCCTCCCTGTTCAGCAGGCAGCACTGGAGTCCCTCCCCCGGCCCCGCCCACCAGGAACACCCCTTGCCCCCCTCCCATGAAGACTGTTCACCTACCCGAGGCTCAGTTTCTCCATTGCCTACGTGAGGGTGACGATCCAGACCCTAAGTCCTATTGCACAAGGCGAGCTCTGTTGTTTTATTGCGTTGTTGCTGTTGTTGTGTTTGGAGACTCAGGGAGGGCAAGAATGTGCCAGTCAGCAGCTCGAGCAAGGCTAGCATTCAAGTCCTCTGCACTCTGAGCTCAGGGATCTTCCTGTCCCTCCACATGAATCCTTAAATCTACCTCTCCCTGCCAACGACAAGATGTGTTCCTGTGAGCAGACAGTAAACAAGACCTAGGTAGGCATCCACCTTTCTCATCATAGACGGTTTTTACTATAAAACAATCAGGGCTTCTTTAAGAGAGGGAGTGTTGCAACTCCGGGCTCGTTGATTTTGCCCACTCTACATGTGAAGGTATAGCAGAGCAGTGGTTAAGGAGACTGATGCTGAAGCCTGGGTTCAGGTCCAGTTCTGTGACTCCCCACAGTGTGATGAAGAGCCAGTTACTTAACCTCTCTGTGCTTCAGTTTCCCTCTCTGCAAAAGGAGAATGCAGAAAATGCCTTTCCTTTAAGGTTGTTGTGAGGTATAAGTCAGTCGATATATGTGCGATGCCTAGAATGGTGCTAAGAGATACTAAGTACCAGGCGTTGCTCTTATTACTTGTTGGGCATCTTTGTCTACTTGCTTGTGCGGCTTCTAAACTGCATTTAGGAGGGACTTTCTGCAGTGATGATCAGTGAGCTGCTGTTAGGCCAGTCACCATCACAGGGACTAAGTGCTTTCTGGCCCTTGGTTTCCACTTGAATTGGACAGCACAGCCCTGCAGTGCCAGCTGCTTGGAGCCTGAGACTGGATTTGGGGGGAGGAGGAGGAGGAGAGAGGAGGAGGAAAAAGACAGGAGGGCCAAGAAAGTGGAGGGACATACAGGAGGAGGAAAAGGAAGTGAACCTAAGACACACCAGGTACTCAGCTGGGTAACTGAGAAAGGAACAGGGAATAGGAAAAAGCATGCCCTGTTCTTATGGAGGTTTAAATAAATAAATATCTAATTACAAATTTTGGTGCATGCCTTGAAAGAGAAGGAAATGAACAAGATAATATAGAGACTAACGGGGGGGGGGCGGTGAATTCCACTTCCCATAGGATGGTCAGGGAGGGCTTCTTGAAGGAGGTGATGTTAAAGCTGGATGGAAGGAGTTATTCAGTCATTCAAAGAGAAGATCAACAGCTTTCCAGGCAGAGGGAACAGCAGGTGCAAAGACCTGGGGACAGGAGAGCGATTGGCTTGTCCAAGGAACAGAAAGGAGGAGGCTGAATATATGAGGCACATTAAGGGACACCGTGGTGCGGGATGCGCTGGAGCAGCGGCGGGGCCGGATCACACAGGGTCTTATGGGCCATGATGAGGTGTCAGGGTTTTATTCAACCCAGGTCCCCAGATGGGACACTGTATGTCCAGAAATAGTCAAAGTTGGGCCCAGGCTCGAAGGACCCTGGAGCCTTTGGTGGGGGCGGGGGGCTTCTCTGAGCGCGGGTCCCTTAGCTCCTCCAAGTACGGGGCGGGAAGGGACGCTCCAGGTGGCCCCACGATCGGCGTCCTCGCCCCTTCCTGCCATTTGTTCCGTCACGGCGTCCTCAATTTTCTTGGCAGTAGACAATTTTCTGCTCAGCTCCGTGCCGGCCAAAAAATGCAAAGCAGGGCTGTTACTCGTCCGCTGATTACCGTGGAGCGAGCGCCACGCAGCTGGGACCTGGGACCGAAAGACGCGGGCCGTCCGCCTAATTACCAGTTTTCGCAGCCGCTGGCGGGGGCGGCAGGGGCCAGGCTAGCATCCCTTTACAGAGCGCCCAGGCCCTGCCTCCCAGACCCGAAACCCCGGTCCGGACCCTCCCACCCCAAGCCCACGGGCCCCCGACACCCAGGGATCCTGGGTGCCCTGCCAGGGCCCGTCCCGCGCAGGCGCAGAGTGCGCGGCGGCCGCAGTGGACCCGGGATCCGGACAGGGGGCGGGGCGCTTCGACTCCTGCCGTGCGGCGGTCGAGGCTCTTTGTTCTCCGGGCTCCCAGGCTCCCCTAGCGAGTGCCGCGCGCTGGGATGCCAGTGGTCGCGGGTCGCCAGCTTCCATCCCATCCAGCACCTTTTCCTGCCTAGGGTGGCGGTTGGGAAGGGAGATTTAAGTTGAGTTCTGATCAGTTCTACGCCAAACTCCGGGGTCTGGGTCTCTTGACTCCCGGCTCAGTGCTCGCCTGCTACGTCCGTTCCTTCATTCAGTGCGGACTGCCATATTTAAGATTGAGGAGGATCTCAGGCAAATTTATCCTGTGGGATCCGGAAGGCCTCCTGGAGGAGGAGAGTCCACAGAACCTGGGGCCGGGGTGGGTGAGGTTAGGTCTTGGAGGGCTTTGAATTTCAGGCAATAGATCTGGGACCACCTGAGGGCAGCGGGAATCTGCAAGGAGTCTGGGGAGTGGAAATGGAGGTGGGGGGAGTCTTGATCACATTTGTGTTGTACAAAGATCCCTCTGGCTTTGTGGACGGAGGAGTGGGAAGGTGAGACCGGAGGCCAGGGGACCAGGGAGGAAGCCACTGCTAGTGTGCAGGCTGGGGAGCATGCTGTGACTTGGGAGGGGCCGGCCTGGGGGATAGAGAGAAGGAGAAGACTTGAAGAGCTATTCAGGCAGTAAAACCTACAGAGGAAGAGGGAGGAGGACTTGAGGACACCTCAGGATTGCAACTTTGGTGACCACTCCTGAAAAGCAAGGAGGACGCAGGGCTTTGCTGGGCTCAGCAGAGCCTTCCCCATCGCTCCCCATGACCTCCCCCACCCACTGTTTTCTTCACAGCAATGACCACCTGGAGCTGTACTTGGATTGGTCCGTTGGTTTCTTGTTTGTCTCCTGGCTAGATTGTGAGCTCCTTGAGGACAGAGGCTTCCTTCTCTTCTCTGCTGTATCCCCAGGCCTTGAAGCAGCACTGGTTGGTATTTGTGGAGTTGAAGGTATGAGTGAGGCAGCGTAGGGACCAGGCTTGCAGGTTTATCACCCCATCCCAGGCCCAACAGTCGATGACAGTTTCTTCTATGAAGGCATGAATGAATGGGCGGTAGCTTCAAAACCTAGCAGATGAAATCTGGAGTCAGAATGTGAGAAATGGTGCCATGAGATACCGTCGGGATAATAGGTGGATAATAGCTGGTGTTAATCGATCACCTCCTTCGCCAGGATCTGAACCCAAGAAGCTGGCTGCAGAGGATACACTATTACCAAGTCACAGAACAGCAGGTGGATGCTGTGGCTTGTTGGAAAGGGTCAAAGGCATTCTCATAGCCACAGGCAAGCCCCCCCCCAGCTAATATGATACCTTCCCAAGGGATCAGAGGCTCCATGTTTTTTTCCCAGCCAGGCCCAGAAAGTCATCACAAGTCTGAGTGAGAGGAAGCACTGGGACCAACCAAGTCAGCCAGCCCCGGCCCCCCTGGGACCATCACTCCACTTCACGTGTGTTACAACATTTAATCTTCACAGCGAACTCAGGGAAACATGCACTGTTGTCATTATCCCTGCTTTCCAGAAGGAGAAACTGAGGCATGGTGAGGTTAGCCAAATTGTCAAGGCCACACAGCTGTTATGTAGGAGAGCTGGGGTCCAAACCCCCGCAGGCTGACTGGGTTCCACATCCTGTGGTTTCTCTGGGCCAGCCACAGTGGGAGGCTGGGTGCAGCCAGACCAGCCCAGGCAACCGCTTTCTGTGCCAGGTGACGGCTGCCAGGTGTGGCTGGGGCAGCATCTGCTCTGCGGCCATGCTGCGTCTGCTCAGTGATGGGGCAGTCCCTGGGGGTACCATAAGCTCAGCTGAGGCCAAACCGAGATAGCAATCGCATCCTCCATCCCCTGTCATTGGACATCCTGCATTCAATCACCCACATATTTATTTCTTTTAATCATTCTCTTCTTGACTGTGATAAAGTCATTTTTATAGCACCAAGAACGTGCATTTCATTTGAATTAAGTGTGCGGGAGTCAATCAGTTTTGTTGGTGAATAGGCTGATAAAGGAAGACATATTTCAATGATCCCCTTCCTTTTAACTGATTGTTCTCCAGGGCACTATTATAAGACTTGCATTCAGGGAGTGTGAGTAGGTGATGATCCACATCCCCTCTTCTAGAATTCTGGATGCTAAAGAAAGCTTGGAGTCCTCCATAGTGAGGGATGGCTATCAGGCATGTGATTGTGCATCTGTGTGCAAAACCATGTGTGTGCCGTGTGCATGCACTTTTGTACCCTGTGATGCCTGTGTATGTGCGTGGGCATGTGTGGTATAGGCTCTGTGCAAGTTTGTGCATGTCCCTGTGTGTGCACAGTTGTGTATTTGTGTGCCGGTGTGACCACAGGAAGTAGGACCCTTGGGTAACGAGAGAAACTCCCCCACCACCTCACCCACTCTGACAGCAAGAGGACTTGTGTGGTGCCTGCAGACTGGCCTTCTGTAGGAAGGACCACCCAGTGGGTAGCCCAGGAAAGCCTAGCTACAGCCTGGGGTCAGCTGCTTCTCTGCCTCAGATTTCTCTCCTCCATGTCAAGAGGAAACAACCTCAGTTTATCTGTCAGAAGGGACAGTGGAGCCCTAGCCCCAGATTGTCCAGTGTCCTCTAGGCCACTCACTGCTTCTCTTGACTCCACCCGTGCGGGAGGGGTGTCCATCACGCAGGAGGGCAGCAGTTTTCAGCTGGCGCTGCTAGACCTTAGGAAAGTCATCTCACCTCTCTGAGCCTCAGTTCTCTTAGGAGATAGAAAACCACACAAGACTGTTGAGAATTACATAAATTCTGTGTACAACGAGAAAGTGACCTCTGATTGGGCACCTCCTGAGGGCCTGGGCCATGTCTTCTTAGCTTTGCTCCCAGTACTTTGTAGGGGATCTGATGAAAGGCACGTTCGTGTTCATGTTCCCTAAAGGCATGAATGAATGGATGAATGAAGGACAGTGTTTGAAACACAGTGGATACACAATGAAAGTTTCATTTAATTTTCATGTACTCGAAGGCTGAATGTCTCAGTGATGTTCCACAGAGCATTACTGTTCCTTCAGAATCAATAAGAAAAAATCATGGTGATGGACTACTCTCTAGTTAAATAATTTTGGAATATGGAAGCCCTAGGAGTTTTCCAATATTCATTAATTAATTCAGTACAGTTTTATTGAGCATCTACTATATGTCTGGCACTCTTTTGGGTATTGGGGATAGATGGAGCTTTGTTTAACTCCCATCCAAGTACTAACCAGGCCCAATCCTGTTTGGCTTCCGAGATCAGACGAGATTGGGCACATTCAGGGTGATATGGGCGTAGACTGTTTAACTCAATATTTTCCAGCATTTCCATACCCCTCCCCTTCTTTTCTGAATGAAAATGTAATCTTGCCTCATTTCTCATTACCTGTCTCACTCCCAACTCAAAGGCTTCTCAGAAGGGCTATGGAGCATAGTAACTAAAATAGTAAGTTCTAAAGCCAGACTGTCAGGTTCTAAATCACATCCTTACCACTTACTAGCCATATGACCCTGGGTAACCCTCAATTTTTTAAAGTGTAAAATGATGATAATAGTAAAGATTAACTGAGATAATGCTACATATCACCTCCAAAGCTCAATAGTGTACCTGGTATGTAGTAAGCATTCTTTTAAAAAATATTTTATTTATTTATTTTTAGAGAGAAGGGAAGGGAGGGAGAAAGAGAGGGAGAGAAACATTGATGCGAAGGATAAACATTGATTGGTTGCCTCTCATATGTGTCCTGACCAGGGACCAAACCCACAACCTGGGCATATGCCCCAACTGGGAATCAAACCAGCAACACCTTGTGTAGTATAACGCCCAACCAACTGAGCCACACCAGTCAGAGCTGTGGTAAGTATTCTCTTAAATAACATTTATCACTATACATCTTCTCAAAATCTACAAAATAATGGGGAAGTCTCCTACATGGTTTCTAATGCTCTACTCACATCATCGGAGCCATCTGAAACAGTTCTACTCCCTAGTATCTGGTCATTCAGAACCACTTACCAATCTCTGTGACTCCCGACAACCCCCACTTGGTTTATACATTTGCTTATGTGCTGTTGTTCCTTCCTAAAATGTTCTTCTCAGTGCTTCCTACCTGGAAAACATAGCTTCCAGACCCATCTCTGGCATCTTCTTCATTAAATTCATATTCACCGCCTTACCCTCCATCCCCAAAGGCTCCACTAACTGGTTACAGTTGCATGAGTTACTCAGGCAAGACCACTAGAAGAATTACCCCATCATCGGAATCACAATAAACAATTTTTGTTTATTGCCTCTAAGTTTTGGAGGTAGTTTTCTATGCAGCACTGCACAACTAACACAAGCTTATTGAAGCCAGCTGTTGCTTGACCGTTGTTATGCAGAGTAATAGACTATTTCTAGAGCCACTGATGAAGCCAGAAGACAATGAATGCCCTGGATTATCCCCACTACATGTGATAGCTGGGATCAATGAGGGACCTCCCCTAAATCATCAATGGAAGGACCCTAGTAAGAATGAAAATCCCCTGAGAGTGTAACTGCCAACAGGTCAATGGCAGCTGCTGTGAGCTGTCCAGGGTTCTGATTCTCTTGTTCTAAGGGAACCCAGTACCTTTTTCTGTACCTGGCCTCTGCTACCCCGGGGTCATCCGCCTTAACCCTTGCCCTAGGTTTGACAACATCTGCTCAAATAAAATTTAAGTAGAACGCTTGCATTTTCACCCTCCTTTCTCCCTTCCACCCTTCCTCTCAGGAATCATCTGACCATTATAATAAAAATCCAGCTTTATGTAAATACCCTATCCTCCAAGTAATAAATGCCATTAGCTAAGCCTGTCTGAGCAACTGCAGGCTTTTAAACATCCATTTGAAGATCTCTGAAAGCTCTCTGGAGGCTCTTGCTCATAATTCACTAAGTGGGAGTTGGTAATAACTGTGTTAAATGGCCAGGCCCAGCAATTCGCAGGAGATGTGTCTGTTTGTGTCTTGTTATTGGTGGTGGTGGGGTGAGCACTGAGAAGAGGATGCCCTTCCTTCCATGCTGATCAGTTACTTATTTTTAAGAGTCCCCCTGGGAGCTCGCAGTCCTTTGATGAGCTACTAATGAAACAGCCAGATCTGACAATTAATTTCCACAGAGTTATTATTTATTGTTTTGGCAACAATTCTCTGAAAAGCCTTAATACTCACCTTGGCTTCCCAATGGTTGAAGGGAGCCATGAGTTGAGGGAAGAAATGGATTCTACTTGTTTATTCATTTGTTATGTATTGGGCACCTACTGTGTGCCAGGCACTGCATTAGATGAAGATACACCCCCGACCTTCAAAGATTCCTCACTCCAGTGCATGAGGAGGGGAGTGTGTGGAAGACAGGCAAGTATATAATAAGTCATTACAGTACAGTGTGATGCCTGCTGTGAAGGGGACAATGTAGGAGGCTATGGAAGTATGGGAGGCACACGACCCGGATTTAAGGAGTCAGGGAATGCTACCAGGTGGAAGAATCCTTAATGATCACCTACTAGCAAGATATAAGAAAACAGAGAAATAAATACTCTAGGAAAAAAGGCCCTCAACATGTCCAAAGACTCCCAGAAGAGACTGTGTATCCAGAAAATTTTGGCAAGACGATGGAGTATTAAGAATTCTCAGTCACTGCTGCTGGGAGTGTAAATTGGTACATTTTAAGAAACAGCTGGGCATTATCAAGCAAAGTGGGGGATATGCAAGCCCTGTGGCCCAGCAATTCCATTTCTTTCTAGAGATACTGTGTATATAACAGAAGGATACATACACAACAATGGCCAAAAAGTGGAAACAACCCAAATACCCATGAATTGTAGAAGGATTAATTGTGGTGTAATCATACAACAGAATACTATACAGCAGTGAAAATGAATGAACTATAGCTACACATAGCAACATGGACAAATCTTTCTTATATTGACATCAAAGAATACACACAACATGAGTCCATTTATCCTAAATTATGAGCAGGCAAAACTACAACATTGTTTGGATATGCATACAAAGAGCGTAAAGCTATAAAAGAAAGCAAGGGAATGATTGACCATAGCACGTGGAATCATGATTTATTCTAGGGAGGGAAGGGTGTGATTCAAAGGTCACGTAGGGACTTTCAGGCAATGTTCTATTTCTTAAGTTGAGTGGTAGTTACACAGGTGTTTATTTTAGAATTATTAAATAACTGTACATTTATATCATAATTCTTTTCTAGATGTATGGTATATTTCTAGGGCATTATTTTTTTCTTTTTCAAAAATGGGATCATATTATATCATTACCCTGTAACTTGACATTTCACATTATAATATGTTATGAACATCATTCAAGATCAGCCCTTCCAGATCTAATACAATTTTTTATGACTGTGGAATATTCTTCAATTTGGATGTAGCATAATTTACTCAACCAGTCCCTTGTTGATAGACTTTTAAGTAATTTTCTATTTTTTCGACTAACAGTAATACTCAATAAATGTCCATGGCTTATATCCATATGTCTTGATACATTTTCTTTGTAGAATAGATTCTCAAAGTCAAATTGCTGAGTGAAAAAATGTACTTTTAATTTTAATAAATTTTGACAGGTTACTTTATCTAAATGTTGTAGTCACTCACACTTTTATCAACAATATAGGATATTTAAAAAAAGATTTTTAGAGAGGGGGGAAGGGGTATAGAAAAAGAGGGAGAAAAACATCAATGTGTGAGAGAAACATTCATCCAGATCGCCTCTCACAGGCGCCCTGACCAGCAACCAAACGCACAACCCAGGCATGTGCCCTGACCAGAAATCGAGCTGGTAAACATTCACTTTGCAAGAGGCCCCCCCACAAACTGAGCCACACTGGTCAGTGTGGCAGACTCTGGCCAGCAGAGTCCCCCTGTTGTGACTGGAGACGAGAATAAATGCACAGGCTACAGCAGTCCTGTGGAGATAAAGGGGACATCATGGCCACTCTCCAAAGAGGAGAGGGCCCCGACTTCTGCCTAGACAGGCTTTTATTGTTTTTCTTGGGTCTTACATCAAAGAAGGTTTTATTATCTATTACATAGAACATTATTGTTTAAATTTTAGGTACAATCAAGGAAATGAAAATAATACATGCAGAAGGGAAAGGCAGTGAGCTGATTAGCTCCGTCTTTGAGAAAATTCACACAGGTTTTGGAAATTACCTTGAAGATAGACCATACACATCTACTGTTCCAGACCAGGGTGAGGGAGTTTTAGCAAGAGCAAGCCATAACAGTCTGTGTGCATTTTCTAGGCCTGATTCCCATGGGAAAGCCTGGTTTGAAGGTCTGGCTCCTGCCCACCACCTCTGTAGGTTTTCCATACAGGGCTGAGTCACATTTGCCAGACCAAAACAAACCGGTCCCCTACAGGTCAGGGCAATATGGGGGAGTTTTTATTTGTTTACTCCTTTTGCAATGATGGCTGTTATAATTCACAGTGTTTCCTCCTCCCAATATGATAAGCAAATGAGCAAAAAGAAAAAATAGAAATCAAAACAGACAAACACTGCCAAAAAAACACTTATTGTTATTTTTATTAACATTTACCTGGACGTTCTTAAGGTTGATTATCTTCTCAAATCTTTGTTCATCATTTGTATTTTTTCCCAAGAAATATTTGTTTTTATCACTGATTCATCCTTGTATGAAGTGGTTGATCCTTTTATTATTGATTTTCAGAATATCTTTGCATATTAAAAGTATTAATTCCATTGTCTATCACATGATCCTTCATTTATAAAGATAGAGAAGTAACACGGGGGAAGTGAGTTACCCAAGGACAGTAGAATGCAAGTGTCCAAGCTGGACAAAGCCACATGTCTAGATTCCCTGAACAAGGCTGCAGTCCAGGCCCTCTCCATAGCTTAGACCCTTGTGGTAAAATTTCCTGAAATTGCTAGAACAAATTTTCTCAGAGTATGATCTTCCTTCAAAATTATCTGGTGCTTTATTAAAATTCAGATATTGGGGCTATACCCAAATCCTATTGAATCAGAATCTCTAGAAGATCCAAGGAATCTGCCAAGAGTTTAAAATTTTTTTTCTTGTATTTACTAAAGTTAAAGAACCATCAACCCAAAAGCTCACAGTTCTTACATGAGCACAAAGGGTGCCATCAGGAAAGATGGGGTGGAGAAGTCAATGTGGAAATGGTATGTGATAGCAACTCTCCCCCACCCCACTATCAGCAGCCAGAGAGAGAGCCCTTAGGGCTGAAGCGTCAAAACAGAGCTACCACTGGGGACCTGTTGGCCTCATGCTACCCTTAAGCCAAAAGCAAGCTTCTGTGGCAATAGGGGTGAATCTAATATATCACTTTCTTGCTGGTATAAAGGTGTAACTGTCAATTTCTCTTCGTTTTTGAGAAGATTTGACAAAGCACTTAGAGCAGCACCCATTTTAATCAACAAAGCAGCCCAGAAAGATCACAGGCCAGCAAGTGTGCCACATCCTGTCTGAGCTGTGGGTGGATTTGAAAATTGCACTTTTAATTAAAATTGGCATTTCTGAAGCTCGGGTTGGAGCTGGCCATTTTGCTGGGGAATTGCAGGCAGTGAGGCAATAATCTGAGAGGGAGATTTAAATGAGCAAAGAGGAAGGCTTGTGTATGAACAAGATGTGCTTGTTTAAATAATGAAGCGAAGAAAAGATAATGTAAAAATGCCTTTGTGTTTAGTTAGGTTTCCTCAGAGATGCACACAGAATTATAGCTGAGCTGTCCGAGGTGCTGACAGCTGGGCGAGCGGCTTTCTTGCCAGAGGTAAACGCCTGGTTCGTACTTCTCAGTCCACCAAGTTTGACCTCTTTCACCAGTTTCCTTCCGGTCCATGACAAACACACTGCCAGACGTTATACCACAATATCATTCATTCGACCTGCTATGTATAGTGGGTGGTGCTCTGAAGAATGGGAAAAATGTCAACCCAGAATCATTGGATCTGGCTCTGTAAATAAGGCAAAGAACCTCAAGTTGATATTTCAATATTTAGATTTTTTTTGTGATCCTGTAAAGTTTTAAAAAATCAAGGACAATGCCAAATACTGACCAATAACTATCACCCACTCTGTCCATCTTTTAATACAACAACACAAAATTTTATAACTAAAAAAGTAAAAAGAACATAATCTCAATATAAAAATAGTTATTTAAAATGGCTTTATAAAAACTCACTTCATCGTTTTTATTTTTCACATTTGACTAAGAGCCTTGGAACATTTTATCATGTACTGGCATCAGTTTCAAAACTGGCATTTGGGCATAGCCAAACTGTCATCCAGGCCCTCAGGAAATAAACAGAATCTCTCTATGAATGTCCTGATCAGAGGTCATCTAATTTCCGAGTGCACATATGACCTCCATGGTCAGCCTGTTGGACAGTCTTGTTATAAAGTTGTTCCTTTTTCATAGTTATGGCGCCTTGCATTTGAATGGGCCAAGTGTCTATGGGAGTGAGTGGGAGGGGATGGAACTAATACTTGTTGAGACCCCACTATGTGTCAGAACTGTGACTGTGACAGATGCTATACTTTATCTCACATTATCTGGTTTTCACACTCATTTCCTATAGTGGGCATCGTTAGCATCCCAATTTGGAGATGTGAAATGTGTTACATAGAAATATTTCACTTATAATAAAATAATTTTTAAAGATCAACTTAGATGGGAAGAGCTAGTCAATAAATGCTACAAGGATAATTGATTAGAAAAGAATTTATTTTGACCTTCACATCAGAGGAGCCATCAAGCAAGTTCTAAATGAATTAAATACTTAAATATAAATAACACAAACATATAAAGTATTTTTAAAACAGAAAACATGAAGTTGAAATATTATCAAATCTCAGAAGAAAAATGTATTCTCAAAGCTTAGGAACAATTGAAAAAGAAGGAAATGTGAACAATTTTAATATCCCAGATAGAAGAACTGTATCACACTTTTAAATCTCCTCTTGCAAAAGTTGGTAATTTGTAATAGTGGATCTTGAAGACTGGAAAGTGAAACTCATAATGACTAATTCAGCAGCAGAGGAGTTGACTGGGACTCTTATAAGGAAAACATTCTCTCTTTTGATCTGAGTTAAAATTAATTAAATTGAAAATATACTTGAGATTGTCATGCTTTAACTGTGTTGTACCTTGATTTTTTAAAAAAGCAGAAGAAAGTGAAATCCAACCTAAATGCAATACCCCTGTTTTGGACTCAGGTTACCAAGTTTCTATGGCACTAACGCCTCACTTATGCTTTGTGTAAATTTAGGCCAGACAGCATTGACTTGATCCCAGCTCCTGTGAAAAACATTTGGAGGTTTTAGTTGGCCACAAACTCAAGAATGCCAACTGTGTAATTCAGCTAATATCAAGAGAATGCACAATTTGGAGGTTTTAATGATAAAAGCATAGTGCTCCCCCTTTCAAACAAGGGAAGTAAAAGGCACCTAGCTAAGGAATCATTACCCCACCCGACTAGCTAATTCTTGAATAAATTAATGAAACTAACTTATTGTCTTACATGGCAAAACATAAGAAGGAAGGAAATCCAGTCTGGGCTCTGGAGCTGCTGGAATCAATGGCCAAGGCAGTGAGCAAGGCAGGGGAGGGGGCTGTGCAGGATCGAGAAGAAGAAGAAATCGAGAAGCCAGCACAGCAGCGACAGCAGCTCATTGACTCCCTCTCCCCAAGGGCCAGCTGGGCCAGCTGGGGAGGCCTGTCATTAACTCTCTTTATTGTCTTCATTTTCTGCCTCACCGGCTCATCTGAGAAGGCAAATGGAACCGGCTTTAAGTCACTCCTTGCATGGACATTGCTTTATTGGCTTTTGGAACTGGGTGGCGCTGGAATCACTGAAAACATTGACTGCCCAGGAGGTATTCAGACATGTGACCTGGGAAAGTGGGTATGCACATAACTTGGTGTTTGTACAGGGAACTTATCCTAAATGGATCATGGTAGTTGCCACCCAGTCATACCTAATTCTGTGCCCAGAGTCTCCTACAATTGCTATTTGGAGGGTCAGCCTTGTCCTTCCTGGCCAGACTCATATAGCTCACCCTTTGCATTAAAAATATGTCTATATGGTATTTCCCCACAAGGGGAAAGGCATTGTGGAGTAGACTTTGCATGTAGACATTGATGTGCTGCTTACTAGCCATGAGACCTTAGACTCTCTGAGCCTCAGTCTCCCTGTCTGTAGAATGGAGATGATTACATCTGCCTTGAAGTTCTGGGTGGAGATAATAGCATCATTCTCCATATTTATCAGATCCTAAGTGCTTGAACATTAGTTATCTCAATATAACCCTTAGGAAAATCCAACAAAGGGTGTATTACTATGATCCCCATTTTTAGGATAAGGAAACTGAGTCACAGAGAGGTTAAGCAACTTGTCCAAAGTAATGCATCTCTGTCTCCCAGTCTCCCATAGGAAACTCATTCATTTCCATGGCTTTCAATATCACCTAGAGACAATGGCTCTTATGTTTATTTTTTAGCCCCATCCTTGCTTCTGAGGTCCAGCTTTGTGTAGCCAATGGCCTACTTGGGGATTAAAACAGATCTCTTAAGCTTAACCGTCCTCAGACAGATGAAGACACTGAAGCGATTTGCCCAAGGTCAAACCACTAGGAAGTCATCAAGCAGAATCTGAGCCTGGGTATCTGCCTGCAAAGTGTGCACTCTTGGGCACACACTATCTACCCATGAATTCATTCTCTTTCCAAAATATCCCCTTCCATTCTCTGGCTTATACCTTAAGTCGGTTTACCAGACCTTTCCCCTGGACCACTGAGATACCCACAAAGCTACCCGAACTGCTCTCTTGCTTTCAAGCTGAATAGGCCCTGGCCACACATCTCATGGGGTATTAAGGGGAGCCCCAAAGAGATCTTACCAGAGACAGTCATGAGGAGAAAGAGCTGTAAAGACATCTTGTCTCCTTCATTAAAAGTTACACCCCCCTGCCCTGTGGCTTGAGAATTATGTCCCTGAGAATTCCAATGTATATAGGTTATTAGGGAAGATCTCTGAGTTTGCCCAAAGAGTTAGAGCATGTGGTAACTCTCACTTATCCAGACTACCCAAACCTTCTTCCATCTGCCATGAACCTTCCCCCTTCTTGCCCAGTGTTAAGCTCCCCCAAAGAAGATGCTCTGCCATCTCCTTCTCCAGTTTCATCCTCAGTGTGGAACACAGGATCAGGCTCAGATGGGGCCATGCTACAATGCAGTGAAGCCCTTCTTGACTTCCTAAAGAAAACTAGGTGGAGAAAAGTCACCCTTATTCAATAATGCATGCCATGTTTGAAATTGTGGGGCCTCTGTGATTTTCCTCTGGGCCATAGAGAGAAGAGGCATTTTCTGCAGGATCACCAAAGGTCGACAGCAAAGCCAAAGATTTACCTTGTGTTTACATTGCTTTCTGACTACTCCTTTCACATTGGATCAGCCAAAGGCGCTTTCCTGAGATAACTTAATCCTTGAAAATATCAAAGACACATTGACATGCATTTGAGTCTCACCCTCCCTGGGAATCGGCCACAGTGTGACCAGGGGCAGCAAGTCAGACCTCGGGGCCTTCCCTGATACGCTCCCTCTCTGGCTCAGAACTTGTGGAACCAAAGCATGCACCCATTGGCTGATTCCAGCCCAGGAAAATCTAAAAGAGCTTCTTAAGCTAAAAGATGGAGCCCAGGATTCTCCTCTTGCAAACACAGGGATACATGAGCCAGCTAGTTAAAGGGAGGCCGGTTTTGTATTAACAGTTCAAAGAGGAACTGGGAACTCAAAGTGGATGGAGGAGGGTCAGGACGGGTAGAATGGAGAGGAAGCTAAGCAGGATCAGTTCCTCCCCAGTCACAGGCAAAGCCATCTGCTGATAGCGTGACTTCAGCTGCTTGGTAAGTCTCCCTCGTGTTGTGTTTCCTCGTTTGTAATATAGAGGATATAATAGCGTCTACAGCACAAGGTTGGTGGGTGGATCATGTGATGTCACCTATAAAGAACTTAATACAGAGCATGTCACACTAAACTAAGTTTATTATTGTTGTTGTCACTTTAAGTTCCTCCTTTGGCCACCATTGGTGTAAAATATCTAATTGCCCCGGTCTTGTTTGTCCAAGGTTTTAGTCTCAGTCACCCTGCCTCGGCCAAATAGTCAGTCTCTTCTTCAACCACTGGGCAAGTTGGAAAATACAAACCCAGAAATAACACACCACTGTTTGGCCTGCAAAAGAATTCTGCTTCCCCTCCCCGGACCATTCTCTTCTCCGCCTCCCTCCCTCCCTTCCTCCCAGAAAGCCACACAATGCACTGTCCTAGGTGCTGACTCATTTCTCTCCGTTGTTCAGCTGGGGAAGAAAACTATATGCAAATGCAGACATGTTCCCCCACACCACCAGCCAGTGTTGAAGCTGGGGACATTCCCCAAGCAATGCTTTGTGCCTTTGATGTGGCCAGGGCTGCCACAGTGCCCTCAGGAAAATACCCTGAGATGCTGACCTGGACCAGAGATGCCAGCCTGGATGCTGCCCCTTCCCACAGCCATTGACTTCAGAGCTCAGGGCACAGGCAGCTAACGCCTTACCTGGGTGCCCCAGGGGCTGCTATTGGCACAGTGATGGCTCCACTGGGACCCTGAACGTGGAGCCCAAGCAGTATACTCAGGCCGGAGATAAGGCCAAGAACAGATTCCCTTTGGCGCTCAGGTGCTGTTCGTCTGAAATCGACAGCCCCATAGCCCTGGCCCGTGACAGGCACAGGGTGATAACAATGCCTCATGATCAGCAGCTTTGGAGGACAGGCTGTCACTGGCTTCCAGAGATAAGGGAACAATGAGTAACTCCTCCACTGAGGGAGGGGCCTGCCCAGAGCCTCCAGGGCAAAGCAGCAGGGGCTGAAGCTTGTCTCCGACCCCTATACCTCACCAGGACCCCTCCTCCCATCAGGCTCCGGAAGTTCCCCCGTTACCCAGGGAATCCTGGCCTCCATTATGCTCCTACTCTTCTGACCCCCGTTCTTGGAGTTAATCATGTTATCTCTAGAGCAGGTGTTAACGAATGATAACATATAAGAGATTCCCTTTCCACCTGCCTGTCCCACAGAGGCTGCTGAGGGAGTGGAGTAGGGAGGGGGGAACAGAGCCTCCTCCAGAAGGTTAATCCAAGGCCTTGGACTCCTCATTAACAAGTGCTCTCTACAACCAGACCCCTCAAGTCAACCTCAGAGGCCAACCCGAGGCCAATGGAGGACTCTTGAGCAAGCAGGAGAGTGGGTGTGAAGGGGCTGCAAGCAACATTTTTAGTTATCCTCCCATCGCTGTACTATGGAACAGGACTGCTACCCCCAAACTTGGGCCCTAGTGTTTGGATAGGTTCTGCTGCCCGTGGTTCAGCTCCAACCTTCCCCCAGGCTGCACAGTGCTTTTCCACCCCCCTTCTCCCGTGGCTGCCAGAATGTCTGGGTTCTAGTCCTTTCCATTGCCCAACTTTAATGAGTGATCATAGGGAGCAAAGGCGAGTCAGTCACTTCACCACCTGGCCTCGATTTCCTCCCCTGTAAATTGGGTTGCTACTGGGTGGCTATTGGATCTTCCAGGTGGTGTGAAGTTCTGGTTTGGTACATACATGTATGTATGGAGAATCTGAAATTCACCTCTCACGAAACAGGCTCCCAGAGCAGAGGATCCACTTCTGAGAGGACTCACTCACCTGGAGAGCAAACTGGTTCTGGCTGTTGGCGAAAGGCCCCAGTTCCTTCCCACGTGGGCCTCTCCCCAGGGCTGCCCGAGTGTCCCTGAAACACGGCAGCTGGCCTCCCCCAGAGCTGTGGTCCAGGAGGGAGCAAGGTGGAAACTGCAGGTCTTTTCTGACTTAGCCTTGGGAGTCACCGATCGCCACTTACACGATATCCCATTGGCGATACAGGTCAAGGGGGACGCCACTGTGCTTGATCATAAGCTGGGAGTTAGTCATCCTGCCTACGTTTGGGGGGACACTTGTTAGTCTTGTTCATTTCCCTTCGCTTCCCAGCTCCATGACGCTAACTAGCAAAGCATATTTCTCTTGCTACAAGTGCAGGGTGTAAGTTATCACCACTTCAGGGTAATGATAACAGCCAGGCCTCATGCAGCAGGTATTATGTGTCAGGCAGGTCCTAACCACTCTACATATATGAACTCATATATGAACTCATAACCATTACAAAACCCAAAAGTTATCATTGCCCGCTCCCATTTTATAAATGAGAAAATTAAGGCACACAAAAACAAAATGACTTCCCCAAAGCCACACAGCTGGTAAGTGCCAAAGCAAGGGTTTGAACCAAGACAATCTAGGGAGCAGTGCTCTTCACCACTGCACTTGACCACTGACAGAAGGGCTTGCAGATGCATGGGGTGTGGGAATTCTCAAGTTCTTCTGGGAGCATTTAGGGAGAGTCAGTGATTGGGGGCGGGGGAGCACCCATGCCTAAGGGCAACAGCCAAGAAGGAGTTGGGAAGGAGATGGGAAGAGGCCAGGTACAGGGCAGGAAAAGACATGGGAGGACGGAATTGGGCCAGGAGCTGCAAAGGCCACCGAGGGGTTGAGGAGCATTAGGATGACTTTAGAGGCTCTGGGTAAAGCCATGTGGGAGATGTCAAGTGGGTCTCCTATTACAGCAGGTTGAGAGGTGACGGGAGATGAGGCGGCAGGTGTAGACCACTCTTAGGAGAGGCTGGCTGTCACCAAACGGGGATGCAGTGTGGTGAGTGTGGGGAGAGAGGGAGAAGGGCCATCCCAGCACAATGCAAGGGGCCCAGGACAGATCCCAGCCTGGCCCCCACCTCCTGCCCAGGCCAAGTCAAGCAAAATCTGCCTGGCAAAGGCTTATTCTCGATCCCAGAAGGAAACCTCTTCCCAGGGAGTGCCAAGTGAGGCCTGAAGACACAAATATTTGCTCGGCTTCTGCCCTTCTTGTACAAATAAGGCATCCGCTGTGGGGCCGGCTGCTGTGGCGGGGAAGTGGGAAGTCAGTGAGGGTGGAGTGTGAAGGGGAAGCGATTGCTCTGGGGCCACTAATGAAGCCCGCAGGTTCCGAGATACTGGAATCCAACAGCTCATCAAAGCAGCTAAATAACACCCCAGCTCCTTTAGCAAACATCTGTTCAAACAAAGCCAACCTTTTCCCTCACATCAGTCTCCATTGCACCCCTATGCCTGCCCTGCTCTGTCTGACTGTGGCTGAATCGGTCCAGTTGGATTGTGTGCTAGGGGTACAAAGAGGCTGAAAGGTGGTGTGTTATTTCAGCAGGGTGTGTGGTTATGTCGTGGCCATGGGCTTCTCTGGGGCCGTTCCCTGTGTGGGTTTCTTTTTGCCAGTAGATAAGAGTCCATGTGTGCTGCTGTGGACTGAGTGTGTGTGTGTGTGTGTCTGTCTGTCTGGGCAACCGTATTGTATGGTGTGTGGCTATGTCACCATAGGACTCTAAAGCATCTTTTTCCATGCTGTGGCAATTTGTGTGCCCCTGTGTTACTGTGAGATGGTGTGCTGCTGTGTGTGATTTGGAGGTCCACTGCGAGACATCTCCTCTGTGTGTGTTTGTGTGCGCAGGCACTGTAAAACTGTCGCAGAGTTTGTACATAGCTGGAGTATGCCATCTGCTCACACACGGAGGTCCCTGGATAATGCTATGACTGTGTGTAACTCTGTGAATTGGATATTACGCTCCATACAGTGAGTAGCTGGACAAGAGAAAGGAGTCTGGGGAGATGCGAGGTGGTCAGACAGCGGCAACGAAGCCCAAGAAGGCAGGTGGTCAGGTGGGGGCAAGGGCAGGGACCTGGAGATTCCAGAACGGACCGGCAAATCCCTGCTGCCACCAGGACGTAGTGGAGTAGACTAGCAGCCTCCACACACATCAGAATCATTTGGGATATGTGTTTAAATGCAGCTTCCTAGGCCCATAAGCAAAGGTTCTGCTTTAATAGGGTTAAGGCAGGCCCCTGGTATCTACATTTTTAAGAAGAATCCTGGGGTAGCCAGGGGACCACACTTTAAGAAACACCAGGTTCTAGGCACCCTAGGAGAAGATGCTGAGAAGGCGAGGCACAGTGAAAACCTAGAGGTGAGAGGTAGAAAGCAAAAGAGGGAAAAAAGAGAAAGGGAAGAAGGATGGGGAGGGTGATGTAGCAGGTGCGGTCAGCGCCTTGCCCATACCTCCCAAGCTCGGATCCACTGACTCCCAGCCCCATACAGTTGAGAATCACTCCCCACCCTCCCCAGCAATTCTCAGTGTACACAGCTCCGTGCCAGCCTTTTCCCCAGGGCTGTACCGTGAGGGCTCTGGGGCTGATCCGTGGTGCTTCGGACACCCTCCGTGCCAGGTTGCACTGAGTCCTATGGGCTCTTCCCTTGAACCTGTGCAGGGGGCAGCTTGAACTGCATCGCCTGCACAGAGCAGGGGGTGGAGAATAAGCGAACTGCCCACCCCCTCATCCCTTAGGTGGTAGAATCAGAGGTGAGTACTGAACTGCCTCCCAGGGG
>CM052547.1:78031714-78123808 GCA_028533065.1 Trachops cirrhosus
ATTCCTAGGGCACTAAAGTCATTCCTTGAGGCCCCTCTGAGCTGAGGTGTCTGGATGTATTCCAGGCTGGCTCCCCAGTCCCCGCCCCTCCTCTTCAGAAGTCCTGGTGGCTTGACATTTCCCTGATGTACCAAAGACCCTGCTTCCTGCTCCAGGTCAGTCCCGTGCTCCAGCCACTGAAATACTTGCAGTTTCCCAAATGTCCCAGGCTTTTCCGCATTTCTGGACCTTGTTATGCATCCTTCCCCACCCCTCTTCACCTGGACCACTCCTTCTACCCCCTCAAGACTCAGTCCAGGTGTCATGTTTTTGAGGAACTCTTCTGAGAGTGCTCTCAACAGCTCTTTCCCCATTCATCTGGTCATGAGACCCTTTCTTTGGGGGGTGGCGTCTTCCGCCCTTTACTCTACACCTAAGCTACCCAGATCTGTGACCTTGCTCCAGACCAGTCAATGCCCTCCTGATGCCTGATGTTTGGAATATAGTGTGGCCTCATCACATCCATGGCTGGACTTGCTGTCTCTGTTCCTCAGCTCCCCCCACACTTGACATTCCCTGTTTCTGAACCTTGCCCTGAACTTTTCCAGGTCAGTGAGCAAGAAGTGGCCCAATGTACCCCCAGTGCCACCTTAGCATGTGTCCTGTAGAGAGGGGTGGGCTGGGTGACCAGACACTGGGGGATGAGAACTAAGACACATGCATAAGAGTGAGATGAGGTTTGAGCTGCCAACTTTTGGTGCAGGAAGGACTCCCATAAGCTCTGGCTTTGACTGGGTAAACTCACCCCCAAATCCTATGGGCCCAAGTGATAGCCAAGATAATGACAATGATGGTGATGATGATGGTGATGATCTTACTCAAAGATCTACCATGTGGCTTGAGGCTTGCGAGGTACTATCAAGTACATTATGTCCATAGCTCATGCCTACTACCTTCAGTAGGAGATGTGCAATTGTATTATTCAGTTCTCTTTAGGTTGTAACAGATGAATCTTTTTCTCCAACATGCTGGAGAAAAGGCCTCACAGAGAACACAGATGTTGAAGCCTGGGTCACATCTCTGTCTCTGGGGCCTGCAGGGTTTCCTACCCCTCCCCCCTGTATTTATCAAGGAGGCTTATTAGGAAATGGGGAGGAAAGCAGGTGACTCTCCAAGAGAAAGGGTTCTGGAGCCCACAAGTGCATCATTACATCTCCTCTGCCTCATTTTTCAGAGGAGGAAAGTGCTTGCTCAGTGACAGCAGACGCCTTGCTCAATCACACAGCCAGCGGGTGGAAGAGCCAGGAAAAATTCCAAGGCCCTAAAAGTCTGAGCCCAGGATGTTTTTGCCCTTCACCAGAGCAGCCTCTCAAAGGCTGAAGCAAAGAATCACTTACCACCTTCGAGGACACCCCCGGGACAGAGGTAACACTGACCAGGAGCAAAAGGTCTTTTAACGAAAGCGGGCAGACGTCCTTCCCCAGCCGGCCTGGATGTGGGTTCTGAGGAGGCAACGGAGGCAGGGTGAGCAGAAACGCTCCGCTGGCAGCAGCCAACCAGCCAAGCCCTGGCGGGGGCTGTCTGGCATCCCCACACCCCCATCCGGGCAACAGCAGGAGTCCAAATAGACAATTAATTACTGCCTGGGGGGCTGCTGGCTCCCCTTCCCCTCTGCTCAGCCGAGTGTGTAATGGAAATGGGACCAAAACAGACTCCTCTGTCCAGAGGGACCCTGGCCCACTCAGTGGAGGATGAACTCCAGGAGAGCCCGCAGAGGGGGTGAAGACGGAGGCGAGTTTGTTAAAACAATGAGCTTCTCCTCATCCCGCACTTGGCTGCAGGCGGGCACAGCCCTCTCCGAACCCTGCTCAGAAGGGGCCCTTTCCTGGCAGCCTGAGCGTAGGAGTATGGCTGATACTAATCTTAGATGCTAGTGGCAGTATACTGGGCAGTGTCCTACATACTTTACAAGCCTTGTCCTTGAAATCCTCAAGTCAGCCCCCTGATGTGCTTGTGATCCCTGTTTTGCAGATGAGAAGGGTGGAGGCCCCCAGAGGTGACGTGGGCTCTCAGGGGCTGGTGCATTGTAGCGGCTGGAATGTAGGTTCTGAAATCAGACAGGCCCGCTTATGTCCCTTACGACTCATTTGCCTCGGGCAAGTTGCTTCACTTGTCTGTGCCTCAGTCTCCTCACCTACAAAGTGGTGATGATGGTCACTCTCACCTCATCAAATTGCTAGGACAACATGTGGTGTGCAGTGTCAGCAAGCAGTGGGCGCTGTTCTACCCTGTTCTGCGATGACTTTGAACATTAAACACACTATTTTAAAGTGGGTCATAATATGCAATACTATTGCACCCTATGCACATGTAATGAGGAACATGTCATTCACAAAATTTCGGGCACATTCTGAATCTTCTCATTCTGCCTCTCTACCCCTCACTGGTCAGCACCTCAGTTGGACATCATTTTCTGTTTTTTTTTATTTTTTTATTTTTTTATTTTAGTTTATTCATTACAGTTTCTATCCTTTATTCCCATTTGTTTTTTTTATCCTCACCTGAGACTATGTTTTATTGGCTTTTAGAGAGAAAGGAAAGGGGGAGAGAGAGACAGAGAGAGAGAGAGAGAGAGAGAGAGAGAGAGAGAGAGAGATCAGTTACTTGCCATATGTGCCCTGGCCAGGAATCAAACCCACAACCTACTGATGTATGGGATGGTGCTCCAACCAATTGAGCCACCCGGCTACGGCTATTTTCTGTTCGTTATTTTCTTAATTAACTGTTTTTTAAAATTCCCATAATGGGAATTTTTGCTTGTTCCTGGATGAACCATATAAATTCTGATGATGAATTATTTGCTTTTATAAAACTCAGACACCTTTGTTAGAGATTCTCAGATATTCCCTAACTTTGTTGAAAAAATCTTTGCCCGACAATGGGGAAACTGACTCCCCCAGACATCCCGATGGGCAGGCTGGTGGCTTTTGTGCACTAAAGGGAAGAGAAGAGAAAAACCCAGTTCAGATCAGTGGTGTAAAGAGACAAGTCCCATACAACAGAAGTGAGCCAGGGAGCGCCCTCTCCGCCTCTCATGGTTTTCTGGGCGCCCTGTTTCCCTGCAGCCGCTGAGCCCAAGCACAGTGGAAGAGGGCTGGGCGAGTTCATTTCTGCAGCCCCACACCCTGCGTGGGGTCCAGCACAGAGCCCGGGATTGGTAAAGGCTAAAGAAGGGATGGATGGGTGAATGGATGGATGGCATGTCTCAGCTGCAGACACAAAGAAGGAGGGAGAAATAATTAGAGTGCTGTCTATTCTCAGTGCCTTTAGAATGCTGAATAATCTCTATATTCTTTATGAAAGATCTCCAAAAATAAATCAAGTGGAAAGAAATAGTAGTGTACAACGAGGTGTAGAATGATCTACCTTTTGTGTAAAAAAAGAAAAGGGAGAGATGGCATGAATACACATTTGTATTTGTTTATATATTTGTGCTTGTTGCACAGGCAAATAGAAGGCAACTTAAGAAACCAGCAAGGGTGCTCGGGGAGAATCAGAAGATGGGTGGATGGGAAACAGGAGTTAGAGAAAGACTGTTCACTCTATACATTTTATATATTTTAAAAAATTTTTCTGAACCATGTAAAATTAAAAAAAATCAAGGAAAAACCCAAAAATGCATAGGAAATTTCTGTCCAAGAAAATGCTAAATAAGAAGTCACCCCCTCACTCAATACCAGTGAAAGGAAAAGAATGCTTAGTTAATACCTAGTTACAGCTCATCTTCTCAAGGACTTAATTAAGGGCTTGGAGATCTCCTCACCTATTGATCTCAGACCAGAAAGCATTAGGTTAATTCCCTAAAGCCTGGAGCCCTAAACCCCATGTATTTTGCCAGTAGCCCTTGCAGCCCTGCAACCCCCCATAATGGGGGAGGGATACAGTTGGCAGTGGCCGTGGGGCTAGAATGGACAGGAAAGAAGTCTGCCTGCATTTAAGTGTTTGTTCTGAACCGCAGAAATGAGAGTTGTCGTAATGGGCTGGGAAGCAGCTCCCTCCTTGTGGCAGGAACAGAGACCCAATTAAACTCCTGGAGAGGAGGCTGCTGAGGCTGGCTGGGGCCAGGACAGGGGCTTGTAGGTTGTGAGCTGGGGAGTGGGGCGGTTTGGACTTCATCATCAGGGAAGCTGGATGATTGAGAAGGCCAGACTGGGCTTTAGTACTCAGCCAGGTAAGCATCCTACCCAGAGATGCAGTCTTCAGCGGCTGGGGATACCAGCACATAGACCTGGAGAGCTCCCACCGCCCTGGGTGACAAGGTCTCTTCCTGAGCCCTGCCTGCCTCCTGCAGCCCCCCTTGGGGTCCAGTGATGCAGAGAAGGAGCAGAGGGACTGGGTTTCCAGTGGACTTGCTCAGACCCTCTCCATCCTGAGTGAGCAGCAAGCTGGGGCTTCTCAGCCAATCACCAAGCCCACCCTAATGAGCCATAATGACTCCTGATTGCTCCTTTGTGTCACTGGGCTGGCACTCAGCACAACTTCCATCTGAAGCTGTAGGGTGGGGGGGATATGAGGGATAATGCGACTAATGAGCACTACTGGTTTTCTATTTTAGGATAAACACTTATGGCACCGGAGGGGGGTGAGTCCTCATCCCCATTCTCAGAGATCCAAGTGCCAGGCATAGATGACTTGGGGGTAGGGGCAGAGGTGAACAAAACCAGTCCCCACTGTGGGCAAGACTTTGCAGTTTGCGAGGTACATCTCTGACGATGGCAGAATCATCTTCCTGTTTGACTGAGCAACTGAGGCCCAGAGAAGGGATGGTGTACAGTCACGGATAGTAGATAACGGAACCAAGTAAGGATGCACTCAATAATTCAGTCAACAAACATTTATTGGACATCTACTACGTGTCAGGCACTGTGCTAGGTGTTACATATAAGCCCAGACCTTGTCCAGTTGAGACAACAATAAGCATAGCTAGCTTTTATTGAGCACTTACTCTGTGCTGGTGCTTTACTACCTACTTTGCCTGCGATGACTCATTAATCCTCCACTAACACTGTGAAGCAGAGTGAAGCAGGTGCTTAGATGGGGCAGAATGTGTTTCTCTCTGTCTCCATCCTGAAGGGTGGCATACGCCAAAGACAGTTCACAAAGAAGGGCATTTGGAGAGAACAGGGACCAAGGGGCTGAGATGAGAGAGGGTCCCAAGGGGAGGGGTGTCCTCAAGATAAATAACCTCATGGGCTACCCCAAGATATCTGATCAAAGAACTCACATCCTATCCTGGGCAGGGTGGGGAGCCTGACAAGCTGATTAGAACTCACACGCACACCAATCACGCATGCGCACATGCACAAGACCACACACAGATTGCGTTGTATTGAAAGATGCTACTTGAAGACAAAGTAAAAGCCTCCTCTGCATCTTCCTCTGGGCTCCACGTGCAGCTCCGTGCACTGACTAGTTTAAGGATGAAAGCCTCCGCCCTTTCTCCCACTGGCAGGACATGGGTGTAGAACATCATTTTTATCCCCATTTCGCACACGAGGGAACTGAAGCTGAGACCCCAAGTCACCTGCCCTGGTCTCTCAACCAGGAGTGGCCGAGTTGACTCCAGAGCTGAAATCTGCACCAACCCCAGGCTGTCCCTGGAGCCACCGGTCATGAGGCCAGCCTCGGTGCCCTCTGTAGGTGGAAGGCAATGGGGGGAACAGCCTGAGCCCCTCACTGTAAAACAGAAAGCCCCTCCCCCTCCTGCCTCCCCTCCTCCCCGAGGCCCAGCTCTGCTCAGAGCTATTAACCAGGTCACGCTGGCTTGTCCCAGTCCAATAGTTCCCTTAATTGCCTTTTTATACCACGTCGTACAACTGTTCATTACGCTGTCATATTTCCCCTCGAAGGCAGCAGTGGGGGAGCAGAACCAAGGACGGGGACCCATCCAGGTGGCAGGGGCTGTGTGCAGGGCGCCAGTGTGTGAAGCTTATTTTCTACTTGGTCAGAATGAATTAAATGCGTGCTTCTCACACTGGAGTAATACACAAGCCGTTTTTAAAGGGGGAAGAATAAATCACAGCCCCCTCCCAACATTTGACAAATTATCTTTATTACAATTTTACTAAAATATGTACAAACATAAAGCTGGGTATACACCCTTATCCTTTTAGCTCCATACAACTGCAAAAGCTAAGACAAAGTACCAGTGTGATACAAAGACAGCTACAATATCAGAGATTTCAAACTAACGTGATGGATTTAATGTGATGGATGATGTGTTGCTAAAATTGAATCGCCACTTGCACAGTGAGTGTGGCTCTGCGTGCTTCAGCACTTAGCCCCCCCTCTTTTGTCCTGAGGCCCATGACAATTAAACCAGTATTTGGTCATCCAAACACTGCTTTAGAATCTGCTGGTGGATTTCTTAGATACGAAACACTATAAAGTTAAGCAATTCTGGGTGAGAGCTCACACACCCCAGGTTAGGAAGCCATCCATGTTCCAAGAAGCTCTATGAGCCAGGCAGGGCTAAGCCATCCTGTGGGAAAAGCCCAGGACAGAGTCCAGCCCTCCGTGGCCGGACCTCACCGACTTCAGTGAAATCCACAAGCGCTTCAGAGTAGCTGCTATATACCTTCCCGGTGCCTCCCACCTCCCTGCCCCAGAGGAGTTGCCCCGGTGGTCAGCAGGAAGATGAGGGTTGCCTGAGTGGACAGATACAGTGGGCAGTGCAGGGAGAATGCCCGAGAACAGAATGGAGATCTGTGTCACCAGTGGGAGTCAGACCCGGGTTGCAGCCTGTCCCTGAAGCCCAAGGTCCAAGCCCTTCTGGGCAGACTCACCTAGATAGCTGGGATTATCAGGGCGGCTCTGACCTGGGGTTTGCATCCTGGATCTGCCATTACTTAGCTGCAAGGCTGTGGGCACATTCATGGGCTTCGCTGTACTCTAGTGTCCTCATCTGAACCAACAGGAAACCAGCCCAAGCTCACGGGACGCTGTAAGGCAACAATGAGAGAAAGCATGTAAAGCACTTACCCTAGAATCTGGCACAGAATGAGTATTTGTTAAATGTTAGTGTGCATATTTCACCTGAATCTGGCTCCCAGCAGAATTGGAAGAGAAAGAAATTTCTATATTCGGTTCTTAAGCTGGAGGTCATGGAACCGCCATGGGTGGGCTACAGAGGATTTGGAGCTGTGTGGCATTTTGGGTGTGTTTCTGGAGAGAGGATCCTCGGCCTCATCAGATGTCCAAAGTGGGCGTGACCTGGGAGAATCTTTGGCCACTGAGCCCGCGCTGGGCAGGTGCTGGCAGAGGCGCTCAGTATCCTAGTCAGCTCGAGTACCATAACAAAACACCCCTGACTAGTTAGTTCCCTTACAGAACAGGCATTTATTTCCCCACAGCTCTGCAGGCTGGGCGTCAGAGATCGAGGTCTGGCAGGATCCGTTCCTGGTGAGGACTCTCCCTGGCCTGCAGGTGGCCACCTCCTCACTGAGCCGTCCTGTGGCAGAGAGAGCAAAAGGGGTCTCTTCCCCAATCCCTCCTAAGAAAGACACTAATCCTATCAAATTACCGCCTCACCCTTATGACCTCATTTAACTTTAACTAGTTCCTTAGAGGCCCTACTTCCAAATATAGTCACAGGGAGGGTTGAGGCTTCCTCATTATAAATTTGGGGAGGGGCCGCACAGTTTGGTCCATAGCCCAGTGAGGGAGGCCGTTCCAGACTGTGTGTGAGAAGGTTAGCAAAGGCTAACCCTTGATTCTTCTAAGCAAGGGTCACCTACAGCTTCCCTGGCCCAGATAATCCAGCACCTCCACCCCCACCACTCTCCCTCCAACCATCCCCTCGCCTGTGGCTGTGCCCGTCTAACACCACCTCCCCACGTCCAGTCCTGCAGTCCCTGCCCGCAGCCTTCTAAGATGATAACAGACTACCCCAAGAGTTGTATGAGTTCGAGAAGATAATCCTGAGTGCTTTCAATAGTGCTTGGTGCACAAAGAGTACTTAAAAGTCAGCTCTGCACCGACAGGTCTGAGGGTCCTGGAGGTCAGACCCAAAGCTCCTATGTGTTCCTAGAATCCAGGGTCCTTGTCACAGGGCTCCCTGAAGTCACAGCCTCCACAATGCTGCCACTCCCAGTTGTTAAAACCCGTGACCCACAGATTCCTTGGGGTGCAGAGTGGTCTGACAATGAGCCCCCGAATCTGGGTGTGCAGCCCCTGCCCGCTCTGAACAGCACTCACATCTCACGTGGGTATGTGTGACTGGCCTTCGACTATGTACGAGGGGATGTGAGCATAAAGGGAAAATCCATCTGGAAAAGCTACAGAACTCAGAATTCAGAGCTGGATTTTGGTCATTGGGTTTGTGTGTTTCCTCAACCAGTTATACTAAAAGTTCGTGGGGGAAAATGGTTTTGTGACATCAAGTTAATTCAACCTCAAAAATGTTTATTGAGTGTTTACTGTGTGCTGGGGACCCTGTGGGGAAGGAAGTCACCATGTCCTTGCTTCCCAGCATAATAGGAGGCTGTGTTCTCAGAAAAAGGGGCAGAAATCTTGATTTCAACCCACCCGCTCTGGTCCAAGGCTCTTCTTTCAGTTCCAGGCAGCTTTTCCTAGTGTCAAAGGCTTCTGAGGGCCAGCCTGGGTCCCCATGTCCCCTGCTCCCTTGGCCTTCCCTAGAGCCGTGTGCACAGAAGGCTCCACCCTGGTGGCATGAAATCCAGCTTCCCTTGCCCTGAGGCAGGACTCACTGGGACACGACCTCTGATAGGACATTCAGCCTCTACCTGCATGCCCCCAGAGATGGGCTGCTTACTACCTCAGTGAGGTAAACTGCTAATATTTACAAAGTCATTACTGTATTTTATTAGGTTTCACCCGGAGCCTGCAGATGGTCCCACCTGATTTGTCCCACCAAAGGCAGAAGAATCGGGGTTTTTGCTCCAGGCCTGGGCTGCCCACGTGGAGCTCTCCGCCTTGCTGCACATCCCTTCCCTTATGCCTGTGGGCCCAGGATTAGGACACTGAGTTTTGGTTTGGGGCAAGGTGGTCATGGCTTTCTGCAGCTGCTAGGAAACCCCAGCTTAAAGTGGGGGATGCCTTATAGAGCCAGTGCCTGTCCCCTCAGCAGGAAAAGGCTCATGGCAGAACTTGCTTTGGAAAGGGAAAAGGAGGGGATCTGTCTGTGATCATTCAGCCCCGAAATGATGCTCATGATGTTGGCTTTCCAGGCCATTAATTCGAGGGCTCCGTGCCCCACCCCCACGCTGTTGCCTGCTCTGGGAGATAAGCCCAGTTCTATTTAACCCTATTTATTCCCCCAAAGTGGCCTGTCTCCATTAGCCAGGCATTTAACCCCTTGGGTACTGAAAGCATCAAAACAGAGAGATTGCTCTCTTGTGGGGAGAGGGGTGTGCATTTCTCCCGGGCGTAGCCTGCCGGACTGGTCCAGAATACAGTCTTTGCGTCACGGGGGTGGGCAGGAGTCCCGGCAGCCCCTCACCCGCTCCCTCTCAAGCAGCCCAGCCCTCACCCCGAGACAGCGGGACCTTGTGTGGCCCTCTGAGTTGTGCCTCTGCCCCTGCTCCGAGGTCAGCAGCAGGGACAGCTCTGGCTCCCTTGCCACACATCCACCCACCTCCATTTTCTTTGTCACACATCTGGGTTTCGGCATTGTCCAAGAGGAAGGCTGTGGCACCCCTGTCTCTTTTGTGCCCTGGTGGCTGGCGCCTCTGCCTGGCATGTCCTGCTCTGTCTCCCTGCTGCCCTCTTCTAGTGTGTTTCTTTCTTTCTTTCTTTCTTTTTTTTTTTTGAAGACTTTATTTATTTATTTTTAGAGGCACAGGAAGGGAGGCAGAAAGAGAGGGAGAGAAACATCACATTGATGTGCTACAAAAGTATCCACCAGTTGCCTCTCCAGCGCCCCCAACTGGGGACCTGGCCGGCAGGAGTTGAACCCGGTGACCTTTCTGACCTTTGGGTTTGCAGGTCCAGACACCCAATGCACTGAGCCACACCAGCCAGGGCAGCGTGTTCCTTTTATGTCTCCTGCGCCCCTTCCCTTTCTTTGTTCTCTCCCCTTTCCCCCTTCAGTAACCATGGCAGTTTCCTGCAGCGCAGGTACCTGTCGGTCTCAGTGTGAACTGCGCCAGTGCGTGTCCCTGTGTCTGGGTGTCTGTCACTGTGTGTATGACTCTCCATGTCCATGCCTGTCCTTGCTCTGCCACATGTCTCAGCCTGTCACCCATGATCCTGCCTGTGGGGATGGACCTGTGGGTGCCTTTCCTGGTGTCTATGTGGCGGGCAGTCTCAGTACAAATCTCGAATGTGTCCGTGTGCGTGCTGGCCCGTCCTTGACCCGTGCGTGCTGCTCCGTCAGTCTGCGTAGACCTGCCCTTGTGCTCGCAGCTGTGTGTTGGCCTCATTCCTTTGTGCACCTGCCAGTTGGCCTGTCATTCTCGGTGTGCGAATGTATGTGTGTGTTGTGTTTCAACTCAGGGGGCCAAGCTGCTGCAAATTCTTCTCATGAGGGTGCCCCTAGAGCTATTAGGACAATTTGGAGGCTGATGGCTTCACTAGAGCAGAGCCCAACTCATTACCAGCTAGGTAGGTCATCCTATTTGTCTCCTGGGGCTAACAGCCAGGTCCCCTGCTCTCTGCCCTACTCCCGGCCTCCATTTCTTTCCCTTCAGGTCAGTGCAGGACTGGAGGGGTGAGGATGGAGAGGTGAGGCAAAGAAGGAACCGTGTACATTCCAACTCACTCCGACTAATCACAGGCGTTTTCTTGCACATTGATTTTCCTTCAGACAACAAGAAGTGGCCGCTGGGTATAACAATAACAACAACAAAACAACAATAAAAAATATTTGCTACCATATATTGGGCACTTAGCCTGTGCCAAGCATTTTATATGCAATATCTCATAGAATTCTCTCAACATGAGGTTGTTATTATTTTCACATTTAATGATGAGAAAATGGAAGCTCAGAGAAGCTAGGTGAGTATTCCGATGTCACACAGCCAGTCTTTGGTGGAGCAGGACATTCCAACAAGGGGTGGGCTGCTTGGGAACCTGCTGCCCAGGAAAGAAGGGAAACGAGGCGTTCCTTCCCCAGCAGCTGGCGTGTAATTACAGCCAGAAGAACTAGAATCTGATTTCAAGTTGCGTCTTTTTTGACAGAGAAGTGGCGAGACACCGAGCAAGCAGGGAGGGGAGATGGAAGGACAAGATGAGGTCGTGAAAGGGAAGGCACAGGCAGGGCGCTGGGATTCCTGGGCCCCGGCCTGGCTCCACCCTGGACGCTCGATGACCCTGAGCAGGGCACCTTCCTGCCAGGCTGGGTGTGCTCATCTGCACACTGAGGATGAAGACACGGCTCTGCTAGGAGGTTTCAGGGATGGTTTCATCATTGCAGACAGGATGACTGGACAGAATGCTCTCTCGGGTGCCCCCTGCACCCAAGAATTGGGGTGGAGAGCACAGACAGGACCATGCTTGGGTGGTCTTGGTGATTCCCACACCAGCCAGAAGGGAGCCACGTGCACAGTAGGGCTGTGAGAAGGTGTGCTGAATAAGTGAATGAATGACGAATTTCTCACTACTGAAATAACTCCACTGTCCACGTGGGGTGCTGCAGCAGTGACCATCACAAGGGAAAGAGGAAAGAAAGGGTAAACACTTTGGACAATCACAGAAGCCATGAATTGGCAACAACCAACTGATACATGGATGTCATTGATTCACTTGTCCCAGAAGTCTTCAATGGCCATCTTTAGGTCTGGGGGTTTGTGAGGGGAACTAGGGAACTCTAGTTTCTGTCCAGATTATCTATCCGGTGGGGTCCCAAAGAATTTCACCAGGAACAGAAGTGGTGGGAGCAGAAGGATTAGGAGGTGAAGACCTTAGTCTATAGGATTCTGGGGAACAGGCTCTTTCTCCCCCAGAATCCGGGGATTGGGGTTGGGGGTGGGGTTCTGGGTACAAGGACAAACCACTGGGATGAGAGATCAGTTCTGTTTCAGCGCCTCTTTGGAGGAGAGGATCTCTTTGTGGGGGAGGAAGGGTCTCTGTCCTGTGTCTGTACTGAGTCCTGTCAAGACTCTGAAGGTCTGTGTTTGCGGAAGGTCTCTACGGAGATCTTTCCTTGTCCTAGCTGGGGGTGGGAGGGTCTTCGGGTTAGAGCGAGGAGGGTTTTTGTCTTAGTTTTTGCCAGGCAGGCTCTTGGGGGGATTTAAGGGGTATATTGGGAGGGACTAGGAACATCTCTGTTCCACGTGGTGGAGGTTTTCTAACTGGAGAGGGAGGAGATTCCGCCAGACTGTGAGGCAGTGGGGAGGAGGGGGGACTGTGGGCGGGAGCCTGTCTTGTCCTGGCAGCTCCAGTGCGCTGGTCAGAGCCCTCAGGCCGCCCTACTTGTGCGCTGACTGTGAGCTAATCTAGAAATACTGCAAGGGAGGAGGACACTGGGGTTCTCTGCGAGTCAGGGCCTCGGGAAGAGAGAGACTGAGGGGTTCTTTTCCTTCCTTCAGATTGTCCCCACCCGACGCTGCCCCCAGTCAGGGCAGCTAGACCTCCCTCACCCGGGCGGGGGCAGCAGGGTGGGAAAAGGCACTGTTCCCTGCTTAGAAGGGGTTGGGGCCGGAGCCCAGCTGGGAGCTGGCACCGAGACCCTTCCGGAGTGGCGGACCGCAGGAAGCCACAGCTACGAAAGGACTCACACAGGCAAAAACGCAGGGGATCCGTTCGGAAACATGCACACGAAATCCAGCAGACAACCGCTGCACACGCACGGGTTCAAAGGCGAACAAATGACACACTTAGAGAATAAACACAGTTACCAAATCTCGCCCTCGGAATCCACCAGATCCAGCCCGTATCAATATCTGATACAGTATCGGTCTTTGTCTCTTACTCTTGCACGCGTAACACACCCACACACCGCACTCAACAGGAACAGTCTAGGTTTCCGCGGCCCGGCAGCCGCCGTGCGGACAGTGCCCGAGCGCCCCGAGCCCGCTGCAAGCGCGTCTTTCCTCCTCGGTGGACACCGAGGCTGGCGAGAGGTGCCCTCCTTAAGTCCTGCCTCCCTCCAGACCCCCCAAAAGAAAAGAAAGCAAAAAGCCAACCTTTCGCCTCCATTCTGCACACATTTGGAGAGCAGTTGGTGACGAGCGACGCGAAGACTGGCTTCCATCGCTGCACCCTGGACGGGCGGAGACAGTCCCAGTGACCGAGGCCGGGCTACGCATTCTTGAGAACGGTCGGTGACGGACACTTCTGCTTTCAGGCGGGGCTCCAGGCCGGTTTTAGGTGCCAGTGATGGGTGCCAGGGAGGCTGGTCGACGCCCAGACGGCCGCGCAGTCGGCGACAGGTAACTGTCCTGCGGCCTCTCAAGGTCTAGAGCGGCCCTTGGCCGTGGCATCTGGGGCTGAAAGGCTCCGGGACTCCGGAAGGGGTTGTCTGGACCGCGGGACCGCGGGACCGCGAGAATCAGCACGCCCCGGCCCCCTCCCTCCTTGCGGCGGCGAAGGGGGAAGGGCCAGGACCCGAGCTTAGCACCTCCCCCAGAAATGCAGCACTCCGGCCCCCACCCGTCCTCCGCACCCCTCCTTCGCGCGCTCCCTCCTGCTGCCTTCTCGTGGGCGCCCTTCTGCCCCCACTTCAAGTCTCCCGAGTTCTTTAATCCCCCCTTTTCTTCCCCCTGCCCCCTCCTCACACCCCCTGCCTCCGGGTGGTTCCCCTTCCTCATCACCGTCCCCCCGCCCCACAGCCTCCCGATTCCGAGGGGCGGGAGCGCATCGGGCTGCGCACGGGTGGGGGCGCCGCGCCAGCTTCGCGTAGCTGCTCTGACGCCGCCGCCCGCCGCCGCCGCCGCAGCCCGAGGAGCCCCGCGGCAGCTCCGCAGTGCGCTCGCCGCCGCTCCGCCAGACCCGCGGCCGGCCAGCACAGGGTCAGCGCGGAGGGAGCCTCAAACGCCAGCCGAGGGGGGTCATGAGCCAGAGCGCCCCGGGGCACCGCGGGGAAAGCAGGCGAAGATAGCGGCCTCGAGCGCCTCTGGCCCCCGCCGCTTTGCCGCGCGTCCCCCGCGTACTCAGCCGCTTCAGTCCTTTCCTTGGACCCCGCCGCCGCCATGGCGACCCTGCTCCGCAGCAAGCTGTCTAACGTGGCCACGTCCGTGTCCAACAAGTCCCAGGCCAAGGTGAGCGGCATGTTCGCCAGGATGGGTTTCCAGGCGGCCACGGACGAGGAGGCGGTGGGATTCGCGCACTGCGACGACCTGGACTTTGAGCACCGCCAGGGTCTGCAGATGGACATCTTGAAAAGCGAGGGCGAACCCTGCGGGGACGAGGGCGCCGAGCCGCCCGTCGAGGGAGACATCCATTACCAGCGTGGTGGCGGCGCGCCCCTGCCGCTCTCGGGCTCCAAGGACCAGGCCGTAGGGGCTGGTGGCGAGTTCGGGGGCCAGGACAAGCCCAAGATCACGGCGTGGGAGGCAGGCTGGAACGTGACCAACGCCATCCAGGTGAGCCAGGGATTCCCAGCTCTGCCACCCTCCCGCACCCCATTCAAGCTCCGTGTACCAGGCCCTACCTTCAGACCGCCACCGGGTCCCCAGGCGACCTGAGCGGGAAGACCCCGTCCTGTACCCGGGATCTCCCCCTTTCCCCATCCCTCCCAGCCCTGTACGGGAATCTACGCCCCCAGGTGGTGTCTCCGTCCTGAACCGCACAACACCCCGTGGACTCAGATAGGCTGAGGTTAGGTCAGAGACACCTGCCCTGAGACCCAGTAAACGGTAGGGAAAAGAAGCAGAGGGTCTGGGAGGGGTGAGGGAGAAAGAAAATCAGGATTGGAGGAAAGGGTTTTGTCTGGGACTTCGGAATGGATTCACAGCTTCATTTTTGGGAGGAAAGGAGAGGGAAAATTCGCTGAGCTGGGAGTCTCCTTCCTGGCACACCTGCATATACACGCACGCACGTATTGAGGGAGGCGCACACGCCCACAGCCATCCTCCCCCAGGAACGAACGCCGGGTACAGGTGCACGCAAGACGCATCTGTATAGAGACCACAGGATTATCCTCCAACTCACCTTCCTTGTCCCTACACCTCCAGCACGCAGAAGCACATAGCCGTACATACACGCACACAAACCCATGTGAACGGAACACGCGCGCACAGATGTACACAAGGTTGCGCACACAAGTGTGGTCACGCAGGCACATGTGGTCCGTGGAACCTCAGGTTCACCTGCGCACAGATTCACCCTTCTCGCCCGAAATCCCGGCTACACCGCAAAGAGGAGACCAGCTCCTCCGCATCTGACCTTGGCGAAGCCGCCCCTAAAGGTTCTGAACCGCGTGCCACCCTTTCACCCCCACGCTCTATACCCCTCCCCCCACTCCCCACCAGGCGGCGCCGGACTCCTCCGCCTGGAGAAGGTTTGAAGTTCGCACCTCCACCCCGGGAGCTGATGGGGGCCGGCAGGCCGAGGCTCTCCGGCTGGAAGAGGCCTCAGCCCCAGGCGCCCACAGGCCCTGTGGCTTGCCTCCCCTTACTGCGTCCGGAAGAGCACGGTCATTGGGGTGCAGAACGTAGGTTTACCGGGAGCGCGAGGCCGCGGCGGGGTTGCTTGGGGACCCGGGCTCTGTGGGGCTTTGTGGAGCCCTGCGCACTAAGTGGCCGGTCCCGAGGCGCTTCCTTCTCCAGGACCCGGGGACACCGCCAGGCAATACCAAGGACGTGGGGTGGGTGGCGCCCGCCGCGGTTGCCTCTTCGCCTTCGCGGGGGTCATCTTTGCAGGTCCCGTTCAGTAGGCCCGGGAAGAAGCCAGGGCGGGAGGCTGGAGGCCCGCAAGCCTCGGGAACACTGGATTTCGTTAGCTTTTCTTCCCCCTATGGATCCTAAACCCTCTTTCCACAGCTCTGCCCGTCTGATCCCACTGCGTCTAGTTACACGTTCCCACTTGATTCAGCCTTTCACACCGCGCGCATCCTGCTTGCCTCTCCAGTTCCCACTTAATCCCCTTCTCAGGGATGGGCCTCTCCGACCCAGCTCCCACCCGCCCTCAAGACTTCCTACCTCCAACCCTGCCTTCCCCGGCCCCCACCCCCCGCAACCCCGTGCCCCTGGCCTCACATCCTAGAGCCCTACGCAAAAACCCTCACGTTCCCTACGTTCTTGCCTCCTCGTGGCTTGCCTCACACTCCGACCCACCTCCTCTCCACCCTCTTCTTCCTCCCACTGCCGCCTTTAACGTTTTCTTTTCCGGTTCGGCCTTCAGGCCCCCGCATTTCCCTCATTAGATTTGCTGCACCCCCTTGCGGTTCCACCTTAAATCCCTTGTCCCCTCTTCCTAGGTGGCTCAGACTCAGCCCTCACGTTTCTCAGAGCCCTTTCTGGCCACGCCCCCTCCAGCACCTTTTCACCTCTTGCCACGTCCCCACTTCTGATTCTGTCCCCAGGAAGCACCCTCGCTGATCTCCACATTCCCGTCCTCTCCTCGTGGTTTGACCTCGCACGTAGCCCACACCGCTCTTCCCAGCCTTTAGCACACCTTTCCTTCTCTATTCCGTTTTTACACACCTCTCTCCCCACCTCTGACTCAACACCCGCACTCCCATTTCACCTACCTTTAACTTCTGTGGCGGGCGCGTTCAGCCCTGGACTCACTCTCGTTGGCGCCCCCTACGGGCTATAGCCTTAAGTCACGCCCCCAGCTTTAAGTCACGCCCCCCAGACCCCTCTTCCAAAGGCAGCTCCAGCTCAGCGCCGGGTCTGGTTGCCTCTTCGCTCCACAGGGCATGTTCGTGCTGGGTTTGCCGTACGCCATTCTGCACGGCGGCTACCTGGGGTTGTTCCTCATCATCTTCGCCGCTGTGGTGTGCTGCTACACCGGCAAGATCCTCATCGCATGCCTGTACGAGGAGAACGAGGACGGCGAGGTAGTGCGAGTGCGGGACTCGTATGTGGCCATCGCCAACGCGTGCTGCGCTCCGCGCTTCCCCACGCTGGGTGGCCGCGTGGTGAACGTGGCGCAGATCATCGAGCTAGTGATGACTTGTATCCTGTACGTGGTGGTGAGCGGCAACCTCATGTACAACAGCTTCCCGGGGCTGCCCGTGTCGCAGAAGTCCTGGTCCATCATCGCCACGGCGGTGCTGCTGCCCTGCGCCTTCCTTAAGAACCTCAAGGCTGTGTCCAAGTTCAGCCTGCTGTGCACTTTGGCCCACTTCGTCATCAACATCCTGGTCATCGCCTACTGCCTATCGAGGGCGCGCGACTGGGCCTGGGAGAAAGTCAAGTTCTATATCGACGTCAAGAAGTTTCCCATCTCCATTGGCATCATCGTGTTCAGCTACACGTCGCAGATCTTCCTGCCTTCGCTGGAGGGCAACATGCAACAGCCCAGCGAGTTCCACTGCATGATGAACTGGACGCACATCGCCGCCTGCGTGCTCAAAGGCCTCTTCGCGCTCGTCGCCTACCTCACCTGGGCCGACGAGACCAAGGAGGTCATCACGGATAACCTGCCCGGTTCCATCCGCGCTGTGGTCAACATCTTCCTGGTGGCCAAGGCGCTGTTGTCCTACCCGCTGCCCTTCTTCGCCGCCGTCGAGGTGCTGGAGAAGTCGCTCTTCCAGGAAGGCAGCCGCGCCTTCTTCCCCGCATGCTACGGCGGCGACGGCCGTCTCAAATCCTGGGGGCTGACGTTGCGCTGCGCGCTGGTCGTCTTCACGCTGCTCATGGCCATCTATGTCCCGCACTTCGCGCTGCTCATGGGCCTCACGGGCAGCCTCACCGGCGCCGGCCTCTGCTTCCTGCTGCCTAGCCTCTTCCACCTGCGTCTGCTCTGGCGCAAGCTGCTGTGGCACCAAGTCTTCTTCGACGTCGCCATCTTCGTCATCGGCGGCATCTGCAGCGTGTCCGGCTTCGTGCACTCGCTCGAGGGCCTCATCGAGGCCTACCGAACCAACGCGGAGGACTAGGGAGCCCCGGCAATCAATCTCCCGCGCTCCTTCCCCTCCCTACCACCCCACCCCCACCAACCCAGTGCGCCCAGCCGCTGCGCTTGGGAAGCCAAGCTTTAAACATCTCTGGTTCCTAGTTTCTTATTATTGGGGATGGGAGTGGGGTGGGAGGGGATAGGGATCCACAATCCATAGCGTCTGCGTTTCTCTTGTCCTGTCTTTTCCACAACACCTTGGTTTCGGGGGAGGCGAGGGCGCATTTGTGGGCAGAGTTATCTGACCTTCCACGAGGGACCCCGACACCTTGGCCCCGTCACCAAGAGGGGTGGGAAGGGAGGGAGAGGGGGCGCAGCTCGCAGGCGCAGAAACTTGACCTTACGGGGCCATTTCACAGCCATCCAGTGCTCGGAATCTGCAGCCCAGCCATTTCCTGCAAGAGCGCTTCCCATTCCGTAGACCTTTCAACCCCGCAGCGGGAAAGGCTGGCGGGAAATCCGTGTCGGGTGGGCGATTTCCCTCGGCAAAGCGGGAGGCAAGAAGCCGCGGCGGGGCCGGCTTGCCTGCGGGTTTTCAGGAATCCAAACTCATCTTGTGCAATTTATCAGGTTGTGGAACTGTTCTGTGCGTGTGGTGTGCTCGTGGTGAATAAGATGAAATGTATATCAGAAAAAAAAATCTATCTCTAATTTAGAGTGCGGTGCATAATTATATCCGCAAATAAAGAAGAAACAATGGTGCCCGCGGGCTCGTGTCAGTTCTGCGTTTTGCATCCGCGGGGACCCCAGCGCTCCTTGGGAGGCGGGGGAGCGGGCTCCGGCCGGCCTGGCGAAGCAGGTGGGCGTGATGAAGCAGCGGTGTTTAGAGGGTCCTGGGAGAGCGCCAAGGAGGGAGACGGGTGGCTGGTCCGAGCCAAGGGGCGGCTCTACAGGCTCTTCGACCGCCAGGAAGAGCGTTTGTTTGGAATCTCTCCCCAGGGTTGGATCCATCCCGGAATTTGGTGGATGCTCTCAACCTCCAGTTAAAAAAAAAAAATGTACGAGCAAAGCACTACACGTTTGTTCAATGAATATTTATAGACAGCCCATCATCGCTGGGATCTTGCTAGGTTCCAGGAGGAACAAACTCAGTCCTGCCCTGCGGAGCTTCCAGTCTAGCAGAGAGGCAGGCAATAAACAAGGGCATGCAGAAATTCACAGCACGACTGTCTGGTGTCAAAGGCATCTCTCACCCTAAAGAACACCCCACTCCATCCCTAAGCCCAAGCTGAGGCTTACACAGCTACAGTAAAGAGATCTAGCTGTTTTAGAACCAACAGCCCTGAGCCTTTTGGGTCAGGTCTTCCTTTTTTTTTTTTTTTTTTTTTTTCGCAGACTGTTTAAGCATGCATCTGCTTGAATTACTCAGTCTTTTTTCGTGCAGATATTATCGCACGGAAGGAGCAGCACGCACACTGCCTCCAGGAGTGCCAGTCCTGGAACGGTTAGAGAGGGTTGTGGTCAGACTTTCTAGATGGGATCAGGAGCGCAGGAAGGCTGGGAGGTTCCTGGGGTTCCTCTCTCGCCCCTAGAGAAACCACGTAGGAGGTTCCTGGTCTCTACCACCAAGGCAGAGGACTGTTCGGAATGATTTCTCCAGATGCAATCGGTATGGGGAGAGCCCAGAGAATGCCTAAGCACGGTGTCCATTTCTCCCTGCGGGGTGCGACTGTTGTGGGTGCGCGAGCGGGTGTGAGAGAGGGCATGCCTACATGAAGATATGCGTGTGGGGTGAGGGGAAAGCTGTATCTGTGTCTCGAGAGAGCTTTGATGAATGTCTGTGTGGCATGTGTGTGCAGAGCATCTCTGCGAGCCTGCCTGTGATAGTGATGGTTTTGAGTTACCCTGGTTCTGCTTCCACTGAATGGGAGTGGGAGCCGGAAGAGGGATAAGATCCGGTCCCCTCTGCTGTTCGAGGTTCTAATGATTTAAACGGACCATTTGAGTGTCTGCTTTTTACCTCCCTAACCCCTGTTTGTCGCTATGGTCGTGTGTTCAGGATTCGGAGCTGGCCTGAGGACTCTCAGATTCCAGGCCCCCTAGACCCTCTGATGTCTCCCAGGCCTGGGGAGTTCACTGTTCCCCGCCCCCCAGCCCCACCCCCCATGCTCCTTAGTGGGTCCATGGACCTTAGGGCGCGCTCTAAGTCCCAGCGCGGTGTGTAGGCTTCAGGGAGAGCCTGAACCTCTGCAGTGGAAGGGAAGGTGGGAACATCAAGCTGTGCCAGCTCGGTCCTTCCTGTCTTTAAAAGGAGAAATGAGACACCTGCAGACTGAAAAGCTGCTGACACCTCCGCGGACTCGCCTGGCTCCGCTCCACCTTCTCCTGGCTCCTGGCTTTGTGCTCGACTTGGAGGAGCCCATGCGTCCCCCTCGTGGGTGCCGAGGGTGGTAGCGGCTGGAGAGCCAGCCTCCTAGTGCTCCTAGGGAGGCCCTGCACTGTCCTCTGTAGGACGTTCATCCCCAGACTCACTTTCAGGCAGCCTGGAGAAATAGGGAGCAGGAGTAGATGGAACCCATCTCCACACCCCTCCCCCCAACACCAAAGTGAGTGGGTAGAAATTAAAAGAAAGAACTCCTACGCGGTCCTTGGTCTGCAGTGAGCTTGCTGTCTGAGTCTAAAGATAGACCAGGCAAGATTCATTAGTATAGTTCCCTCCCAAATACCTAGGCATGCAAGATCAGCAACAGCGACATTCAGATGGAGCAGCCTGGTAGCCACACTATCTATATTAAGCCATACTGAGTTTAAGGCTAAAGGAAATATTAGCAATACCAATTCTGTCTTTATTTCAAATTGTATTATTTTGTTCATCGTGTTATTTTGAAAATCATAGTTCAGTTTGCTTTTGATTTTTTTAAAATAACTGCACAAAATGTTACCTTGCTTATTGAATTTTTTGCACCCACTGAAATTTTACTCTCTAAGCAAATGCCTTTCTTGCCTCCTGCTGATCCCAGTTCTGGGTGCGGAGTAGGGCTTGGGAGGTGGGCTCTACTCCCTATAGGTTTGGATTGCGTATTTTCAAGGGTCTGGCTACAATTCCACAGGAGTGGGTGCCACTCCTGCCAGTTGTGGGGTCCAAAAGGGTCAGGCCAGGAGGGGCCTCTGGCCAGGAACACCCTAGCAGGATCGTCCAGTGGTGCTGAGAGCCCAGCCAAATCCAGTGAGGTGGGGGTTGGGGTGAGGGAGGGGATCTACACTTCCAGGAGCTCCCGAGAACCCTCTGGGTCTGGCATAGAAACAGGGCGAAGAGATTGAGGATTCTTTGGAGGGAATTACAGGCTGGGCAAGGGAGAGCACAGTTAAAGGAATTATTAGCATTACCCAGAATCTGGTACAAGTTCTAGCAGGCACACAGGATATCTTCATTAAATATTTATTGCACACCCACTCTAGGCCACGCGTTGGGCTAAGAACTGTTCTGGGCTCCGGGGGTGCAGCAATAAAGACAGGGCCTCTGTTGATCCTGACTAAACTCTGTTTTACCAAGACCCTATAAATCTAAGGGCTGGAGGTCAAGTGTAAGGGGAAAGAGCCTCAAAATCTCAAAGCTGCCCAGTCCTTGTGAAACTCCTGAAGGGTCTGCTGGTCTGCCAGACCCTGTTACGATTTCTCTGTTTTGGTCTTTTGTCATTTTAGCTGGGGTCTCAGCTGGAGCCAAGACCTTATGCTGGGGGCTGCCTGGAGGACATGGAACTAACTTACCTACAGTATTCTCACCAACCAAGGCTCTCGCTCACCTGCAGCAAAGGGAACTTGCTCCATGGCAAGCACCTTTTGGGACACTGCTCTGAACCCCAGCAAAGTAAAACCAAGGTGGCATGAGCTGGTCCTGCAAAAATAAGTAGGATTCGAGAGGCAGATCCCAGGCTGTGTCAACAATGTCTGCAAAGGGACAGGCTACTAAAAGGTCACATGTCCAATAATACTATCAGTGAGTTAGCAGAATCTGGGAGGAAGCTGGAGACCCCGGGCTAAATTCCTGGCCTCCAGCCCAAATCTGCCACTTGTCTCCTTGGCTATCTCTTCCTTTCCCTGGGCAGCTGGCCCAGAGATCCCTGAGCTAGGCCCAGCACAAGACCATGATCAGTCATGATGAATCACAGCTCAAACAGCCCACCCAGGTTGATGCCTATTCCCATCACATTGTTCTGGTCAAGCTTTGGCAGACTGGGTGGCATATGGAACAGTTCTGTTGGAACAGGTTTCTGATGGCTCAATAGTCTTGGGTCCTGCCATGCAGAACCCCTCAGGAGCCAAAGCACATGCATCACCTGATCACCTAAATGTGTGTTTGCTAGTCAGGACAGAGACCAATCTGAGAGCAGCTCAACCAAAAATGAGCTGTATTTCCTTTTCACATAAAAATCAGAGCTGGCAAGAGGACCAGACCCATGCTTCTCAAACTTTAATATGTGCATGAATCACCTGGGGATCTTGTTAAAATGCAGGTTCCTGATTCAGTAGGTCTCAGTGGGGCTGGAGATTCTGCATTTCTAACAAGTTCCCGGGTTGATACTGAGACTGCTGGGCTGCAAGCCACACTTGGAGTTAAAGGTCTGGGAACACTGATTCTCAAACTTTGCTTTGTACTATAAGGCATCCCGTGCCCACACTTTACTCCATAGGATGAAATCAGATTCCCGGGAGGGTGGGACCCAGACATCAGCACCTTGCATGCTTCTCACACAGCAGTCGCTGGTGTACATCAATGATCAAAGTGTGCTGGGTACCGCTGTCCTTCCGAGGGCAATCTACAGGAATTTACATATCTCCAGGCATTGACACACAACTGCAAAGTTCAAAACTTGAAGTCTCCAGGTTAGTTCAAGTAAAATAAAACCTACTCCTCAGGCTTCAGCCCATTTGATGGGACCCAGTCTGCCAGTTTGACCACGCAGACTCCATTTTGCATCAGCTCAGCTGCACTGACGTCATCTTTTTCTCACTCGTCCCTCAGTGGGTGTTCCCCAGCCTGGACAGACTTCTGTAAACTCTTTAGCTGTAGTTGTGGGGGAGGAGCGTTTATCTGCTGACCATGCCCCACCTTGGGACACTTCAGCAATAATTTGGACTGGGTTTTATCGTAAGTGTTGTTAAATCTGTAAGGTTTTATAATTGGACCAGCAATATCCATGTCCTGATCACTCTTCCCAGTAAAGGGCGTTCCAAAAGTATGGACTCAGTCCTTTTGTCTGTAGTGATTCTGTCAGCCTTTGCCATAGGCATTCTTTCAGCCACTGTGAGAAGGTGTACCCAAATGCTAAAGTATACCAATAACAATGTGAATAAACTTGACCAGACTATTACAAAGGCCCCCAAGGGGGAGGATCATCTGCCTTCTTTTTCTTGGTTACAGCTCTCTGTCTGTCTTTCCAGGGAGAACTCCTTTGTCCATTGTTCCTAGTGGCTCTTGGGTTTGCCTTCTGAGAAGCTCTCTCTTATTAATTATCCTGAAGATCTTGGAGAGTATCTCCTTTCTGGGGTTGCACAACGTCCACACCCAGCTTCCTTCTGATTACCTTTTGGATCCTATGGTTATATTAGGGGTCAAATACTTACAGAATTTTGGAGTCCAGGCTTGTGATTTCTTGGCAATACAGTTTCCTCAAAGCTCAGTGGTATTGTGGATTGGATTGTGCCTCTCTAAAAGATATGTTTGAAGTCCTAACCCCTGGTATCTGTAAATGGGACCTTATTTGGAAATAAGGTTTTTGCAGATGTACAGGTATAATTAGTTAAGGTGAGGTCACACTGAAGTAGGGTGGGTCCCTAATCCAACATGATTGTTGACCTTAAAAGAGGAGGAAAAGAGATACACAGAGAGACACACAATGAAAGCAGAGTGGAGTGATATGTCTACAAGCCAAGAATTGCAAACCACACAAGAAGCCAAGAGAAAGGCACTGAACAAATTCTTCCGTAGAGCCTTTAGGCAGACCATGGCTCTGCTGATACCTTGATTTTTGGATTCTAGTATCCAGAACTATAAGAGTATAAGTTTCTGTTGTTTTCAGCCATTTTAGTTTGTGGTACTTAGTTTTGGCAGCTCTAGGAAACTAGTACAGCAAGCTTATGATCTATTCACTTCTAGTAGTTTCCATGGGCAAATAATCGCAGCCATAGATTTTTGTCTAGGGCTACATTGTGCAAGAGTAGCCACTAGCTACATATGGTTATTTAAATTTAAATGTAAATAAAATAAAATAAAACATTCAGTTCCTCAGTTGCATTACCCACATTTCAAGTGCTCAATGGCCACATGTGGTTAGTGGCTGCTGCATGAGACACGACAGATTATAGAACATTTCCATCAAGGCAGAAGGTACCAATTGGAGAGCATTGATCTAGTGTATTGTTCAGCTTTTTGCAGCAATAATGCTGCATAGCAACCCCAGAATTTTAGTGGATCATAAGAATAAACATTTTTCTTTTTCATGGGTCCATGGGACGGCTCAGCTTTAGGTTGCAGGTCAGATGGACTTGGGTCCAGGCTGCATTTCGGGTTTGGGTCCTCTCCGTGTATCTCTGATCCTCTTTAGACTCTGGACATGCTCTTCTCATGACTAATAGCAAGAGTGCAAGAGGGCAGTCTAAACTGCACAATCACATTTAAAGCCTCTACTTGAATTACACTAGGTTAACAACCCATTGGCTAAAAGCAAGTTACATGGTCAAGACCAATATCAGTGTCAATAGGGAGAGACCCTATAAATTCACACGGCTGATGGTATGGATGCATGATCCTATTGTAAGTGGGGAATAATAATGCAATCTACCTCACCCATACATAGTGCTTTTTTTTCTGAAAAGATTATACATTCACATGGTGAAAAATAAAAACAATGTATCAAAAAGCATGCAGTAAAACAGTGTCCCACACCTGACTCACCCACCTCATGCCCCCTTTAGAGGTAAATTCTTTTTATTAGTTTGTCTATCTGTATGAAAATATAAGCAAAAACATAAGTATTTGTCTCCTCCCCTTTCTTAAAAGAAGTCCAGTATACACAGTACTGCCTTCACTTATTTCTTTAAAACATATATCTCAGTGATTTTCCCATATTGGTATACATAGATACAGTTCTAAGCTTACACTCACTTATATTTACTGGCCTCTGTATCCTGCTTGTCCCTGCTTGCTTAGCTTAATGATAGATACCTTCAGATAGATGGACTGTATTGGAAGGTAACACTTCTAATCTCATTTCGTCACTAGGCTAGTTCCAAATCTGGCATAGAAGTAAGTGTTCATAGAGGTTCTTGAGAAAGTTTTGGGGTCTCGTCTCTTGCTAAGGATGTTTACTCACCATCACTTTTTATAATGAGCTTGCTTTTATCTCTCAAACTTAAGTGTTCTAGCGCTGGGAGGGCAGAGTCAAGGTGCTCCTCTAATTCTTGTTATTCCCCCTAGCTAGTGGAAAGAGGAAATGGGGGAGGGGGAAGTGTGCCCAATCTTTTTGGAACTAAAACTTGGAGGCTGGGGTGTCCACTTCACCTCCGCTCCCACCCCATTTGACCAGAACTCAGGATCACATCAAGCGAAATGACCACGAGGGGAAGCTATGTCACTCAAAGGATGAGAGTATACATGTCGAGAGAGCAGTACTTTTCTTAGGGTTTGAAGTCTCCAGTTAGAGGGCACAGTCTTTGTAAGTTTATAAATACATAACGCTATTTTAAAACTTTATACTGTATTATAAACTATAACACATGCATAAAAGTGCACAAATCATAAATGGATAACTTGATGAATTTTTATAAAATGAACACGCCTGCCTAACGAGCTCTCTAGCCGAGAAGTTGAACAACCACCATCCCAGACTTTGCGTTTCCTTGACTAGGAGGCTAGGGGCAACGTAACCATGTGGAGGCGGAGCCAAGGGCGGTTGAAGGTGAGTTACCCCCAAATAGGGCGTGGCTAAACTTAAAGGTGGGGCCCCACGGAGCGTAGCGTCCTTTTCTTGAGGCCCGGAGGGCCGGGGCTTGATGACGCTCACATGGGGCGGGGCCTATTGGTCCAGAGTCCCGGCTAGAGCGAAGGGGCGGGCTCAGGTCAGATGTCTGGTCAGGAACGGCAGGATTTAATGGCCAGGATGGACGGGCCTGGCGATCCCGAAGGTAGCCTGGGCCACGAAGGGCGAGTCAGCTGAAGAGAGTCGAGGGACTCAGCGACGAGATGAGGTTTGGAAGCTCTTTAGGACCGGAGCCACGAGGCATTTTTTACGCAAGGGGGCGGGACTTCGCGCCGACTGGGCGGACGCTGCGGAGAGAGGCGGAGCCAGCGCGCTGCAAGATGGCGGCCGGTGGCGGTGGGCCGGTGGGGAACGTGTTCCCGTTCCGGGACGCCCGCGCCACTCCAGACCCAGTGCTGGAGGCCGGCCCGGTGTCACACGGGCCACTGCCAGTGCCTCTGATACTGGACAACGGGTCGTTTCAGATCCGCGCCGGCTGGGCGTGCCCGGGACCGGACGCGGGCCCGGAACCGCGGCTGCAGTTCCGCGCCGTGTGCGCTCGCGGGCGTGGCGGGGCTCGGGGCGGGGCGGGTCCGCAGGTGGGCAACGCGCTAGGTAGCCTGGAGCCGCTGCGCTGGATGCTGCGCTCGCCCTTCGACCGCAACGTGCCAGTCAACCTGGAGCTGCAGGAGCTGCTGTTTGACTACAGCTTCCAGCACCTGGGTGTCTCCTCGCAGGTGAATGGTGGGAGGAGGGAGGTGGGTTGGGCTCGAGGGGGGAAGGATAAGTTAGTGTTGTGCACACTCTGCCCTCGCAGAAATAATAGTCAGTCATTCTAATGGCACTCATTGTTATCTGGTCATTCATTTAGTCACTCGATCAAGTGCTAAGCTCCTAACGTGTGTAAGCCCTGTGCCAGGCGCTTGGGGTACAGCAGTGAACAGAACAGCGCCCGTTTTCTCTTGGAGCATACATTCGGACATATTGCTCGTTTGTTAATACATTTATTATTTATTAACTAATGTGTGTTGAGCACTGACCTCTGTGTCAAGCACTTTTCTGGGCGTTTGGAATACGTTCGTGAATGTAACCTAAAACTTGTGCTTATGGAATTAGTAGGGACAGAGATTCTAGTATGAAAAGACAGACAATGAATAGAATTAAGTAGTAGATCCTGTGGCATGATAGAAGACAGGAGAAGGTTATATTTTCTTAGTAAGATGGTCAAAGTGCAACTCAGGAAAAAGGTGATGTTCCGGCAAGGGCTTGAAAGGAGGTGGCTGAGTGAGCAAGACGTGAGTATCTGAGGGAATGGTGTTCCAGAGGAACCAGCCAGGGAAAAGGCCCTGTGGCAGAAGTGTGCCCTAATCCGAACTGCAGGGCGGCCGGGGGAGGGCAGGAGAGCAGTAAGTGGGAGAGAAGTCAGAGAGGTAAGAGGGGCCAAATCACACACGTTCTGGACTTTTACTGAGTGAAATGAGTCAAGGTGTGGAGAAGAGGAGAGACGTGACTCATGTTCCAAAAGGATCAGTATAGCTGCTGTATGACGTGGGCTGGCCTGGGTCATAGGGTGGAATCGGGGAGACCAGTGAGGAGGCTGTTGCAAAAACCCAGATGAGAGATGATGGTGACTTACATGAGGGAGGTAGCGGGGAAGGGGGATGTGGTAAGAAGCTGTTGGATTCTGGAGGTATTTTGAAGATAGAGTCAAGATGATTTACTGATGGTTTAGAAGAGGCTTGACTTAATAACTTTAAATTGATGCTATGTTCATATTTTCCAAAACAACTTACAGTAAAGATGAGATGAGTACTTTATACTTGCTTCTGATCAGGTTTTTGATTGGAGATCAAAAGCAAATTCAGCCCTTGCAATAAGGGTTTTGGCATTTTTAAGAAGAGTATTCTGCCCTGGCTGGTGTAGCTCAGTGGATTGAGCGTGGGCCTGCAAACCAAAGGGTTACTGGTTCGATTCCCAGACAGGGTACATGCCCGGGTTGTGGGCCTGGTCCCCAGTAGGGGATGTGAGAGACACAACCACACATTGATGTTTCTTTCCCTCTCTCCTTTCCTTCCCTTCTCTATAAAAATAAAAATAAATAAAATTTAAAAAAATAAAAGAAGAGTATTCTTGTATCACTCATCTTTTTGCTCTTTTCTTTCAAAGTAGGGCTGTGTTGATCATCCCATAGTTTTGACAGAAGCCGTGTGCAACCCACTGTATTCACGACAAATGATGTCTGAGCTTCTTTTTGAGTGCTACGGGATTCCCAAGGTGGCCTATGGAATAGACAGTCTGTTCAGCTTCTACCACAGTAAGCCAAAGAACTTGATTTCCAGTGGGCTCATCATTTCATCTGGATACCAGTGCACACATATTTTACCCATCTTAGAGGGGAGGTAAGTTGCACTTCCGGCATTTGAGTACTCTTTTGAGAAGCATTCAGGAAACATTTATTGGGTGCCTGCTTTAAAGGTGGGCCATAAACTGGCCTCTGGGCTTAGCTCTGACCTATCTCACTTTGTGACTGTGGGTAAGTCACTTCACCTTCCATCCTTTTTGACCTCCTGGAGGGAGTTGGTGTGGTGGTCTCTGAGGTCCAAATCCATAATTCTAGAATTTTATAATTCTGATTTATGGTGAGATAGCTAACAGTCCCTGCAGGTACTAGGGGCTCAATAAAAATGTTTGAATGAATTATTTCAGTAAACTTAATTTAGACTGTCTTTTTATTCAGGAGTCACTTTCTTATTAATGCAGTATTATTTTTATTTAAAGCTCTTTAATCACCGTAGTTTAGACCTTTTTTCAGGTACAGTGCCTGGCACATGATAGGTACTTATTAAATATCTTTGAGTTAAAAGGTGAGGGTAGTTTTTTTTTAATTTAAAGATTTTTATTTATTTATCTTCAGAGGGGAAGGGAAGGACAGAGGGAGAGAAATATCAATGTATGGTTGCTTCCTGTGCATTCCCTGCTGGGAACTGGCCTGCAACCCAGGCATGTGCCCTGACTGGGAATCGAACTGTGATCTCTTGGTTCACAGGCCCGCGCTTAATCCACTAAGCTACACCAGCCAGGGCGGTAGTTTTTGTTATGTTTAAAATCTGTTCTCATTCTGTAGTTGGCTTTTGTTGCCTGATAAGAGACGAGGCCAGAATCACACTCTCCTGAGAAGATTTCGCATTGAGTATAGAGGGTGTATAAGTGGGGAAAGCAGCCCTGGCTTTGAGGTTGAACGCCTGGTTTGCAGCCCAGCTAAGGATGAGGCACCTAACCTCTCCTCTTAGTTTCCTACCATGTAGAATTAGGACACACTGATTGCTCAGGGTACCATGAGGATGAAATGAGACCACGTAGATGATGACGCTTTGTGAACTGTAAAGCTGTCTGAACATTTAAGTCAAAACAAATGCTGTGGAATGTATTGATCCCCATAGTCGGACTTTCTCTCGAAGGTTTTACAAAAATTTATGAAGAAAAAAGTAATTTGTAGACATTAACAAACACTCCTGTACACAGAGTTGTCTGCATTATGTAAGGCAATATGCAGAAATTAAAAATAATGTTATTTTTATGTATTAGGAAGTTATTTTACCTGAGGTCTAAGCAGTGATCGGACTGGAGCATATCCTGCTCTGTGCTGGCATCTGCTGGTGAGGTGTGATATAGCAGCGACGTTTCTGTACACAGTAACTTCCTAGTGCTCTGCTGCTCTTTCTCACTTTAAGGAAAAGAAGTGACTCTGGCTCTTCCCCTTCAGTTCATGTGAAAGGGGCCTGGTACTCTGAGGAGATTACAGTAAGCCAACATACGTGTGGTTACTTCATGTGTTTGTGTCAGTAGAAGTCGAGTGTCTGGGGGAGGGGTTCCCAAAGTCTGGCCTACAGGAGAGTTGCCTGGCAAGCTTGTTCAAGGGTAGGGTCCCAGACCACCCCAGAGCAAATGAGTCCTGGGAATTGGCACATTTGACATTTTCCCAGATAATTCTAGGATACTTGGTTCCAGGACCACAGTTTGAGAAGTACATGGTGAGTCACGGAAGGGTCTGACTTCAGGGTGCACGTTCTTCCCCTTGAAGTGGTGTCCTTCTGAAGCCTTTGCCAGAAGTGAGCTGGCCACATGCCTGTCTGGGTGTGGACTAGGAATTCTGCATTGGTTAAGAGGTGGGACCAAGGGAACTTTGAAGTCCCTTCTAACTGTAAGGTTTCATGTTCTCCCAGCTGGCCTGTTTCTTTCCCTTTCATCTCCATTAAATTGTCCTTTCTCCTTTAAAGGTGTTGCATATTCTCTTTCACATTACCAAAAATCAAGTGCTGTTTTCCATTTCTTGGTTGTAGGTTAGACGCTAAAAATTGCAAACGCATCAATCTGGGAGGAAGCCAAGCAGCTGGCTACCTCCAGCGTCTCCTGCAGCTGAAGTATCCCGGGCACCTGGCAGCTATCACGCTCAGCCGCATGGAGGAGATCCTGCATGAGCACAGCTACATCGCTGAGGACTATGTGGAAGGTAACGAAGAGGTCGTTTCCATGCGGCTTTTGGCTGGTGTCCGCTTTCGGGGCTGTTCCTTAAATTGTTCCCAGGATGACTCTCTTCTCACTTTTTTACCAGTTACTTGTTAGAATCCCCTGCCCCTTTGGGTATTTACTTTATAAACTAGTTAGTTAACTGACAACGTACATATGTAGGTTGTTTTCAGAGTTGTTTGGGCTATTCTCGTTCCTTTGCCTTGCCATATAAATGTCAGGATTAGCTTGTCCATCCATATCTATGAAAAAGTTTTGTTGGGATTTTGATTGAAAGTACATTGAATCTACAGATAAGATTGGATATTAAACAGCAACATTCTAAATTTAAATCCAGATCAGATATTAAACCCACTGGGGAGAATCGACATTTTTCACTCTGTCCAATCTTCTATCTGATGAACACAGTGTGTCTTTCCATTGATTTAGGTCTTTATTGATTTCTTTCATCGGCATTTTGTAGTTTTCATCATATAGACCCTGTACACGTTTTACTAGATTTATGGTTAAGTGTTTATGTCTTTTTTTTTTTTTTCTTTCACTTTTCAGTTGCTCATTGCTATTGGATAGAAATTCAGTTAACTTTTCTGTGTTGACCTTGTCTCCTGTGCTTGCCAAACTTAGTTCTGGTTTTTTGTAGATTCCTTGGGAATTTCTTTGTGTAGACATGCCATCTGTAATTACTTTTATTTCTTCCTTTTCGATTTTTTTTGCCTTTTATTTCTTTTTTCTTGCCTTATTTCACTGGTCAGGGCTTTCAGTACAATGTTGAGCAGGAGTGGTGAGAGTGGGAGTCCTTGCCCGGGGTATAGGGGAAGCATTTAGTCTTTCCCTGTTAAGTACGTGATGTTAGCTCTAGGTGTTTTGCAGATGCCCTTCACCAAGTTAAGGAAGTTTCTGTCTGTTCTAGTTTTGCTGAGCATTTTTATTATGAATGGATTTTGAATTTTGTGAAAAGCTTTTTCTACATCAATTAATATGATCCTCTATGATGTTTCTGCTTTGGACTGTTCATTATAATGATTACTTTTCAAATATTGAAGTAGGTTTGATTTGGGGGGTAACAAACCCACTTGTTCATGTACATATCTTTATGTATATTGCTTGATTTGATTTGGTAATATTTCATGGGATTTTTGTGTTCATGAGGGATATTGGTCTGTAGTTTCTACTGTCTTTGGATTTGGTATCAGGGTGATGCTAACCTTGTCAAATGAGCTGGAAAATATTCCTTCTTCTACTTTTTGGAAGAGACTGTATAAATATAATTGATATTACTGTATGTTTAAAAAGCGTTTGGTGGAATTCTTCAGTGGAACCATTTGAGCCTAGGAGTTTTTTTCTGAAGGTTTTTTATATTATGAATTCAATTTCTTTAATAGACATAGAACAATTTAGATAATCTTATTAATTTCTTTTTATTATTTCCTTCCTTCTACTTGCTTTAGGCTCTTATTTTGCTCTTTTTCTTTAGCTTCTTAAGGTAGAAGCTTAGCACATTATGAGGCCATTGTTCTTTTCAATGTGAGCAGTAAATTTCCCCCAGCACTGCTGTGCCTGCATCCCACAGATTTTGATGTATTCTCATTTTTATTGAGTTGAGATATTTTCTAATTTCCCTCAAGACTTTGTCTTTGAGCTGTTGATTCTTTAGAAATGTGTTGCTGTATAGCCAGATTTCTGGAGGTTTTCCTGCTCTCTATGATTTATTTCTAGTTTAATAAGATCAGAGAACTTTCTTTGTTTGCCGTCATTTACCCTCGTGGAGGTCCGCTTTGTTGAATGTTGCGCACACAGGCGAGGAGATCAAGGGACTACGTGTGCCCCGCCGTTGGTGGGGGAGTGCTCGTTGACGCCCTTCAGGCCCCGCTGGTTTGTGGGGCTGTCAGTTCTCTGTCCCTGCTCATTTTCCATCTACTAGCTCTACCGATTGTTAAGAGAAGTGTATTAAAGTCTCTAGGTATAATCGTGGATTTTTCTATTTTGCCTTTCAGTTTTGTCAGTTTTTGCTTTCAAGTATTTAAAGCTCTTTAGTTAGGTACCTATGAAGGATTCTTATGTCTTGGCAAATGAACAATTTGTCATTATATTGATATAATGTCCCTTTTTATCCTTGGCAATTTTCTTTGCTTTGAAGTCTACCTGGCCGTTAATACAGCCACTCCAGCTTGCTTATGACCAGTGCCTCTGTGGGATGTCTTTCTATTCTTTTCCTTTTACTCTCCCCGTAATATATTTTCTCCATCTCCTTTCTGTTAGTTGGTATGTTAGGATGATTTTAAATTGATTTAATTTTTTGTATATTTGGATTTAGGTCCACTATTTCATTATTTGCTTTCTGTTGTTCCTTCTTTTCTGTTGCTGCCTTCTTTTCTATTGCGCCTTCTATTAGAACACTTAGAAAGCTTTTTGTTATTGCATGTTATCTGTTGTGTTTTCTAACTGTATCCTTCTGTAGTTTTTTCAGTGGTTGCTCTAGAGAACCTACTTTACAGAGTCTACTTGGAATGGCTGTTTTACCATTCAGGTGGAGTGTGGAAATGTTGGCAGGCTGGAGGCTCCTTTATCTTTCCGCCTTTTTGCTGGAGTCATTGCGTGTAGTCATCCGCATACACTGGGGACTCATCAGACAGCGCGGTGGTTTTTACTTTTAGTTGTCAAACATTTTAAACTCAAGAGCAGGTTAGTCTGTTACATTTAACCAGATTTTCATCATTTCTGTTGTTCTTCCTTCATTCTGAATGTTTCGGTTTTCCTTCTGGTACCATTTCTGTCTGAAGACCTTTATTTAGCAATTATTTTAGAACAGGTCTGTTGACATTATGTCCAGGTTTTACAGTTGCATTTTGCTGATGAGGTGCTTGAGGGATTGGATGGTGGTGCTTTTTTCGTCTTACCCAGACCTAGAACCCTAGTGTTGACTTTCTCATTTCTCTGCTAATAGTGTTGCTATTTCATAACTTTCGAAGTTATTTCTTTGAAGAGCTGCAGAAATGGCGGTGCCCGGACTACTATGAAAACAACGTCCACAAGATGCAGCTCCCATTTTCCAGCAAGCTCCTCGGCAGCACGCTGACCGCCGAGGAGAAGCAGGAGCGGCGCCAGCAGCAGCTGCGGCGGCTGCAGGAGCTCAACGCCCGGCGGCGGGAGGAGAAGCTGCAGCTGGACCAGGAGCGTCTGGACCGACTGCTGTACGTGCAGGTAAGGGCACATCCCGACGGGCCTGCGGCCTTGCTCAGCAACATGGTCCCAGGGAATGTCCTCCTGTATGCTCTTCCTTACCCATAAAACACATTGCCTCGGGGGTTGTTGGGGTCGAGAAGGAGTTTCAGATCATCATTATAGAGGATGGTGTGGCAGCAGGTGTTTCTAAAAGAGCTGTGGACTCTGGCTTTACTGATTTATGTCAGCCTTACAGTCTCCTTTATTTTTTAACTTTTTAACTGAAGTGCAGCACGCACACTGCAAAGTGTACCAATCTGTCGTGTGTAGCGCGTGCATTTTCACAATGTGAAACACACAGTGTGTCTGCTCTCCAGACCCCGAAAGAGAGCATGACCAGCAACCCGGCAGTCTCCCTCATGTCTGCTGCTGGTTCCCTTCCCACCTCTCCCCACCCAAATGATGACAGCGTTTCTGATGCCTGTCACCATAGGTTAGTTTTGCCTGGTCACGTGGTGCTGAAACCAGGATACAGTGGCAGCCTAGAGACAACAGGGGGTGTGGACATGGCAGGATAGCTGTGGGAACCTTTGGGGGGGTGCGATTTTGTGGTGGGGAAGGCTGGGGGGCTCTGGGAGCCCTCTCCTGCTGTCATTCTCTGGCTTCTGAGCTACTGCTCTTTCCTTCCTGTTTGTGATTGCACCGGTGACTCTGGGGATGCACTGTGACTGCTCTGGTTTCAGGAACTTCTAGAGGACGGCCAGATGGATCAGTTTCACAAAGCTCTGATAGAGCTGAACATGGACTCCCCCGAAGAGCTGCAGTCCTACATACACAAGCTCAGTTCAGCCGTGGAGCAAGCCAAGCAGAAAATCCTCCAGTCAGAAGTCACCCTCGAGGTGGATGTGGTGGACAACAAGCCTGAGGTACCAGTGCCGGGGGAGGGAGGGCCTTGGGGTCATGCAGAGAGAGCAGCCAGCCCTTCCTGGGGGTGGGAGTTGTGTCTTGAGAAAGCTGACATAAAAGGCAGCGGCCGTGACCAGACCTGGGGCAAAGAGAGCCGATGTAGTGAGTGATGTCCACAGGCACACAGACGGGGCAATGACAGCACTGACTTGTGCCCCCTGACCTTCTGACCCGAGCGATTTCGCCCTGTCGACCTCTGGCCCCGCAGGGAGCGGAAAGTGTGTGTGTAGAGTAGGAAGAACACGCACACGCTGATCGGGTGGTGTGGTCTGGAACCCCAGCCTCTCCTGTGAGGGTTCTTTGGCAGTTAGTCGTACATTCCCCTTAACTTTCTTCGCTGCCGTGGCCAACAGGGCAGGGGTCAGGGTGGAGATACGGGCCCTGAGTGGCGACGGGGCAGTCTGCAGGTCACACCTCGACCGGAAGTCACTGGTTGGCTCTTCATTCCGTAGAGCTGGAAAAAAGTGTTCATGAGTGCACTCACTGTTCCTGAATCTGTCATCTCCAGAGTTCTCAGACAAAGGGACTTGTGTACTGCTTTGTGACACTTCTGGGTCAGGGTTGACCAGTCTAGCTTACTGATTTTTTTGTTTTTAAATCAAATTACTTTAAAACCTATGCTTATGAAGAGAGTCCTGCAGAAAAATCCTGTTTGATGCTGGATGCAGTGTGGTGCTGGCCGGTGACTTCAGAGCTCTCCGGCTCTGCGCGAAGCTGGCATTTTCAGTGACCGTCTCCTAGCTGGAGGCTCACTCTCAGCCCGTGCTGTCACCTCGCACTCTCCACCCCTCTCTGACGGGCTGTGGACGGCATGAGGACAGCCCCTCGTTACGAGCATGCCTGTGTGACAGCAGATCCTGAGTCAGGTGTCGCAGCTGTAGCTCACTGGCTCACTGTGATCTCAGGTCAGGGGGCCCTTTCTGCATCTTACTCGCACACAGTATCCAGTTCAGCTTTGGTAGAACCAATGTGCATCTTCTAGTTTGCTTCTCCTGGTCGTCAGATCTGTGTTTCTGTGTGAGCTCTTTCCTTACAGGGATCCAGAACCAAAGTTTCTTTGTGTTATCCATCCACTTAGTTTCTATCATGCTTAACATGTTACCAGGACAGTAGCGTCCTTACACCACAGCTGTGCACTAAGCCACCAGCAGGTGAGGGATTGCAGATTTAAAAAGGAAAAAGAAAAGAAAAACAACTTTGAAGATGTGATTCCTGAGCAGTTGGGGGACTAAATTTTCCTTTTCTTTGTTCATTTTTCTGCATGTTACATGCCATGATTCAGCCACTCCTTCATTCATTCAGCAGATACTTTTTAAGTCCCTACTTTGTTTTGTTTTGGGGGTACGTATTCAAATCCCTCTGGGCGTAGGGAGATTTTGAAATGTCAGACTTTAAAAGATTTCTCTATATACAACAAATTTGATTGATTGGTCTCCAGAGCTGTAATAGTCAGTAACTATTAATTCAGGGTGATTGTTAGTAACCAGAGTCCATTACAGTAATCTTCCTGGGATGAGTTTTGACTGTGACTCTTGCTGGCCAGTTCTACCTTTCAGAAAGTATTTCTAATATTTCCTAACTATTCATTTAGAATGGATTTATGTGGACCAATCATATTGAAATACCAAGCAGTAATGGCCAAATTGGATTAATACAGCTAAATGTTTTAACTTAATGTTTCCTAAAATCCATCTTTTTCCTACATACCAATCCATCCGTCCGTCGCTATTCTGCAGGTGTTCCCAGGAGGATGTTGTAAAGGAGCAGGCCCTGTTAGCATGCCTAACGAAGCATGTCAACCAGGAGACACTCACTCTTCACAGGTTTAGAGCGCCATCACTTATTAAAAACACTGTGGGCCCAGGATAGAAAGTTCCCTTGCCCGACAGCCAAGCTCACAGTTGGCCTCTGCCTGTTCTTGTGCTTCTCTAGGCAACCATGCTGCGTCTTTTCTTTTTTCTTTCTTCTTTTTATTTATTTTTAGAGAAAGGGAAGTGAGGGAGAAGGAGGGAGAGAAACATCAGTGTGAGAGACAAACATTGATCAGTTGCCTCTCATACGTGCCCCAACCAGGGATCAAACTCACAACCCAGGCATGTGCTCTGACTGGGAATCGAATCCGTGACCTTTTGGTTTACGAGATGATGCTCCAGCCAACTGAGCCACACTGGCCAGGGCTCAAGGAGCCTTTTGAAACCCAGACATTGTATAGTCTTGTCTGTTCCAGGGAAATGGGAGGGCATATCCCAGGTGTCTCCTACTCAGAGCTAGGTTTGGTGTTCCAGGGATAAGGGGCGTAGAAGAGATAAGGATATAGTTCCTGTTTTCTTGGTGCCTCAAAAAAAAAGTAGGGCTGTAGAACCATACTTGGAAGGCTGTAATAAAGCTTGTCAGGTGTGCGGTAGGTCTGTGGGGAATACAGAGGGAGTTTTAAGAAAAGATTGGGATATTTAAGCTGGGCCCTGAAACATTAGAGGGGTGGGGAGAGAGAAAGAGAAACATTGATTGGTTGCTTCCCATACACACCCAGAGCTGGGATTGAGCACACAAGCTAGGTATGTGCCCTGACCGGGAATCAACCCATGACCCTTCGGTTACTGGGTGATGCTCCAGCCAGCTGAGCCACACCTGCCGGGGATATAAAGGTCTTTATCAGTCAGCCTGAATATTGTCCCTCATATAGACAAAGCCTGCAAAGTGTGTTGGGCACAGAAGTAATCCGATGAAAGCTTAGTACAGGGAAATAACTGGTGGCAGTTAGGATGATGGGTTTAGGGGGAGGCAGGGCCGGAGCAGGGAAGAGAGGATAAAAATGTGTTGCAGTTGACCTGAAATGTGTCTTGAGGGTAGAGGTGGAGGATGAGACACTTCAAATGTAGGGTCCTAAGATCTTGGTGCCAGTTGGGGACAGAGGTGACAGGAGTGGCAGTGGCTGATGATAACAGAACACAACATGTGCCAGGCCTGGCGCTGAGCCCTTCCGTATCTTGAGTAAGTACTGCCATCACTCCCATTTACAAACGAGGTAGGTGAGACTTAGGGGAGTGAAGAAACCGGGGTGCTCGGCTGGAGGCAGTGCAGCGGAGACTCAGGCGGAGCGTCCGACCCCAGGCGCACTGTGGTCTCACTGAGGCCTCACTGAGGCTGCATTGAAAGGTGGTGGCTGGAAGGTAGTGCCTTCGGCCTGGCTTAGGAAGGTAACAAGCTGGGTTTTGAATATCTTATTTTTAAAGTCTTTGTGGGACATCATGATTTACAGAATTTCAGCTTTAGGCAGAACAAAGACTGGAGCTAAGTTCTGTTTTGGGCCAAGGTTCCACCACTTACTAGTGTAATGTGGTGGTAGGCGAGTTACTGAACTTCCTGAGCCTCAGTTACCTCATCTGTGTACGATTGTGCAGCTAGCAGGGGTCCCTGCTCCTGAATCAGATCCAGCTTTGGCAGCGTGTTCTCACCTCCTTCGCCGAGATCAAGGTCCTTAGATTCTCGCCTCCTACTCCACCTTCTTTCCTCCTTAAATTACCTATTTCTAAACCAGTCCCGCTCATCCTGTTCTTTGGTATCACGTGAAGAAATATTCCCTGTCCTTTTCAGGGTTTACCTTCCCTGTAAGTATGGTGAAATCATACATGTTAGTCATGATTGAGAATACATTGCCACCCATCGATGAGCCACATATGCCATGTGACTTTTGTGGGGGGTGTTGGGGGGTGTTGAAGGGCATCGCCTCATTTTAAGAGTGAGTCTGGATGCCAGTTTACATCTGTAGTATATGTGGGTAGGTTCTAGAGGGTGTGTCTGTGCGTTCCGGATTACGTTGGTAAGGCTTCTTCCAGGGACGGCTCCTTACTCTTACTTAAGAGTAAGAAGGGACTCGGAGAATGCATGCGGAACGCAGGGATCTCAGGCGAGCCTGGCTGATGGTCTTTTCTGCAACGGCTGTCCCTGTTAGAGCGTTTTCCCACGGACCGCTGCCGAATAGTTCTTCCTGTGGCTTCTCTCTTTTGAGTCCCGACAGTTAAACTCATCTGCCTTTCATGTGGCAGCACCGCAGATGGCTGAAGATTTCATCCAGAACCGCCCGACCCCCACCTCACTGCTTTTGTCTGGGTCAAAATGCACACGTGCTCTAAACCCTTCGCTGGGATGTCCTGAGTGTCAGGCCCCGCCTGGGCTCGTCGCTGTTGGGGAGGGAGCCTGGCCTTTAGGACTCCACAGACGGGAAGTTTTCTGCCACCTCGGGAGCCGTCTGTCACATCAGCAGCCCAGTGGACCTGCTGCCAAGGGGCTAACTGTTTGTTAAGCCCATTACTGTTGGCACGCATATTTGTTAACCATGACGAGACTGATTTAATTTTGCTGGTAGTGTGCGCACTTTGTAAGGCACCAGTGGGCCCATCGGAAGGCTTCAGAGAAAGTGTGGGAGCGGAGCTTGTGTAATAGGAAAGGCAGGGACCAGAGTGAAGCCCGTTCCTGGCTTTTTAGTCTTTTAGTCCTTGCGTTCATGCATGTTCTTTTTTTTAATAGTTTAGAAATTTTTTCATAGTTTTGGTGAACTTTTAGGCCATCGGGGGAGTCCTCTTTTGTGATGGTGAACTACCAGGAGTGAGGCTCATGGAGGTTACAGGATCCGTCCTGTTTCATTCATTCTGTCCTCAGACCCCCGACCTGGAGCCCCTGGAGCCGTCCCTGGAAGACGTGGAAAGCATCAACGACTTCGAGCCCTTGTTTTCAGAGGAGACGCCTGAAGTGGAGAAGCCAGTTCCCACTGTCCAGGTTGGCCCCTGCAGCCTAGACTGGGCTCATGCTTGGAAGCCGTGACATAAGTGACCAGGCTAGTCTAGTCTGCTTCATTAGGGATGTTATTTAAAAAAAGTCTCAGTTGTAGTTTCTAGAGTGGGCGGTGAGGTGGGGGGAGTACCAGGACTTAAAACATCCAAAGTCAGGGTTTTTTCACTCAGGGACCGATTGGGGTTCCAACACCAAGATCAGGGAACTTGTGTGATAGTCTGATGAAAACATTTGAGCAAGCAATTGGAGGCTTCAGACCTGAAGACTAGCTTTAGTGGTTTAATTCGAATTTAAGCCAATGGCATTATGCTTAGTTCTACTTTCCCGTCATCACAATGGCAACCGGAGAGACTGACCCGAGGCTGAGACGCACCTGGGAGCTGGCCAGCTCGGCTGTGCAGGGACCAGGGTGCAGAGCAAGGCCCTGGGTGGGAGACCTGGTCTGCCAGCCTCTCTGCTGCCGCTCTTCACGGAGTCCCTTCCCTCTGCTGTTTGGGGGCCATTTCATGACGCAGATTTGTAGGTGGAAAAAGGTAGAAAAACGGAATTATCAGATCAGGAGAGCTGGGGAGAGGTTACTCTGGTGAGGACAGAGCTCTGTTGGAATAAACAGTGCAGCGGGAGGAAACTGGCAGCTGGGATGTTTGTCATGTGGCCTAAAAATATCTTCTAAACCTTGGGTTTTCAAAGCCCGTGTTTAACTTGGCAGCGTATCATCAGCTGTTCGTTGGGACAGAAAGAATTCGAGCTCCGGAGATTGTCTTCCAGCCGTCTCTCCTGGGCGAAGAGCAGGCCGGGATAGCAGAGACCCTTCAGTACATTCTGGACAGGTGAGCCTGGAACTTCTTTTCCTTCTCTTTTCCCACACTAGCCCCTTGGCTTTGAACGGTAGACCTGACGGTCAGGCGTGGGAAGTCTCTCTCACTCTTTCCTTCGTATTGACTCGCTGAACTCAGGTGGTGTTCCTTATCTCTCACCAGGCCGGGCGCCTGGCTGGGGCTCTGTACTTGTTTTCCGTACATATAAATGCTCAAAGAATTTTCTTGATTTGAGGAGCTTTAAGAATTTCTGTGAAGTCTGAGCAACATGACAACGTGTGTGCACTGGCTGTCACATACACCTTCACGTTATCGAAGACTGGTGATTGCAAGTCGCCCTGACAGAGTGCAGAAATTGCACGGTTTTTCCCTTCCCTGTAGACATTTCTCTAGGAGTTTGCATTTCTGTAAGGGCACACTGCCCCTCCCGTTTACACAGGCATTTCCCCACAGTGTGAGTTTGCATGGTTCAAGTAGGACAAGTAAGGAACGTAACTTTCAGCGCTGCGGCTGCTCGTGGCTAAGCAGGATGGATGCTTACTCCTAGCAGGGAAGAAAAGCTGTTGCAGCTACCTTTGGTGGCTGTCAGCTTTGTCTAATGGTGGGAAAGTGGTCAAATATGTGTATGATAAGACTACTAAAAATAAATGGCCCCTCAAAAGGGAGGCAGGGCTGCTTGGGGTGGTGGAAATGTCCTGCCTGAGAGTGTGGTGACGAGGGTTACTGGGGTATGTGAATTTGTCAGACTTTGCCAAAATGTGTGTAAAGCACACCTCAGGGAAGTCGGTTTTTAAAAACCGTGTGTTAGAAAGGCACACTGATCACGCGAAGGAAATGAATTGACCGTTCAAAGTAAGGTTTTGACTGGCTGTTTGGCATTCTGCAAAGACGCAAGTAAAAGTTGGAAGTTTTTTACAGAACTTTTTGTGCAGATGCGTTCTCTTTTGTGCTGAGAGCGCACGTGTCCACATCTGCGTTCTCTTCCGACATTCAAGTTGGGGGGCTGTGCCGGAGGAACCGCTTCTCTCCTAGGTACCCGAAGGACGTCCAGGACGTGCTGGTCCAGAACGTTTTCCTCACTGGTGGAAACGTGATGTATCCTGGGATGAAAGTCAGAATCGAGAAGGAGCTGTTGGCGATGAGACCCTTTCAGTCGTCTTTTCAGGTACGGATTGTTCATGTAGCCAGCCGCTTTGAGGATAGCGTTCGTTACTCGTTTTCTGATTGAAGAAGTGAAGTGTGAACGAGAAAGCTCACTTTATAATTTCGTCATCTAGAGGTTTCCACTGTTAACATCTTTGTGGCTTTCCTTCTGGTCTTTATGTTCAGTTTTTAAAGCAGAATCAGAATCATGTTCTACATATTTCTTTTTTTAATCGAAAAAGGAAGGCACGCACAGAATAAGGTGCAGAGCGTACGAAAGAGCGTACGTGGAGAAGGTCGCCCCTCTCCTCACTCCCAGGGCGAGCAGTGCTGACTGGGCATTGGCAGCATCGTCCTCTGCTTTAGGGGAAGTGAGAACTTCCCCTGAGGCTCGTTGGCCACCATGGCCAGAGCCGCTCCGTGTTAGCCTCTGCTCCCTCTGCTCCCTCTGCTCCCTCTGCTCCCTCTGCTCTCAGGGAGGGGATCGGGGCCAGGAAGGCCTTTCCTCTAGGTCGAGTGCCACTCCGCTTCCTTCTCCATCTGACAGCTTGTGATCGACATCACTGGAGCAGGAGGAGAGGCAGCTGCTCCCTCTCTGACCCGGAGTGGCAGGTCTTGTGTTCGTAAGATAGCCGACAGCTGCTTAATCTGTGAGGTTGAGTCTTCTGGACAGTTGGGGGCATTTAGCTCAGCTTTGTCTGGAGGGTGCAGAGATAGTCTGGCACTGTCCTGGAATTCACTGGGGCCCATCTCTGTATATTTTGGGGGCTAAAAGGTAGGGGGCTGTAGCTGGGCCTGCTGAACATTCACCCCTCGAATCCTGATGGGAGACAGCCTTCTGGTGAACGTTCTCTCTGTGTTTCAGGTTCGGCTTGCCTCTAACCCCGTGCTGGATGCCTGGTATGGTGCTCGGGACTGGGCCTTGGACCACCTAGATGACGATGACGTCTGGGTCACCAGGAAAGAATACGAAGAGAAGGGAGGAGAGTACCTCAAGGAGCACAGTGCGTCCAACATCTACGTCCCCATCCACCTGCCAAAGCAGGCTTCACGCTCCTCAGAAGCCCAGGCGTCAGGCAAAGGCTCAGGGACCAGTGGAGGGAGCGCTGGCGAGCAGGCGTGACAGAGGGGCCCCTCTCGGACCTGGGCCATGTTGTCCAGTGTGACAGGACAGTGACTGTGCTAGCTGTGTCTGGCCGAGTCTGCTGGTAACCTTGGGCTGCAAGATGGATTTCTCCTGGGGAGAACAGTGAAGGGACACTGGGAGTTACCCTGTAAAACTTACCCTTCGTACGGGGCCTCTGCAGGGAGGGAACGTGACCTTGCGGTGTCTTTGTTGAACCAAGGTGAGCTGTGGCATCTGCCTCCTGCAGCAGTCAGTGGGGACAGAGTGGAGGACAGTATGTCCTTATTTCTTACTGCATTTTACAGCTCTTTTTGTTTTTTAAAAAAAGCGTTTAGCATTTTTCTTGTCAGTGTAGATCTTTTTCCACATGTATTCAGGAATTGTGTGAATGCCCAGCAGGTGGAGGTGTTTCCCATACATATGAAAAGGCGATGTTTATGTAGTACGAACAATGCCCCACAAAACCTTGGGCGCTGCAGATACTGCCCTTGTCCTACTTGTCCCCTTACAAGGAGGAGAAAGGGCCCAGGGAGGGTAACCAGGTCGTACGCTGTCAGTCTGTTCGGGCCTGCTTGGTGCCCGCTTCGGAGTGGGCAGAAACGGAGCCTGGTCCAACTCGGATCGAATCCTCTTTGCTGGAAAGTCTTCCACCATATGAGGCCTTCCCACAGTTTTTTACAATTTTTGTCCGTGTGTTTGCTGGCTCCCTGTCATTTTCTGGCCTTGCCGAAGAAGGAATGGACGGGAGAAGGTCGCTCCAGCAGTCAGTCTTTCCAGTTCTGCCATAACCTCATGGTCCATGCACCGCATCTCGGGTGGACTAGCGACCCTTCTCTTTTACACAGACTGCATGGTGGGAGTTTTAACTCTCCAACACCCAATAACCGAGCCCAGCAGGCCCCTGAGATGCCAGTGTCCTATCACAGGCTCCAGACACGTCAGCCCATGGAGCTTCTAGCTCCGATGCCTCTGACGAGGCCACTTCAGAACCTGCTTGCCCAGGTAACTCACCAAGGCAGGCACCTGGCCTCCCGCTCTCAGGGGCCTAGAAACTGAAGACCAGGAGGGGGCGGCAGTGGTTGGGCGGAAGGTAGAAGACGCATGCCAACCCAGTGCTCCCAGAGCATTGCCACTGGCTGTCCCTGGTTGGGTCCAAGGACCCTCGAGACAGTGATGGGCATGAGCTACAAAGAAGGGGTCGAAGAAAAGAAGGCAGCAGCAGCATGTGAGGTTTCAGATCACATTTCCAGGACGAGGAGCCATGGTACTGCTCTTAGGCCTGGGCATCTTTTCCCATCATCAGTAGTTTAATCAGCCTGAGCAGCAGTGGTTACAACAGAGGCCAAGACGGCCGTGGGGGTCAGGCCCTGATGGGGAAGGGCCCTGGGTGGGCGGGTGAGCAGGGACACACCATAGTCAAACAGGTGTGGAGTTTGCCCTGCTCAGGGGTCGTGTGGACTCAGGGAATGGCGGAGATGGTTTGGGTGGTGGTGAGGCACAGGCCCAGGGGCCGAGCCTCGGTCTCCCTGACTTCATCTCTGGCACGCCGCCGTAAGCCTGCAGGACCTCTCCTGCCACCTGAGTGCGTGCCCGTCTCCCTGGGGAGTCTGCTCATCCCTGCCAGCACACATGGGGTTCCCGGGGCCCTCACACAGACCACCGCAGGGCACTTGCCACGGTGTCATGAGCCTCGTCTTGCCCAAGAGTGGTCACTTCTAAACTATAAAGCCTTCCCCAAGGGCCAGATATGTGTTTCACCCAGCCGGGGGTATCCACAGTGCAGTGCTGGACCAGGAGGCGGGGCTGTGGGCCCGCAGGATTTGTACGGGGTGACCACCTGCCCGGGTAGGTAAAGGAATGACTGCATCTGGGAACAAAGGGAGTCTGAGAACAGTGCGATTGTTTACTCTTGGGAGGAACACATCCAGTGTCCGCTGGGGACTTCTCTTCAGCCAGGGAGCCCTACTCCCTGAGGCATCTTTACGTCCCTACCCACGCTGAGCCTGCCAAGATCGATCGTTGCCAGAGTGGAGGTACAGGGTGTGACTGTAGCTGAGTGTTCTGGGGGAAGCTGTGAAGCAATGGACTCCCCTGGCCCAGCGTGAGGCCCTGGTGTGTTGTGCCTGGTGGGAAGAGACAGCACAGGGGAGGGAGAGGCGGTCCTGTGGGTCTTCAGGATCCCCTGGGTTAAAGTTGAATCAGGGCAGCTCTGAGGGTTGGGGGGCTACCTAGGGGGCTCAGGGCCCTTCCAGCCAAGACGAGGGAAGGGTGTCCCCCCTGCTGCTCACGTGCCTCTGCCTCCTGCTGGCACCTCTGGAAATCAACAGTTTTACCAAAGGAACAAGCAAGGTAAAAAGGCATGAAAATAGAAGTTAAAAATGATGTGTTAAAATACGGGCAGAAAAGGCTAAACCAAGAAAGGGAGAAACAGATTCACAGAACCACAGCACACAAAGATTACTATATGCCTATGTAAGGGACGGAGTCTCATCGCAGAGCTTCGTGATTAGGGCATTACAAGAAAATCAGGAGATGACAGGACAGAGGGCTAGGAGATGTGTGCAGAGGGACTGGCTGTTACTGAGTACTTCGGCTTTCCTCCTGGCACTACACTTCCCAGCGTCCCTTCAGTTAGTTACACATGTGGCCATTTGCCTGCTGGTTAGAGATTGATCACAGGCAGAAGAGGTGTGCCCTGCTTCCAGGGCTGGCTTCTATAACCCTCCCAGGAGAGCACCTCCTTCCTCTTCCCCAACCACCAGCGGGATGGGGAGCAGTCCAAGGCCCATGAGGAGCCTGGAGCCACAAGGTGGAGCCAAGTCCTTAAATGACTGCCTGGGGCAGAGGCCCTGCAGCTTCTTCACTGAGTGAGAAATAAAGCCTAACTGTGTTAAGCTTTTAGCCTTTAGGGTGGGCCCTGAATCCAATGACTGGTGTCCTTATGCAAAAAAGGAGAGATTGGAGTGATGCAGCTGAAAGCCGTGGAACGTCAGCAGGCACCAGCAGCTGGAACAGGCGAGGAAGGATTCTCCCACACCTCGGCCAGAGAGACAGGCCCTGAGCACCCTAGGTGGCCCCCCAACCCTCGGAGCTGCCCTGGCTCAACCCTGACCTAGGTGGTCCTGAAGACCCACAAGCCCGCCCCTCCCTCCCCTGTGCCACAGCACTCCACAGGGACGGTGGCCCTGACTGAGGACGCCTTGCTCTGGTCCCCAGAACTGGGAGAGGATCCACCTCGGCTGCTTTGGCACCACGTCTGTGGTCGTTTGTTACTGCTGCCCCTGGGAAATGAATCCGGGTGGCCAGGCTAGTCTGGGGATGAATGTGCGTGTGGGTTGGAAGTTGTTAAGTCATAAAGAAGCAAATGACTTGCTGATAAATTGGAGGAGTCCTAGCAATATCAACACCTGGAGAGCAACAAAGGTTTACCCAGAGGTGAGCTGGCTCTGGCAGCAGAGGAGTACAGAGGGAGGGGCTTGGGAAGAGCACAGAACCAGAGCTGACGGTCTTGGGGAGGCACCCCTCCTGGGGGTGAGGGAGTACCTCGGAAGCCAGAGGTGGTATAAATGGAAGCACAGGGGGGCTGGCAATAGATTTACTAAAGCAACAGAATCAGAGGAAGCCTGTCTGCAAAAAGGTGCCAAATGTTAAAAAATCTGTCTCTCGCTAGCAGGACGGGGAGCCCGTGAGAAACGTGGAAAACCACCCACACCCTCCCCTGCCCTGCTCCTTCCCTGTAGCCACCTGGCATGGTCGTTGAGGTCGCCCGGGTGTGGTCAGGTGTGTGCACGAACAAAATGGAGTGCTGCATGTTCTTGGGGACGCGGCAGGAAGAGACCAAAACCAGAAAACTCAACTTCAAACATTTTAGCAGATAAAGCATTCCTTCAAAAAGAGAAAAGCCATTAAGGGTAGAAGAGAAATGTAACACAACATTCCAACATGAATTAAAAGCGATTAGACAAGCAGACACAGTGAGACACCACAGAGCAAATGGAAAACTGCAAGACGATCAAACAGCAGGTAGAAGTGGAATGGGAGCTGAAAGGGCTCATGAAAGAAGATGAATTAAAAAATGATTTCAGAAATCTAAATTTAAGATACACAAGGGGGAAGATACTCAACTGAGAAGAAAAGAAAAAAAGTGATAGATAAGGAGGCAAAGGAAATCTAATTAAATTGAATGTAGTTGAAGAAAATTCAACTATATTGAATTTTCTATTGAAGAAGAATCAAAGAAGAAAATGGAACAATTAGTATTTAGCATGGTAATTCCATAAAACTTGCCTCCTCCCCAAAAGAAAGCACCCTGAATATAAATATTGCAAAGACTGTGCTTGGGAAGTTGACTCGGAAGTGTCAACTCTAAGAAGGTCCTACTAAAATTATGTCAGCGCTTAGAAAGGTCTTAGTAGGAAGAAACCCTCTAGGCCTCAGGCAAAAAGACAAAGTGGCTTACAAAATAAAAAAATAATTAGATGTCATTAGGCTTTCTCATAGCAATATATAATATAGAAATAATTAGAAAACAAAAAATGGGAAGCATTGGAGGAGGTCATTGAGAGGACGTGACCACTGGCTGACCTTGGACCTGGACCTCCTCTGTCTGCTCCCATGGCCAGAACTGTTTCAAGGATGCAGCCTTGAGCAAGTCAAGTGTTGTTGAGACCGTCTATCTGTGGCGTGTACGTGACTGAGCCTTGCTATGTTATATAAACTTCAGATTCTGGCAGGTGTCTGCGGTCATCTACTCCTCTTGTGGCTGCCCCAGGACAAGCCTCGTATATAGGTTCCCTTGCATATTAAACATGCCACCCACCAATCTGGACTGGCCTGCCTCTTCAGTCTCCCTTTGGCCTCTATGTACAGGGACCAGTCTCAGATTTTTGTCCCAGGGAACTCCCAAGATTGCAAACCAACAGTGAATAAGCTTGTCATTTAAAAAAAAACAAGAAAACAGAGCCCTGACCAGTGTGGCTCAGTTGGCTGGGTGTTGTCCTGCAGACTGAAAGTTTGCCAGTTCGATGGGAAACTCTAGGGCACATGCCTGGGTTTTGGGTTTGATTTCCAGCTGGGGCACGCGTGAGAGGCAACCAACTGATGTTTCTCTCACATCAATGTTTCTCTCCCTCTCTCCCTCCCTTCCGCTCTCTCTAAAAAGAAAGAAAATCTATTTAAAAAAACCCAAAAAACAAAAAAACCAACACAAGAACTAGAAAAAGACTAACAAATTTAAAACTACTAAAAGAAAGAAAACACAAATACAGAAAACAATAAAGAAATAATCATCACAAGAGTAAAATTACTTTCACACACAACTCTGCAAATACATTTGAAAATCTAGATGAAATAGTCAGCATTTTTTAGAAGGTGTAATTTACCCAAGCTAACCCTAGTAGAGATATATAAAATCTAAAACAGGCCCATTTCCATAGGGGAACTTAAGCATGTTGTCACACCTTCCCTCTCAAAAAAAGCCCCAGGCCCAGTTCAGTCCACAGAATTCTATCAGCCTTTAATGACTAGATACTTCCAATGTTCTTAAACTTGTTCCAAGCATAGAAAACAAAAGAAATCATCTAAATTATTTTTACATAGCAAGTATAACATTGTTATCAAAATCTGATAGATTGCGCACACACAAAACCATAGACCAATCTCACTTAAGAATATTAATGAAGTAAACAAGTAAATTATTCACAAACAGAATCCACCAGCACATTAGAAAATGATACACGGTGTCTAAGTGGATTTTATTCCAGGAATGCAAGTGTATCCATCAAATACCACAAATCTCAGAGGCTTAACACCAAGTTGATTTCTCGTGGGACGTGCCAGTGACGGCCAGCCTGTATGTGGACGTGGGGAGGCGCACAGTCCGGCACAGCATCTCAGGATCCTGCCTCCTCTACGCAGGGAAAGGAAGCAGAAGGGCAAGACTCAAGTCCTGGCTCGGAAATGCTCCCACCTGTAAGGGACACCTATCACACCTACTCAGATTTCGCTGGCCAAAGCAAGTCTTGTAGCCATGTGTAATTTCTCAGCATTCCACTTCCCTCCCTCTAATTACGCCTCTCTGTACTGGTGGTTGCCCTGCGGATTACAGTAGGCATCCTTAACTTATGCCGGTCTGCCTTGAATTAATTCTTCCGCTTCACATACAATGTAAGGGTGTCACCATGTGCAACTCCATTTCCCACCTTGAGAATTTGTTATTGGTGTCATGTATTTCACTATTACTTAGTTTACAGAGCCCATAGTACATTGTTAACATTTTTGACTTAGTTAACAGTCTTCTGCAGAAATCTAACAAGATGGTCTTTTATACTTACCTACACGTTCGCTTTCTGGTACCAGAAAGAAGAGGTGGGAGGACATTTCCTTGGCTCTAATCTCAGCTTGCCCCTTCTCAGGAATGCTTAACGGACTGGGGGTGGGGCTTCCCCCTCTGGTCCAGGCCTACCTAGACAGATTTTTGGGATTGTTCCAGAGCAAATGAAGTGGGACTGTCCTGGTAGGCATTCCTCAACCTGGACAACAAGAATTGGGAGATGAATTCAGCTGCTTGGCACCTTCCTGTAACACCTGGCCAGCATCACATTTTGGTAAAACACCTGGCTGGGAGTGGGCTTTATCTTATCCTGTCAGCCTTTCACTAGCCTGGGCAACCATCTGGGGATAGGCTGGGAGTCAGGTTGATGGTGTCCACTGAGTGTAAATGAATCAGGAGGCTTTGCCAAAATGGAAAGTGAAAATGTTTTACTCAAGGGTCTTGGGGTTTGCAAATTGGAAACAGGCTCTGGGAACAGGGTGAGCAAACCCTCCCACCCTCCCTCCCTTCCTGGGGAGCACCAAAGATGACAGGGATGCAGACCTCACACAGGTTCTGTACTGAATTCAGGGCTGATTTTGGAGAAGGACCCAATTTGAAAGATCTGGAGAAGCCTGGATGGGTGAAGGAATTAAGAGCAGAGGTGTGTCTTGGGAACATGAAGGACCTTGACTTTGGTGCCTTGTACACTCTGGAAGCCAAATCTTAGAACTTCTCGTTGCCCTTTTGTCCCCGTGTTCTGACTTTGAGCTCCAAGGCCCGATCTTTTAGCTCTTGGCTGATTGATGGGATTTCAGGGCTTGGTCTTGAGAATGGACCTCCTTCCTGGTTGGCAGCTCCCAGTGAAGAGAATCTCAGAAGGGAAAGATGTTCCTTCTTCTCCGGCAAGTCTGGAAAAGCCAACAGCCTCCTGAGAGCAGCAGACCCCTCATTCAAACAGCCTCTGATGATCAAGTGTGGGTTCTCATTTTGGTTGCAAATGTTGTAGGTAGCGAAGAACTCAGTTTTAATGCTTTTTAAAAAATCTTAGCCCTGGCTGGTGCAGCTCAGTGGATTGAGCCCTGGCCTGTGAACTGAAGGACTGCTGGTTCAATTCCCAGCTAGGGCACATGTTTCTCTCACACATCGATATTTCTCCTTCTTCCTTCCTTCCCCTCTCTCTGCAAATAAATGGATAAAATCTTTTTTTAAATCTTAAAATAATTGATATTTTTAAAAAAATTGGTAGCCTTGCCTAGTTATATATTGTCCTAGTAATAACATTTTTTTAAAGATTTTATTTATTTATTTTTAGAGAGGGGAAGGGAGGGAGAAGGAGAGAGAGAGAAACATCAATGTGTGGTTGCCTCTCATGTGGTCCCCACTGGGGACCTGGCCTGCAACCCAGGCATGTGCCCTGACTGGGAATCGAACCTACGATGCTTTGGTTTGCAGCCCACGCTCAATCCACTGAGCTACGCCAGCCAGGGCTGTCCTAGTAATAACATTTTATTTGACATCACCAATTATAAAAATGAAGGTACAACTGTTTGTAAGTTGTCTGTATCAGCCAAAAGAACTTTGTAGTTTTCTTTTCCTTTCTCCTATGACTACAATTTAATATGAACAATACATGCTTTTTATATTTGGCTTTGGACTGGTGTGTATGTTATACACAATTACAAAACAAACAAATTTTAATCAATAAAAGAGCAAAATCCTTAAAAATCAAAAGCAAAGTGAAACAAATAAACCTAATTAAATATATATTATATATGTAGGCTATGACACAGAGAACTCTTATTTTAAGTCTTTAATTAGGTGACTTTTTAAAGTGGATATTTGATTATATGAAAGAATTATTGAAGATTTTTTATTTTTAGATGTGATTGTGCTTATGGAGAGAGAGATAGAGAAAGAGGGAGAGAGAGAGTGTGAGAATGAGAATGAATGAGTGAGAAGGCTTATAGAGATACACACTGACATATCTGGGATTTACTGCAAAATAATCAAATGGGGCGGAGGGGGATGGGGGCATACAGGAAGCAGCCGTGGCCCTGTGTTCAGTGCCATGAACATGGGCGGATAGCCACCTGGAGACGCATACCCTTCTCTTTCTACTTTTGTATGTGTTTGGAGTTTGCCATTTAAAAAATGGAGAAGTATCAGTAGTCCTCTGACCTAGCCTGGTTTGGTTTATCGCATGGCAGTATGTGGTGGGTATCATTCAATGCCACTGCAGATGACGCCGCTTCTTTCTCATCTTTTAAAAGTGAAAGCGCGTGTATCCCTGTCACAGACACGGTCACCAACACCAGAGGATGCACTCAGCGCACACCTGCCATGTACTTTTTGACACAAATAGTAGTGTGCTCTGCACAGTACAGCCGTACGTCTTGGAGATCACACCACATTTATACGGGGGCAGCTTCCACATTCTTCTTTGCTTTAATTTTTATGTTTCATGGAGAACGCGTTCATGAGATTCTGAAAAAAAATCCTCTAACCCTTTGCTCTTTTATACTAAGAAATGTGATAAGAATCGCAAATGGTTTCCTGTAATGGGTATCTGTCATTTTGTAATGGGTGTTTGTCATTTCACTTTGTTGAGGTGTTTTTCCATGCAGAATTTTTTATGGACTCAAATCAAGCAATCTTTAAAAGTGCTTCTGGGTTGTATTTCATATTTAGAAAAGCCTTACTCACTCGGAGATAATGAAAAAAAAAACCCTATGTTTTCTTCCCACATATTTAGTTAATTTAAACCTTCTTATGTAAAACATAACATACATAATGGCATACAATATAAAGCTGCAATGTAACAACTCGTGAAAAGAGCACCCTTGTAATCACAATGGTCAAGAAACAGGACGTCGCTCCCCCCATAGAAGCCCCCAGGATGGTCTTTCCTGGTTGAAATTGGCTCCTTTCCCCTCGTGGGAAACCACGGTGCGGACTTCCACAGTCCTCCTCTCTGTGCTTGGTGCGGTTCTGCTGCCTGGTCACGCGCCCCTAGGCACTGTCTTCAACACTCACCATGCTGCACGCAGCATGGTCCCTCCGTGCCCAGGCACACAGCGTCTCGTTGGACGCATGAATGTACCACGATCCGTCTGTCCAGTTGGAACTTACCTGGCCACAGGTTTGTGGTAGGGTCCCAGGTGAATTTCCCTTCACGTGACTAGCCAACTGTGCTAACAATATTGACAGTTTTCCATCACTGTCTCCACTGATTTAAACGTCACCTTTATTGTTTATTAAATGACCTTATGTATTTTGGTTTACTACCAGACTCAGTGGCTCCATTCATCTCCTTGTCTGTTCCTGAATTCACAATGGAATATTAATCTCACTTTATAATATACTCTAAGATGTGGCAGGGTTGGTCTACCCAGATTTCTGTTTATTTTTTTCAGGATTTTTCTTGTAGTCAGTCTGTTCAGTTCCAAAGTAATCCGGTTGGAATATTTGTTTGCATCCCATTGAAATTATAGATTAAGAGATGACAGGTGGTTTCTTTTCTTTACTGAATCTTTTAGCCAAAAGTGGGAATCTGTCTTTTTCCTTTACTTAGGTCCTGTGTCACATAATCTACTTCAAAACTTTATTCATATATTTCCTGCACATTTTTTGGTGAAGTAACTCATTCATTTAAACCTTTGGCTAGTATTCCATTATGTTTCCTGCCATGATTTATTTAATCATTCCACCTTTGAATGGCATTTGGATAAACCTATTTCCAAATTTATTCTACTACAAAAATTGACTGGACCACATGCATCCTGGCTTATATCTGTCACAAAAAATGCACAGATTGCACTTTCTCAAGATGGCCTTAGGAGTATCTCCTGTCCCACAAAGCTCTTCTGATAATGTGACTATTATGGCCTGACTTGTTTCTGCCACCTGGTGGCCAATAGAAACGATGCAAGACCCACCGTTCTCTTTAAGACCTTATTCGGTTCATTCATTCATTCCACAATACCTGATGGCGGAGGGGTCAAGTATACTTAAGCATTTGGTCATGAGATATTGCTTACAAATCCACAGTTTCTTTTAAAAAAGATTTTATTTATTTTTAGCGAGGGAAAGGGAAGGAGAAAGAGGGAGAGAAACATCAATGTGTGGTTGCCTCTCGAGTGCCCCCTACTGGAGACCTGGCCCACAACCCAGGGCTGTGCCCTGAGTTGGAATCAAACCCGTGACCCTTTGGTTTGCAGACCAGTGCTCAATCCACTGAGCCACACCAGCCAGGGCTCCACGGTTCATTTTACTTTCTTTCAAAAATTAAAATTCTCTGGAAACGGAGAGAGTTTTCATCAGTTTACAAAAGCTGCCTCAGTAGCAACACCTAATAAACATAAGGCTATTTCTATAGTTGTTGTAATATATTTATTTCTATATAATATATTTTTATTTCACAGTGGAAGTATTAATATTTGATGATAGGGTGCTGTTCTAGACCCCTCTAGGGAAGCTATGTAACAGAGAGCAGTCATTTTCAAAGTGTGGTTTTCAGACCAGCAGCATCAGCATCACCAGGGAACTTGTTAGAAATGGAAATTCTCAGGCCCCATCCCACACCTATTAAACCGAAACACTCGGGGATGAGGTCCAGCCATCTGTGCTTTAATGACCCCTCCTGGTGATCTGATTCATGCTCAAGTATGAGAATCACTATTGTAGAGTATATGCAGGTTATATTTGTAAAATCCTAAAGTCCTGAATTCCAAAGCATACCCGCCACCCAGGTTTCAGAGAAAGGATTCCTTGCAGACCTGTTTTGAAATTTCAAGTAACCTTAGAGGAAGCCATATGAGTGTTAAAAAATTTTATTTATTTTTAGAAAGATGGGAAGGGAGGGAGAAAGAGAGGGAGAGAAACATCAATGTGTAGATGCCTTTTACATGCCCCCCACTGGGGACCTGGCCCACAACCCAGGCATGTGCCCTGACTGGAATTGAACTGGCGACCCTTTGGTTTGTGGGACAACTCCCAACCCACACCAGTCAGGGTGCCATGAGATTTTTATGTTAAAAGGGGGACAGAGTTCCTTGTAGGAATGGAGAAAGGGTATAATCAATAATAATAAAACTCCACCGTATTAAAATTCCTCCTAATTCATTAGTGTCCATTTCCCTATTGGTAAGCATTTAGAATGTTGCCCATCTTTCGCTGTCGCAGGTGAAAGCCACGAGGAACATTCCTTTCTCCATGTGTTTTCCTGCGCCAGGGGAGGTATTCTCCGAGGCAGGAGTTCCTCAGGGAGCAGTTGCTGAGTCACAGGGCGTGCATATCCAGCTTTCCCAGGTAGTGCCAAGCTTCTCTCCTAAGTGGTAGTGGCTGTTCAGGCATCCCCGGCCCAGGGGTTCCTGATGCAGGATCCCGGTCCATCCCACCGCGGGTGCTGACAGACCTGGTGGGTTTTCCTCCCCCTTCCTGAGAGCTGTCGACTTTTACCTCCTGGGTTTATTTGCATTTCCCTAAACATTCATGAGTTGAGCCCGTCTTCAACCAATCTGTTGTTTGGAAATAAACATTTTGCCGTTTTACTTCAGGCTTTGCCTCTCTGTCTTCCAGGCTTAGACTTCTAGAACCCGTGAGAACTTTCCTTTCTTGTCTGAGGCGGCAACACAGGAAAGGTGTCTGGCCTCCCTGGCTGTCCCTCGGACTATGGAGGGTGCAGGCTCTATTTTGCACCTCAGGACTGAGAAAGCACTTTTGTTGGTTCCAGATGGCATCTGTGTCCCCCCAGGGGCAAGGGGTGACAATAGGTAGACGGGTGCCGGGCGGACAGCAACAGCGCCAGCACCAGCCGAACAAACAATGAGGGGAAGCAGGCCTAAGCCTCCGTGTGTCATTTCCCAAATAGGACCTTGCGGCACATTCAGGCGCTGTTTACTGAAGCCCGACCATAGGCCAGGGCCGGTCACGTGCTGCTGTCCCACCTCATTCATTCAGCAGAGCCTGCCTCCGCAGCTCCCGCTGCCAAGCTTTGCGGGGCCCTGGAGAGTGGGATGTAAACAAAGCACATCTGGCCCCTGATCCGTGTCGCTCACTGTCTACATCAGTTGGTTAGGGCCACCATAACCAAAGACCGCAGGCTGGGCGGCTTAAACAATAGAAGCTTATTTTCTCACGACTCCGGAGAGGAGAGGTCCGAGACCAAGGAGTCAACAGGATTGCTTTCTTCTTGGCTTGTGGATAGACGGCCGTCTTCCTCCGGAGCCTTCACGTGGTCTTTTCCCCATCTCGAATCTCTTCTTCTTTTTATATTTATATTTTATTTTTAATCCTTACCCAAGGACATTTTTCATTGCTTTTTTTTTTTTTTTTCAGAGAGAGAGAGACAAAGGGAGAAGAGGAAGGGAGAGAGAAAAACATCGATGCGAGAGAGAAGTACCAATCTGTTGCCTCCTGTACACTCCTAGACGGGATAGTATGCACCAGGACCCGGGACCGAACCCGCAACCTAAGTGTGTTGAACCCGCAACCCTTCGGTTATGGGACAATTCTCCAAATGAGCCACGCCAGCCAGGGCACCGAATCTCCTCTTCTTGTAAGGACAGCAGCCCCATTGGATGAGAGCCCACCTATCCCCACATGAGCTCATTTGACCTGAATCACCTCTTTCAAGCCCCTATCTCCAAATGCAGTCACATTCTAAGGCACTGTGGTTAGGACTTCAACCTATGATGGGGTAGGGAGGACGCAGTCAGCCCATAGCACTGGGTAATAGGAGAAGCAGACATTAACCCGAAAGTCACAACTATGTGTAAAATTGCAACCGTGGTCCCTGGGGCCATGAGAGCCAGGACCTGGGGGGTTGACTGAGAGGCTTGTCAGAAGCCTTCCCTGAGGCAATGACACTTGGGCTGAGACCTGAAAGAAGGGTAGGGGTTAAGCAGAAAGCAGGAACAGCAGACCAGACAGAGGGAACAGGATATGCGAAAGGATGGCAGTACCCGGCCGGCGGGCATCTGAGAAACAGAGAGGCAGCCCGCAGTGCAGGTTGCTGGGGCATCTCTGCGGATGGCGAAGCCTTGAACCAGAAAAAACCACCTGGGCATTCCTTTAGAAATACAGATCCCGGGCCTCACTCCAGGTCTACTGAATCAGAATTTCCAAGAGGTGGAGCTCAGGAAGCTGCATTCACCCTCCCCAAACATTTTTATTTTGAAAAATGTCAAACCTCTGGACAAGTCAAAATAAAAGTACAAGCAACACTTGAATACCCTTCACCTCGATTCACCGATTGTTAGCCTCCTGGCGCTTTTCTGCTTTCCTTCCTCCTTCCTTGGCCCTCTCTTTAGCATGCATCCCCAAGAATAAGAGAATGACCTTCTCTTCCATAACTGCATTCCCATCACCCCATCTCAGGATGCTAACATTAGTTCAACAATACGATCTAGTGCACAGGCAGTATTTAAATTCTCAATGGCCTGCAACCTTTCTTTTACAGCGAGTCACTTTTTCCATCCACGAGCTAATCAAGGTTGACACCCACACATAGGTTTTATGTCCCTTTAACCCTTTTAATTTAGACTAGCTCCCTGATTTAAAAAAAAAAACACGTATATTAACTTTTTAAAAGACAGTCCAGGCTTGTGGAATGCCCCACATTCTAGATCGGTCTCAATTCTCCTCCTGATTAAAATCAGGTTAAGTATTTTTGTCAAGAATCCAGCAGAGAAGATTTTGCGTCCATCACCCTGCATCCATCCCATTGGAGGCCCGCAGTGCCCGCTTGTCCCGCTCCTGCTGATGTGGGTTTGATCTCTCGATTCCGGTGGAGGCTGTGGTGTCTCTCTATGGTAGGTACGTTTCCCCCTTTTCCATTAGCAAAGAATCTGTGGTGTGACATTTTGAAACATGTGACTGTTCTGTTACCCTGAGCCTCTCACTCAATGGCTTTCGCATCTGTCGAGGACCATTGCTTCCTCGATTGATTATCATATTGGTGGTTGCAAAATGGAGTCTGTGTTTTTTAAGAAGGACCCCAGGTGACTCTTCCCCTCAGGGAACCTGGGAAAGCCTGTTTAAGCCCAGGTAATGAGGTGGTGCTGTCAGCGTAGCTGGAGGCACTAGCTAAGTAAGATATGCGGCTCTTTGGAATCAGTCAAAATGCATACCCCTAGGCCCCATACCACACCAAGGAATGAGAAAGGAGTACAAAGGATGGGCCTAGGAAGGAAGCAGCACTTTTTCACATCTTTCTCCTTTTCTTCCCCCAGGTGACTCTGTGCTCCTGAAGTTTGAGAACCACATACTTAGCTGGTGATCCTTGGCCTGGCTGCACAGTGCATCTTTAACTCATCTGGGGAGTTTTTTTGATCTGTATGCATGTGTGTTTAACAGTATAAGCCCCACCTCTAGAATCTGATTCGCATGGTCCAGAGTAGGGCCTGGGCATCAACACTTTTAAAAGATCCGTTTGATTCCAAAGTCCTGCCAAGATTGAGAGCCACCGGAATAGGAGGGTTCTCTCTAAAATGAGTATAAAAATGAAAAGCCGTCAGCCCCTACCTAGTTACTGTTAAACTCACAGCATCACAGGACTGAGCGCACCTGCTACCCACAAACATCTGTGCTCCCTCCGCACCACTGATGGGGCCCCCGTCAGTGCAAACAGCTCGGCCTGTGCTCTTTAGGGAGCTCACAACAGAGGTTGAAGAGAGGTCACTTCCCTTAAAAGCGTGGAGACGTGGGGGGAAATGCACACAAAAACACACACAAGTATTGTACAATTGGAGTGTTATAGACCAGGAAACGGACGCTCTGGAAGGGGAAATGCCTGCCCAGTGGGGTCATGGCAGAGCCAGGGCTCTTACCCGGGATGTCCTTCCCCCACTTGGCTCCTGTTCACCTGGGCCTCGGGGCACCCTCTGCACTTCCTGCACATCTGTTGGTTGGGCCTGGCCTGGAGCCAGCCGACACCGTCACCAGCAGCATCAGCCACCTCTCAAGGCTTACCTGGGCCAGGCATTGGACTATGTGTTGAATGAATGAATGCAGCCAACCCAGCACTTGCCCACTGGCTGGCATTAAAACCAGGGAATTAAATAACCTTGAAAATAAAGTCCTTAGAGCTGGATTAGCTTTTTTTTTTACAGACTCAAGAGTTGCTAAGAATAAGTCTTCCTTATTCTAGAGTCCTTGCCTTGCATCATAGTAACCATGTAATTCACTCAAATTCTATTTTCCATGTAATTTATATGAAACTCTGAGCACTTGAATTGCAGTTGACTGGTTGACCTAAAGTTGTATAGATATTTAATTCTATATTTGTAAACATCAATGTTCCAGATTTTATATGTTGGAGCCAATCCATTTATTTTCAGATTCTCAAATATTTTCCATAGTCTATTAGAGTGTTCGTTAGCTGTGGACTGTCCCCTCATATCTAACAGATCATAGATGACTTCAGTAGAAGGGGACTTGTTTCTCATGCATGGCCTGGGGACAAGAAAGAGACTTGGAGGACATGGTCGGTGTTGTTTTCAAGGACCAGAGAATAGTTTACCTTTTGGGAGGTAGAAAGTTTATTGAGATGTCACTCACCCCCTGTGCAATTCACCCATTTAAATTGTACAATTCAAAGGTTTTTGGTATATTCATCATTGTGCAACCCCTACCACAATCAATTTTAGAACATTTCATCACTCCGAAAAGAAACTGGTGCCCTTTGCCTGTCACTCTCCACTCACCCCTCCAACCCCCTGCCAACGCTAGACAGCCACTAATCTCCTTTCTGTCTCTGTGGACTTGCCACACTGGACTTTTCATATCGATGGGGCCATACAATATGCGGCTTCGCATCTGGGTTCTTTCCCTTAGCACACGCTTTCAAGGCTCATCCATGTTGTGGCATGTCAGGACTTCCTTCCTTTCAATTGCCTAATAATGTGCACTGCATAGGCATACCACAGTTCATTTACCCATTTATCATTCGATGGACATTTGGGCTTTCCCACTTTTTGGCTGTTATCATTAATGCTACCACGAACATTTGTGTGCAAGTTCATGCAGATGTATGCTTTTATTTCTCTTGGGTATACACCTGGGGTGGAATTTCTGGGTCATCTGGTAACCCTATGTTTAACATTTTACATCCTTGCCAGCAAGGTATGCGGTTTCGCCACATCCTTGTCAGCACTTGTTACTGCCTGTCTTTTCGATCATAGCCATCAGAGTGAGTATGAAAGTGTATCTCACTGTGGTTTTGATTTGCATTTCCTTGATGGTTGATGATGTTCATTATCTTCTTATGTACTTGTTGGCCATATGTATGTATGTATGTATGTATGTATGTATATTGATTTGAGAGAAAGAGGGAGAGACAGAGGAAGCAGGGGGAAGACATTGATTGGTTGTTCCACTTATTCATGCATTCATTGGTTGCTTCTTGTGTGTGCCCTGATTGGAGATTGAACCTGCAGCCTTGGAGTATTGGAATGATACTCTAACCAACTAAGCTACGCTGCCGGGGCTGTATAGTTTCTTTAGAGAAATATCTATTCAGATTCTTTGTCCATTTTTAATCAAGTTATTTGGCATTTCATTATTGCATTGTGCAAGTTTCCTATATATTCTGGATACAAGTCCCTTATCAGATATGTGATTTGCAGATGTATCCTCCCATCCTGTGGGTTATTGTATTGGTTTGTAAAGAACTGTCACAACAAAATACCACAGACGAGGCAGCTTAAACAACAGAAATTTATTTCCCACAGTTCTGGAGGCTAGAAGTCCAAGATCAAGGTATCTGCAGATTTGGTTTCTCCGGAGTCCTCTCTCCTTTAACTTGTAGATGGCCACCTTCTCCTGTGTCTGCCCAGGGCTTTTCTCTGTGTGTGCATCCCTGATGCCTGTCTCCTTATAAGGACACTAGTCACATTGGTTTAGGGTCCCATCCTAACAGCCTCAGTTTAGTTAAATCACCTCTTTAAAGATCTTTCAATACAGTTTATATTCTGAGGTCCTGGGGGTCGGGACAGCAAGATGTGAATTTTGGGGGACACACGATTTAGCCCACAAGTTATCTCTTTACTTTTTTTGGTGGTGTCCTTTAAAGCACAAAGATTTTTTATTTTAACGAAGCCCCACTTGTCTATCTTTTCCTTTGTTGCTTGTGCTTTAGATGCCAGGTCTAGGAAACCATTACTTCATCCGAGGCCATTGTGTATGCCTATGTTTTCTTCTGGGAGTTTTGCAGCTTTGGTTCTTACATTTCAGTCTGATCCACTCTGAGTTCAGTTTTGTATGGGGTGTGAGGTAAGGGGTCCAGCTTCATCTTTTTGCATGTGGGGACCTAATTGTCCCAGCCAGCACCATTTGTTGAAAAGACACTTCTTTTTCCATTAACTCATCTTGTCGTTCTCATTGAAAATCAGTTGGTTGTAAATGTAAGATCTATAATCCGGACTCTTAGGTTTACTGCGTTGCTCTGTATGTCTGTCCCTACATGTGCACCACACTGTCTTGATTACTAGAGGAAGCTGTGAAACCAGGAAATGTGAGTCTTCCACCGTATTCTGAGCACACTTGAACTTCTGGCATCAAACGCTGTGAGTGGTGTGAATGGACAGTACAGCCCAGGAATTTGGGCCCATCCTCAAGGCTTCATTTCAGGAGCACAGACTCCCAAATTCTTCTGCCTTGGAGAGACGAAGTCCCACCCTCTCAGCCCACAGCTCTTCATGACAAGCCCATGGAAATGTTCTGTGGAGAACCATGATCTCCCCGAGTTATTTTAAACATCATTTTAATTCCTCCCTGCCTCCTCTGCACTCTGATTGCTCTTACTGAAACAGTGTCATTCACAGCTGGATTATTGATGAGCTGGGAGTGAGCCAGGAGATGGGTGGTGGGTTTTTCAGAGGACTCAGTGGGGGGCCAGGGATAAGCCCGGCACAGAGGTTTTCCCCTCCCCAGGACAGGTTACTGAGTTTCCTTAGCAAGCAGAACATCACTGAACTCAGGTGATGCTGTCAGGCTAGTGATAACCTAAAGGAGTTCTTCACACAAGCCTGCGGGGAATTGAATTAACGGGGTACGGCCCCCAAGCCCAGCCAGCGTAAACCCCTGTCTGCACCCGGCTGGCTGGCCCTAGGCCTCTAATCTGGAGGCTGAGAAAGCTCAGGAAACAAGGCCGTTTGTGGAGAAGAGAACTCCATTGTTCGACAGCCAGTGTTCAAGGAGTGTGGATTCCAGAGAATGTCGTGCGCTGGATTTTTCCCCTTTGTTTGTTAACTTTCTCTCCTCCTCCTGTGGGGGAGGGGGGAGTAGGGCCCTCTGGACATCAGCCTTAAGGTAGTTAAATCCCTTGTCTTGCAAAGAAAAGGTGGAACTCAGAGCTCTCAGCCCAGGAAAGAGGCTTAAATTCAATGGCAGAAGCCACCGGGTGTTTGCCTTAAAACATTATTTCCCCCGTTTTTAGCCTTAAATCTCAGGGAGGCAGCCCCTTTCTAGATCGTGGCAGACGTCAGCGGAGGTACGACCACTTCCTTCCTTCTTCGCTTCACCTCTTTTCTTCCCAGAAAGAGGAAATGATGCGAGTCCACGTCGCAGGCCACGGCCCCCCTGCGCCCGTCTCGCTCCTGCTCTCCGCCCTCCAGCTGGGAGACCTGCCTCCACAGACCTGCCTTCGGGGCCAGGGCTGGCCGGTCTCCTGGACGTCCTCTGCAGATTTTAGATTCGGGCTGCTCAGGCTCTCAAGGAAGGAGACTTGAATTCCTAGCGCTGTACTAATTCTGTGTGACCTTGGGCAGGTTAGTGCCCCTCTCTGGGCTTCCTGGTGGGGCCCTTCTGTCAAATGGGAGCAAGGATACCGTCCTGGGCTTCCCTTTTCACTGTGGTGACGGTGTCGGGAAAGGCGGACGACTATAAGGAAAACTATTTCGAAGTCTGGACGCGTCCCAACTGTCTTTGATTTCCAGCTGTTAAAAGGAGGGCCCCCATCCTCAGAGCGCCGGGACCCTTCGCGCGCTCCCCAGCCAGCGGGACCCGGCGGAGCGCGCCCACCGCTTCCCCGGAGCTCAGGCCCCGCCTTGGGGGAGGAGCCGAGGGGCGGTGCGGAGGCTGTCGGCCGAGCAGTCCCGGCTTCAGTCGCCTCACCGGCAGCTGCGGCTCGGGGACAGAGGGACAGAGCCGGGGCCCGGAGCCGCCCGGGCAGGGCTCGGGAGAGAGGGTGAGTTCCGTGGAGGCGCCGCCTCCCCGCTGCGCTCTGCTGCTGGACCCCGCGGGCTGGGGATGAGTATGGAGGCGGGGAGGTGGTCCCGGCCTCTGACAGCCTGGCTGGGGGTGTGTGGGGCGCTTTGGCCACCCTCTGGCGGCTTAAAATAATTGGGGGAGGGGGTACTGGAAAGGCAGGTTCGGGTAGCGCTGGTCCAGGGAGGCTGGCTGGTGTTGGAGCGTTCTCCCGGAGCTCGCGCGCCAACGACGAGGCCGGACGGAGAGGGGGGCTCATTGGCAGGTCGTTGGCCGGGGTTGCCGTGACCCGATCTTGGGGCCAGCAGGAAGATTTCGGTTGGTTCTGGACTCTCGAGTGGGTGTCTGCCGGGGGGGCGTCATGACGGGAATCCGGAGCTACAACCTGCACCAAAGAGCCCGCTGCCCAGCCTCCGGGCCCGGCATGGGGGCGCCGCCCCCTTGCGTGGCGGCGCTTGGTCTCCGGCAGCAGCCAGGCTCAGGGAGCGCTCCTGCTCTGGCGGGAAAGGTCCCCAGGGGCAGGCGACCACACGTGCCGACCCATCCAGCCTCGGGATCCCGCTGACATAGCCCGCTGTCCACGGGGAGACGCCGCGCGTGGTTGTGTCCAGGGAGAGGTGCGCCCGGCCTCTCCAAAGGGCCGCCGGGCGCCAGCCTCTGGGTCCCCCGAGCCCGGACCGCTCCTCTCTTCCGGAGTCCCGCGCTTCGACTCAGGCCGGAGGAGCGCCCCCGAGCGCCTAGGATGGGCTGAAACTATTCAGCGGGCCCCAGAGAGGTCGCGCTGGGGGTCTCCCCAAGGTCACCCGGAGCGCCCAGGCTGAGCTGCCCGCCTGCCGCGAGTGGAGAGCAAGGAGACGGAGGCTCTCGCTGCCGCCTCCTTCCCTGATGCAGAGACTCCTTCCTTCCCTCCTCCTCCTCCCCCAGCCCGGCCGGGCTGCACTGGAGATGCTGATGATGCAGCTCCCAGCCCCCGGCGTATAACTGAGCCTCCGAAGCTTTGAATCTGGCCCTACCGGGAGCCTGGGACCAGGCACTCCCGGGCACCTCGGGCGCCAAGGGAGAGAGACGCGGCTGCATAAGCGCTTCTCAGAACGAAAGCCGAGCTGCTTGGGCGCCCATGTGATTGGATTCTACATAATGGGCCCCTGTTCTCGCTGTCAGAAAAGCCCACCAGCTCCCCGCGGCCGCGGGCACCAGGTGCCGCCTCTGAATCGCCCTCTGTGGAGGACCCGGGCCCTGAGGTACCAGGCGCCCTTTCCCCCAGGGCTCTCTCGGGAAGGGGCCTGTCATTAGCCGCCTCAGCCTGAGGGGGTAGTTCCCCGTGTGCCCTGCCATTTCCTGCGGCTGGTGCAGCGCCGAGAACACTCTTCCATATGGGAAGATTCCTCCTAGGCTGGTAATAAAGCTTTTTAGCTCCGTTGGTGACTAGCTCCGTCTGCCCCAGGGCAAGGCACTTGGCCTGTGGGAGCCTCAGTTGCCTGCTAAGAAGCAGCCCCATTTTGGGGATGGGTGAGAGGACCCTTGGGGAGAGCTTGGTGCAGTAGAGCGTGGCCGGATGAGTGCTCCCAAGTAAATGCTGGCGCCTTACACACTGGTTTTGAGTGGGGCCTCTCTCTTCTTTAGGGCAGGAGCAGAAGTGGAGCCTTGGTGGGTGGTTCTGCAGGGGCGGGGGGAGTTCCCACATCTCCCTCCCTTGCTTTGTCATAAAGAGTCAGCTTACAGGCGGCGGGTGGGCGCTGGTGAATCCTTTCAGCTGGCAACCTGCTCAGGGGGCCTTCCCCCGCAAATCCCCAGCCCCTTCTCTCCCACCTGCCCCGGGGAAGCTGGGGGTGAGAGGTCAATCAGGCCACTCTGGATGTTCAGTTTTGCACCTTGCTGTCAGCTGTAGTTCACCCAACAGTGTCCTCTGCCCTGGAAACTTCCTGACCCCTCTCCTGGTCCCAGCTCTTTCCAGCCTCTGGAATGTCTTCCTACAGGAAGACCATTTGATCCTTCCTACCCCTCTTTTGGTTTCCCCCACTGTGGTGTTCATCCTCTACATCTCATGCATCGGGGCTCCTTGCATCCTGATGCTCTCTGGATCTGTGCTGGCATGGAATGTTGTGGAAGGCAAGGCCAATACATACTCAGACTCCATCTCTCGGGTAATGATGCTGGAGTCGGGGTTAAATTCTCACTTAGTTAAGTCTGTTTGGGAGCCTGAGCCACAGGGCTAAGAGGTTGTTGATGTAGGAAGGTGGGTTTCCCCACAAGGCCAAACCTCTCTGCAGAGCCCATTAGCACTCTTAGGAAACTAGAGCCCCAGGTTCCTCTCAAAATCTGCTCCATCATCCAGAGTGAGGTTTCTCTAACCCCCAGAGGCTGCAGCCAGCCTGGGTTTGCAGGTCGAAGAGGGCACATATGTGGATTCATGGGCTGTGCTTGGATTCTCAGGATCCCCACCCAACTTTGCCCTCCTGCCCCCACTTAGCCACCACCCCCTCCACTCCCCCCATTCCCTGTACCCACCCACCACCACCCCCTGCACCGAGGACTTGGAGCATTTGGTGAATAGCGGGTCCCAACTGGCATCCTTCCAGCAGAGACCAGGTGACCTTGTTTATCCTCAGCACATCTTAGAGACTTGGCTTCACAGAGGGCTTGGATGAGCCTGACTCCTACAGAAAGTTACAACGTACGAAGAGCAAGGGACCAGACTGGTCTAGTTCAAATTATGGCTCTATGCTTAACAGCTCTGTGGTCCTGGGTAAATTATTTACTCTCTCCAAGTCCTGGTTTTCTCATCTGTAAAATGGGAGTGATAGTCATGCTGACTTCATGGGGTTGTGCAGATTCTGTGAGACCATAAAGCCCAGAAAATGCTTAGTGCAGCACCTGGTGTGGGCAGGAGTACAGGAAGTGGTACTTGTCACCGTCACCAACATTTCCTCCTTTGCAGAGGGCTCCCACCACCTCTGGTCTGGTGGAGTCAGACCTCTTCTGCCTCTAGCTACCAGGACAGGGAAAGCCTCTCAGCTTGGGGGGCGTGCCTGCTGGGAATTTGAGTGCAGCGTGGGCCTGTCCGCAGGAAGTCTGTTACTGGGCCTTTCTCATCTGGCTGCCATTTTTTTCAGGATTCATTCATTTATTTAATAGATGTTTGCTTTATTTTAGACCATGTGCTTAGCAAGGGGTTTCAAGATTTTCTCAGGGTTCTTTCTCTAGAGGGGAGAGGCAGGCCTGGAAACATCGTGAGGCTACTGTCCCCAATAGATAGTAAAGGATAACAGTTTCACTGGTAGGAAGAGGAGTGAAGAATAAAGTGACGGATGCACGGGCAGGCTCAGGCCAGGCAACAGGTTTCATTCTGGACTCGGCCAGCTTGTAGCTGGTGGTGATGGACAGATAGATGCCTTACCTGTTACGCATGTAAGCTACCTGTGTAGGGTATTGACGTGGGGAGAAAAATGAGACCACGTGGGTGAGAAATTTAGTTTAGGGCTTCTAGGTATTTATATGTGATTGCAAATGTTAGCTGCTGTTATTATTAGTCTGTGATGACCAATAACAGGTGGGCAAAGTTTGCTGTGGGAACCCATTGGAGCCCTTCAGAGACAGTTTTCCAGGTGGTGGTAACAGAGGGTAGGCAGCCTGAGCAGAGTGAACAGCTTGTACAAAGGCATGGATGCTGGGCGTCTTCGGGAGCAGTGGGGAGTGCAGCTGGGACACTGTCTCCACAAGGCGTATGGAGGCAGGGGCAGCAGGCAAAGCCAGGGAGGCAGGCAGAGGCCAGCCTGCCAAGGGGTCCCGAATGATTGAACACTTGCTGACCCGGAGCAGGTGCCCTGCAGCCTGCGGAGGGTTGTCTGGTTGTAGCGCCTGAGAAAGCCTAGGATTGACTTCTGCCTGGGAGGAAGGGCTGGGCTGTGCTCGTTTGCCAATACATTCACTGTCCCTTCCTCATCCTATTACCCGGGAAGCCTAGAGGTCCCCTCCTTCTTCCTGAGATGCTTCCTGAGATGAGATACTTCTGTACCAGTTTCTTTCTTCCTGGGTCTCAGTTTCTCATTCGAAGGAAGGGGATGGGGGTAGAGAAAGTGTCGTGATCTGGCTCCTTTAACATTGTACCAAGTGCTCTTATGGGTGGTGGTCACTGTCCAAAGTTTTCGCTTGCACTGCCATTGAATCCTCACAGTAACTCATTGGAGTGGATGTATTTATCCCCATTGCATGGAGGGGTAAACTGAGGCACAAAGGATGAGGTGATTTGCAAAAGGCATGCAGCTTAAATGTGGTAGCAGTTCATGTCAGGGGGTCTCTGAAGTTCTCATGTGCTAGCTTGTACCACCTCACTTATGCTCCGTGTGAATACCGAGAGCTGACTGCAGAATGTGTGGCTTTTTTTCACTGTGTTCCCTTGGGTCCTGGGCAGTAGGCTCTTTGGAGATGAGTCACAGCGGGGTATGCTCTAGTTACCTGGGGACTTCCCCATTCTCTCCCTGCCCCGACTTTTGGGAAGGCCCTGTGCGCAGGCACTTGGCGAGGGGGAGGTGTTCTTGGGTGTCTCAGAGTTCAGGTCGCATTCTTCAGCCCCATGGTGCCCCACCCACATGCCTTGACCTAGTCTGCTTGCAGCTTGATTGATGTGGCAGGTGGCAGTGGGGCTCCACGATGACCCTGGGATGGCTGGTCAGAGCCTCACGTGACCACATCCCTACCTGTTTACAGGAGACAAAGGCTCAGGTTTCCTTTTCCTTGGGAGGCAGAGTTTAAGGCCAGGGTTCAAATTCTGGCTCTGCCTTCCACTGGCTTTTTGGCCTTGGACAATTTCCATTTCTTTGAGCCTCCGTTTCTTTATCTGGAATACAGATATATATGTGTGTGTGTGCATCAGAGTTGTCACAAGGATTTGTAATTACACACAAGTGCCCGGTTTCCAAGTTACTGTGGTGTAGTATCCACAATATTCTCCTCCATGGTATTTATTAAAGTTGTGATTACATGGTTATTTGTGGCCATTACTCTTTTAGTTTGTCTCACTGACTACGTCACTGGTTCACTGGGCAGTTTGGCTCCCCAGAGTACATTAGACAATGCCTGAAGACAGTTTTCGGTTGTCACAGATGGGGAGGGGTGCTATGGCATCTAGTGCGGTGAGGCCAGGAATGCTGTTAATGTCTTACAGAGCAAAGGACAGCCCCGCAACAAAAAATGAAATGATCCTAAATGTCGATAGTGCCGAGGCTGAGAGAGCTTAGACTGGACTACAAACCCCGGAAGGCCAGTGACTGTGTCTAGTTCATTCAGCTCTGCGTCCCCAGCTGCCCAGCATGATGCCTGGCACACAGGAGATAATCAATATGCATTAAAGAGATGAATGAGGTCTTGGAACGCCTTGTGTCCCCTGGAGTCCCAGAGCTTTGGCTTGTGGGACATTTTGAATGGGAAGAAGAGATTTAGATGAATCTGAGTGATGATAAGCCAATTGGTAATTCAGACCGAAGATATGCAGACCACGCTGTTTTCTTTCCCAAGCAGGTGCTTCGGGGCCTAAAGGATCTGAATAGGAATCACCACTGCGCTTCGCTCGTGTAGACACAGGACCCGCCTTTATCTGGACGAGCGGGCCGGGGCAGGGGACCGTAGGTGCTGACAAGGAACGCCCTGTCAGCCGGGCCCTTGGGATCTGCCAAGCTGGGGCGCAGCTGCTGTCAGCTTCCTGTTTTTTCCCTTTCTGGTGGAATGAAGGAAACCCACTGAATGGCTATTTTCCACTGACATTCACAGCAATGTGATAGGCCTTGGATTAATGAGGTTAAGCTCCAGTGTGAAATCTGCCCAATCACCTGAAGCTTGGCCAACAGGAAGACATTGCTTGTTTTTGGGGGGCTATCCGATGCCTTTGGATGGTTTTGGCCAGGGAAGCAGGGGTCGTGACTCTGTACAAAAGAAAGGAATGTTCTATGCCCCGGAATTGTTAAGGTTGGAGCATTGTCTCCTGTGCAGTGTATTAGGAGGGTGCATTTTAATGTGGACTTTGAAATAAATAACTTATTAAAGCAAAGGTTCACCGTGAGCCCCAGGCTAGCTGCTGAGCAAGGGTGTGGGCTAGTGAAAGGCTCACTATGTGTTTTGGGGGGCTCTTACGGAGTTCGAAGGAAAAGTTTGGCCCCAAAGGGCATTTGGACAGGTTAGAGGAGCCCAGCGGTTAGAATGGACTCTGACAGGGCAGGAGATCTCGGGTATCTGCCTCAGACTTGCTCACCTTGGGGTTCCTGTAAAAAGCAGACTGATTCAGCTGGATTGGGGCCTGAGAGCCTGCATTTCTAACAGGCTCCCAGAGGAAGCTATTCTGCTGGTCTGTCCACTGCCCTTTGGGTGGCAAGGGTCTGGAGAACCTCAAGTCCAAATAAAGGTGAGGGGTACTTGGTACAATCCACTGAAGCACGAAAGCAAAGTCAGCGTGTCACACTGGTTCGCACGGCCACCTGATCTGCTGGCTGGCTTGTGGAATCACACATTTACTGTGCTCCTCCTCTCTGGGCCCAGGCCTGGGACCGGGTGTGGAAGGAGGGCTGCCGGCTCTCATGGGGCCACTGACACAGCCAGAGCAAGGGCTGAGGGTCTTCTGGTGCTTCCAGAGAAGTGTGTCCAAGAACACATTCTTTCTGACTCACCTGGGGCTTGATAAATATGCAGATGCTTGGGCCCTAGCCCAGCCTGCCTGGATTAGAACCAGCCAAGGCGGGGCCCTGGGAATCTGTATTTTTAAAAGGTGTGCCAGATGATTCTGATTCACAGCCAGGCTGGTGGAGGGATAGCTAGGAGGAAGAACTGGCAGTGCATGGGAGTTAATTGATCAGCAGGCCCCGTGTAAGGTTGTAGAGTCGTGTTCTGCTGGTCGGCACCTGGCTGAGGGAGGGGCTGAAACCTAGCCCGCTCCACTTGCCAAAACCCTGCAGAATTGCATCTGCCTGGAAGAGAGGGTGTCTTTTTCTTAATATGAGTAATAATCATTAATATTTGGTACTTATGATGAGCCCATCACTGTCTATTTAACTTTTTTAGTCCTCCTAGAAACTCTAAGAGGTGGCATTATTACTGATTTTACTGCTAAGGAAAGTGGGGTACAGAGATGTTCAGTGACTTTCTGCAGGTCACACAGCCAGTGAGTGGCAGAGTGAAGATTTGAACCCAGAACATCTGGCTTCAAAGCACTTGCACTTGATCACTATTTTCTCTGGCTTTTCTTTAGATGGAAATGCTGCGGTGCTGCCCAGGGCTGTCCCTACTCTGAGGGAGTGTCTTTTTCTGGTCCGTCCCCAAATGGAGGGAGAGCTAGCAGTGACTTTGGCTGGCTCTGGAGTCAGACCTGGGCTGGATTCCCACCTCCAGCACTTACTGTAATCTTGAGCAAGCTACTTGCTTAACTTCACTAAGCCCCCATTCCCCCCTGTGGAAAATAGGAATCATAACAGCATGAGGTGATATGACTGACCAGTTAGCCTCTGCCTGGCACATGGGAAGTACTCGATATATATCAACTATTGGTATTCCATTAGTATCAGCAAAGTCAGCCCCTGGGAGTCACAGATGGCTTCAGAGCAGAGGGGATAGGTGAGCGGAGCCCTGTGCCATCGATGTCCCTGGTGGCTGGGTCAGCTGCTTTGCTCATCCAGGTCATGTGTGTCATTACTTACCTGGGCATCCCTAGCCTTGGCTTCTTGGCACTGGTTGGAGGCCCTAGTGTTTGTGCCACCCTGGCGAGTTCTCAGAATTTCTTGGCTCCTAGAATGGTTCAGAGTCTCAGTCAGAACTGGGTTTACTTCCCGAGATCCAAGAGCAAGTAAAAGGCACACTTGTCACGCTTACTCTCTTCAGGGCTCTTGGCTCTTCCCGGTGACTCTCGCTGCCTCCAGGCCCCTTCTGGGACTCTGCGGTCCATCCCACGGACTGGGCAGAGGCAAAGGATGCCCTATAGACATCGCCCGCTGCCTTTTAAAGAAACAGGGACAACTTTCTCCTAACTTTCCTTTGTGTTTTTTAACATATAAACCCCAGCTTTTGTTTTCTTATTGCCATATTTTATGCTTTTTAATTTTCAAAGAATACACATTTATTATTAAAATTTAAACAGTATGGAAATGTGGAGAATGGAAAACGACATCTTCCCAAACATGATCCCCAGCCGCTCATTCTTTTCACCAGAAGAAATTCCTGAGTGTTTTATGTGTCTCTCCATCAATTTCTTATCCGTGTACAAATCCATATTCATTGACATGCTTATCCTTTTTTCATTTGAACACAACTATAGATCACTCCTCTGAAACTTCCTTTTTTCAGCTAATTTATCTCAGCCCATGTCGACACAGAGAGATATACCTTGGTCTGTAGGGCTACATGATATTCCAGTAATAAAAACTTATCATAATTTATTTCTACTTCCGTGCTGACATTGGAGATCGTTTCCAGCTCTTTCCTACTCTACATGTATGAAGCCGCCACATCCTCGCTTGTACAGCTTATATCCTTGTATGCTGGTGCGGCTTTATCCATAAGGAAAATTTCCTGCAATTTGAGCTGTGACATTGTCAAACTGTCCTCTCAAGAGGCCAGACCAATTTCTATTTTGTAAACAGTGTGTGGGAATACCTTTCTCTATCCCCTTTTCCAACCCTGTGTATGAAGTAACTTTAACTTTTGCCAGTATGATAGAATAAAATAGAAAAGATCTCTCTGAGTCAGGTTCTGCAGTAATTCAAATTTTGGCCCTTTAAACTGTGCCTACATAAAGATGGTTAAATATTTAAGAACTACAATTTACCTGGCTTTATGCTTGGAACGAAAGATATAACATTAGGTTCAACCAGCTTCTGCCCTCAGACTGATCCCCGTCTCCTGGAGGGCAAATAAAATCAGAGGAAGAACAGTGTGGTTCAAGTGTGCTAGAGGAATGCATAAAGGCAGCTACCTGTTGTCTGATAGGCTCTATCTTCATGAATATCACAACTGAATTAATAAAATACTGTATGCCCTATGATGGGGGGTGGGGCAGGCTTGAAATCTTTCCAAAAAATGTCTTGATTAGAAGCAAAAAAATCATGCAGCTTACCTCTAGTGGGGGCAGCAGAAGAGGTGGACAGTAAGGAAGGGAAAAGTAATTTTGAAATAGTCTCTTTGGTGGCTTCTCTGTTTACTAATGGGGTGTGTTGCAGGGAGGCTGTGCAGAAACCCAGCTGGGTTTGCAGCTGGTACAACTTGCTGATCCCTTGAACTTGGGCAAATGCATGTGAGTTCAGTAAGAGTGCGAGCGAAGGAGCAGAGGTTGGCTTAGAAGTCCAAAACCCTGGAGCTCATAGTGCTTGGACATGGGTGGTATGAATAGGCAGTTACCCCAGGGGTTACCAGGAGCTGTGGTCTGAATAGTGCCCATTGTAGACTGAATATAACCAACGGGTGTTCAGTGAATGAGTGAGGATCAAAGATGTCTCTGTCTTGTAAAGGGGCCTCCTACTCAGAAAGAATAGATCTATGTAGAAAGGCGTATGTATGATCGGCTAATCTGCTCACCTGTGGGGAGCCACACCTTCACTATGCATTTTCCTGGGCCACCTGTCCTGGAGATCTTCATTCACTGGGGATAACTCATGGACAACACAGGCAAAGAGCACTTGAGGATACCTGCAACAGTGCTGTGGAATGAACCTAACCATTGCTTCACAACAAGTCACCAGAGCAGGGATGTACGGAGCCAACTGCAAGCTTGCAGAGTCGAAGAGATGGTGAAGCCAGGGGGCATCCCAACCCAGCCTTTCATGGAAGGCAGGGTGGGGGCCAGGTGACATGTGTCCTGGGTTTGGCCCTCAGTGCGACCTCTTCCCCCGGCAGCCAGGTCTGTTTCATCTGTTGGATGCCACAGCTCTGGTTCCAAGCCAGAGGGCCTCTCCCTGTGACGGAACTGATGGAACCAGCTCAGTGAATTGTCAGTCTCTTGGTCTCCCACCTTCCTGTCCACTCTCTCTCATTTTTTACCTACCAGGTTCTGGGTGGCTGTGTAGCAGGATGTCCAGGTGAATAACACATACGCCTTGTCTTTCAAGAGCACCTAGTCCAGTGGAAGAGGCAGATCTGAAACTGACAATTACTGGACAGTGTTGAGCGCCAGAAGAGAGAACTAGAGAGGAGAAAGAAATCCATTTGGCACAGGGCAGATAAAGAACAATTCAGAGGGAATAAAAAGAGCATTGAGACGTCGTGTAAATGAGACAAGGCAAGTCAAGTGTTGAGCACGGTGCCTGGAAAGCACTTAAGAGATGACAGATATGATTATGATAGCACTTGCACTAGCTCTCGAAGAACAAACAGGAGTTTGCCAGGTGGAGAGACAGCAGGGTATCGCCCCTTCGTGGAACAGCATGGGTAAGGGCGAGGCGGTGGGTGTGCTGTGGTGAAAGCCACACGGCGCTTTGTAGCACAGAAATCTAAATCCGGGTTCCAGTCCTAGTTCTGCCACTGTTGCGTGGTGACGTCTGGCACGTCAAGATGTAGCTCCACTTTCTCATCCATGTATCGGAGACATCGATGCCTGTTTTAAATGGCTCATTGTGGGGATTAAAGATAATTTATGTGTATGTAGCCCCTGGCACATAGCAGGGTCTCAACAAATGGTGGGGACCAAGGTGGAGGTGTGAACCCATCAGACCTGTTCGGGGAGCAGGGAAATTTAGTGGTTAGTGAGTTTGGGATATTAGGATGGCCAGAGATAAAGTTAAAATGTCAAGGCCACATAGGGGATGGCTGACCCGTTAGACTGAAGAGTTTAACTTGACTCCATAGGCAATGGAGAAGTATTAAATGTTTCCCTACAGGGGAAATAATGGAATCAGACTTGGTTTCAGAATGAAAAATCTGCCAGAGGTATGCATGGTGGGGTGGAAGGTAAGGGATGGAGGCAAAGAAACCACTTCGGGAAATGCTGTATGACCCAGCACCTGCATTAGCCTGTCAAGTCCTATAGTCAAGTACTGCCTGGAGAGGCAGACTAGGCCAGTGGTTAAGAGCAGGGACTTCAGTGTCAAGGCCACTGTGGATTCGAATCATAGCGCTGTTGCTTACAGGCTGTATGACCTGGGCAATTACCCCTCCAAGTTTTAGTTTACCCTTCTGTAAAATAAGGGTTAATAGTACCTTTATCATAGTCTTGTTGTGAGGATTAAATGAGATATCGTAGATCAGGGGTGTCAAACTCATTCTCACCAGGGGCCACATCAGCCTTGCAGCTGCCTTCAAAGCCCCGAATGTCATTTCAGGACTGTGTAAATGTAACTGCTCCTTAGCAGTTAAGGGAGAGCTCAGTGCTGCCGCTGGGTAGCAACAAGGTGCCAGGCCGGATAAAACAAGGTGGAGGGCTGGATTCGGCCCACGGGCCTTGTGTTTGCCACCTGCAGGAAAGATAAAGCACTTAGCTCTAGAAATGCTATTGATAATTAGACTTTAAAAAAATACGTATTTGATGATGGATCTTTTTTTCCATGTAATGCCTATAAACCTCCCCTGGAGCTACCAGTGTTCTACACACACGCACACACGCGCGCACACACACACACACACACACACACACACATCTGCTTTATACTTTCTAGAGAAGCAGTGGCACTTTCTGCTCCAAGAAATGGTGAGGAGGGTTGCCAAGCTCTAACACAGTGGTTCTTGGATGCATGTTAGGCCTACCAGGGGAGCATTTAAGGTTTTTAATGCCTGGCTGCACCTCAGATCAATTAAACTAGAATCTCTTGAGGTGGGACCCAGGTACCAGTACTTTTAAAAATTTTAATGAATTAAGGTAAAAACTTATAGAAAAGTACACAAACCCAAAGTGAACGAAATTTTCACAAACTGAACATGCCTATGTAACCCATAACCAAGCTAAACCCCCCCCAGAATATACACTTTAGAAGCACCCATTTTCCAGTCACCCTCACCCCCAAATCCCTGTCCTGATTGACAACATAGGTCAGTATTGCCTGTTACTGAATTTTACACGGAGGGAATCATGTAGCATGTATTTGTGTGTGTGTGTGTGTGTGTGTGTGTGTGCATTTGGCTTGTTTTGGTTGCCCTTGTGAGAGTCCAATTGTGCATTGCTCATTCTCATTGCTGTACCATGTTCCCTTGTGTGAATATACCATAATTCTTTTCTAGACTACGGTTGGTGGGCATTTTAGACAGTTTATACCGTGGGACTATTATAAATAGTGCTATTCAATTTTCAATTCTTGTAAATGCTTTTGGTAAGCGTATATAGAAATTTCTGTTGGGTATATTGCTAGGAATGAAGTTGCCGGGTTATAGGGTGTGCGTATGTTCAGCTTTAGAAGATATTGCTGAGAAGTTCTAAAAGTGGTTGTATCAATTTATATTCCCAGTATGTTAGAATTCTTGCCAACAGTTGCTATTTTCTGTCTTGAAACAATTTCTTTTGGCCATTTCGGTGGCTATATAGTAGTCTTGCCCTGTGATCTTAATATATGTTCCCAGAATCTCCAGGGGATTCCAACGTGTAGCCAAGTTTGAGAACCAATTTCATACCAGGTTTTGAAAAAAACAAAATACCCGTTAATGAAAGTGGATAAAGAGATGTTACAATGACCAGCGAGACTCCCTTTGATTTCTGTACCCAGAGTTTTTTTTAAAGATTTTATTTATTTATTCTTAGAAAGAGGGGAAGGGAGGGAGAAAGAGAAGGGGAGGGAAACATCAATATGAGAGAGACACATCGATCACTTACCTCTCACATGCCCCGAACTGGGGACCTGGCCCACAACCCAGGCATGTGCCCTGACTGGGAATCGAACCAGCAACCTTTTGGTTGTCAGGCTGGCACTCAATCACTGAGCCACTCCAGCCAAGGCTGTACCCGGAGATTTTTATTTTCAACAGAACCTATCACTAGGTCTAATCATCTAGTAGAGCATACTTTTGCTAGTGGAAGGATACTTCTCCTGCCAGGAGAAATGCAGAGGTGTATCAAACCTGAGAGCCTGCCCCTCACCCTCATTCCTCTGTGCTTTATGTGGGGCAAATGGCTCCATCAGGACTGATCTGGGAGCTGGAAAGAGGCCACAGCAGGGCTTCAACTTCTTCTTCTGATTTAAGACCTGAAAGAGAAGGGAGGACGTGAGAAGTGTCCTATATATTAGGGCATATATAATCTCTTATAACTAGTAGATAGATGCTGTCAGATGAAAAGATCTGTTTTTTGTGACTAGAATTTAAGATTTTGTGTTGTATATTTGTTCTCGAAGACTTGCCCAATACCTTGCACTTTTAAGGTGCTAAAATAATGCCGATATTAGAACTGTGTAACCATCCCTAGTGACAAGTACAACTCACATAGTGCAGAGGAAAGTGCTGGCGGGGATTTAGCTGGTTTGACTAATAGTTTTTGTCCTCAGGCTGACAGTGACCAGAGGGGACAGGGGAGGGAATTTCAGGGGGAAAGGGTGAAGGGTTTGCAGGAACAACAATAAAGGACACATGGACAATAATGGGAGGGAGGGGTGGAAACAGGGGAGGGAGGTGGGGAGGGCTGGGGTGGGGGGAAAAGGCAGAAAACTGTACTTGAACAATGATAAAAAATAAAATAAAATAGTTTTTCTTCTCTTTGTAGTTTCTATGCTGTGGCTGATATTTCCTATTTGTTCATTTATTACAAGCATATTTTCCTTTACACCCTTGAGCAACATTATAATAGCAACTTTATCATTCTTCTCTATTAACTCCAACATCCGGGTCCTCTTGGGTTAGATCTCTATTGATTGTCTTCCTTTTTGAGTTTGGGCCACGTGTTCCTGTTTATATTTAAAATTTTTTTCTAGTAATTTTGTATTATATCCTGAATATTATGAATGAGACTTGAAGAGACTCTTGATTCTATTATATTTCTCAAAACAGTAATGATTTTTGTTAAGGCAGTTAACTTAAACGCTAAACTCAGTTTCCCTTGAGTGGGAAATAGCTGAAATCTTTCCTTAGTTCTGTTAGCCTCAGTTGGGCTGCTTGGAACCTGCCCCCTACGTGCCTCATTCAGGGCGATCGGGGCAGAATTCACACTCAGAATTTGGGGCTCCTGTGGGGTGTCCCTTTTCTGGGACGTCTCTCCTTACTTTCCAGCTGTAGTTTCCTGAACTCTGTCCTCTAATTCCTCAGTCAGAGTGAAGATTTCTATTCAGATTGTAGCCACCATGTACAACTTGACTTGGGCTGCCCTTGGGTCAGAAGCTGTAAAAATACAGACATCACCTATGGCCAGTTCTTTCTTTCCAGTGTTGACTCCCCTCCAGCTTCTGTGTGCTTGTTATCAAACAGACCTAGTGCCTTGCAAGAGGCTGTCTGTGTGTGCGTGTGTAGGGTTTATAACAGGTACAATGAAGGGAGGTCTCTCGAGAGCTACTCTGCCATGACTGAAAGCAGAACCTTTCTGGTCAGTAGTTTTGCTCATTAAGAGAACCTCAGAGCCACCCCTCCCTATTTTATTCCTTAGCACGTAGTAGGTGGCAATAAATATTTATTGACTGCATGAATGTGGCTTTAAATTAAAAATGAAAGTGAATTAGAGGAGAAAATGTCTGAAACTAGTTAACTGGTAGCATCAGGTGTAAAATAGAGAGGGTGTTCAGTAAGTTGCTGGAGAAAACGCTGAGTGAGATCATTGAAAGAATATCAGGACCCCAAATATCTGAGTGTAGAGCAAAGTGGCTAACAAAGTGAACCCGAGATTTCAACACGAGGCAATCAATTCAACTGTGATGGTAACGGCGCTTTTATGGGTTTGAAAATGTGGCTTACAGAGAATTTACCAGGGTCAACGGAAATAAAGCTTGTCAAAGGGGAAGCAGAGGTATGCTTGGATTTCTGTACATCCGAGAGGAGCCAAAGGGAGGGAATCAAAGTGAAGGAACTTTGGCTGGAGATCAAAGAGGGGAGGAACCGAAGCAATGTAAAGGCAGTCTACTACAGCTTGCTCGACTCTGCGTGGTGACCTGGAAGGTCACAGATCCAGTACTCAGAGACTTCAAAGACTGTGTGTTGGATGGAAACTTCACACTGAAATGCGGAGCATCTGGGGACTTCCCAGTTTAGTCTACTGACAGTTTCCTCACCAGAGAGTAGAGGACAGAGGACAGTTGCTGTTATGAATCTGGTTTGGGAGCTACTGGGTGAAGTAGAGAAATGAGAAACACCCCCCAAGAAAGGGGGTACTGGGGATAAGGGGGCTGAGCCCACAGGGATTTGGAAGGTAGATTTTATGAAATTTAGGGTGAGGTACAGCTATTTGCTGCTAAGCCCCCAAAGGCGATGGCAGCTCCAATAGTAAGGGGAGTTACGGCTCGACTCAGTTATCCTAACTCTGCGCAGGTCTCCTTGGCTCTCCTTCTAGGGCCCCTCTTCTTGCTCTCAGCCGTGCTTCTGCGGGCCACCTTCCCTGCCTGGCATTTTTTTTGTTGTTTATTTTCAAGCAGGGGAGCAATTCAAAATACTTAACCATCACTCCATAGGCACAGACCAATCAGAAGAGAGGCTGGCCACCTACAACTGGAATGTCGGCCGACTTACGCATTCCTTAACCTCTCTGAGCATCAGCTTTCTCCTCTTCGAAATGGAGACAGTGCCTGGTACAGAGCTGGTGCAATGATTTCAAGAGATGTCACGTGTGAAGAGCTTGACATGTGGAAGGTGTCTGTGCACAGGAGCTGCCTTTTCTATCTCTGGGTTCATTTCATTTACATGCTTTATAGGTTCTATGATGCTTATCTTTAGCTTCATTAAGCACATGTTTTACTCTGTACTGACTTCAACAAGTATTTGTTCTATTACAAGTTGGTCTGTCTGGTTTCTTAGTTGAAATGTCCTCTTATCTTCCTGATCATAAATACTGTAGATTTTCTGAAATCTTCTTGAGTTTCACGAGGAACATCTTTTTAAAGCACTGAAAAAAAAAAAGGAATTGTTCCTAGTAACTTCTTCTCCTTCTCCTTTTATGTATGTAGACTTTGTAATTAAGCAGACCTGGGTTCAAATCCCAGCTCCCCCACTCACTGTCTGTGCAGTTAATTGATGTCCGTTCACTGCATTGCTCTACTTCTTCCCCTCCTCACTCTTTCTTCCTCTAGTATGGGACTTTCTCTTTTGAGTCCAGCTCTGTGCTTTTTATTGTCCTTTGTTCCTTTGGAATTATTTTCCAAACCTCAGTGAGCAAACAATATGGAAAGCTTTTTAAAATTCCCATCCCCACTACTTCCTAAGTGTCTAAGAACACCCTGGCTAAAGGGAAAAAGATAACTTGCTGAGGATATCTTTGGGGTTTCTGAAGTGGAGAGAAGGATCTGATTAGGAAGCAGCCCACAGTCCCCTTTCGCCCTTATGTTGGTAATGGTGTGGGGCCAACATGCTCAGAAAGGACAAGGCAGTGATCCCTGGCTGGTGGTGGTGCCTTTGCCCCTCCCCCTTCAGGAATGGAATCCAGTCCAGTTGCCAGCAGAATGCTTATCTCCCTACTCTGCAGGGACAGAGTTGGGAGAGGTGGCGGTCAGTGGCAGGGGCGGCCTTCCCGTGTTTGAGTTGGCTCAAGCACAGGTGCCAGCTTCCTAGAACCTGCAGGGGGTGGGGTACAGTTCTCCACTCTACCCCCTACTACAAGATATTGGGGAAATTCCTATTACAAGAGAACCTAAGGGATTCTGGATTCTCCTCTACCATCGAGGCCATGGCAATCTGGGGTTGTTGGTTGGCTGATATACTGGGATTTAAGGGCCCTTCCACTCTGATAACTTTCTAGACGTTTGTGTTTGAGACTAGAGGATTTTGAACAATGGCGTGAAGGCGAGTACAGAAACCCGGGTTTAGGTCAGCATGACGTAGAACAGGGTTGGATGCCCAGTGTGCAAGCAGCCACTCTGCACTCTTTTATCTGTGGCAGGCATTACTAATCAATCAGAGCACTCATTCCTCCTGTTATCACACATGGCCTCATAACCCCTGGCCTCCCAGTGCTCCAAGTAGCTGCAGCAACCTAAGAGCTGGCACAACAGAGCAAAGTCTGGCCGAGGATGTCATGCTGAGAGAGGGAGACAAAGAGAGGCCACTCCAGCCTTAGCCAGTGTGAGTGGCTGTCCCCTGCTTAATAAATGTGTAACCCAGGAGGGCATTCTGTGGTCACAGGTGGCCCCCTTTGGAAAATGATCCCTTCAGCTGCAAAGGGAGCATTTGTCTCCCTGCAAAAGGAGGGGGTGGACCACACTCCCCCAAGCCTGGAGCAACAGCATGTGTAATTCGACTCCCATTTCCCTGTGCTCAGCTATTACATAAGCTTCTTTAGAAGAGGACTGGTGGTTTGGTTCAGCACCGTCACTGTGACTGACTAATGTATTCGTAGACATCATTTCAGCTTCGTGTGCACCCCATCCTTAGCACCTCCGTTCTGTCCCCTGCAGCCTCCCCCACACTGGCATTCTCACCCACAAGTGTGTGGGCCTCTCTGTGGGTTCAGGTTCACGGGGGGAAGCTCCATGTGGAACACTGGTGTGTTCCTGGGCTTTCCTTCACCCGTTCGAGCTGTGGCTTCCTTTGAAGGTTTCTTGGAGCTGAGCCTGAGAAAACTGTCTCACCTTCACAGGCAGACGAATCCAAGACATCATCCATCAGCGTCTACTTGCAAGGGTCCTGACAAGCTGCCTAGCCTGGTGGGCACCAAGTGCTGGCCTGCAGGTATGCACGATCGAGCACTTGCTGCTGTTACATACAGATGATCTGTCTGCCAGGCCAGCGTTGGGGCTCCCTGAGCGTTGGGGCTCACCTACACCCCTACCCGGACCCTGTCTCTCAGCAGTCTCATCGGTGGCCATGGGGTTCTTGGTGGTGGGGACCCCGGCAGACTGTCATGGCCGGGCTTTGTTGAACTGTCAACATTGGACAGTTTTTCCTCATGCCTAACCCTGTGTCTTCCTTTTGCCTGTCCATGATCCTAGCTCTGCTCTTCAGAGACTTGGAACAAAGTTAATCCTTTCCCTCCTGGCTTTTCCTATATTCCCAATACGGCCCAGTCAGTTCAGAGAGAGGCCAACTGGGCTATTATCTGATGCTGGGCATGATTCTTTCCCTGACAGAGCTCAGGATACATGAGTCACTTGATCACTCTCTGTTCTTGGTAAACTTGTAGTTTTTAAATCTTGCCACCTTCTCCTGAGCCCCCACCCTCAAGTCTTGCCAAATTGAGTCAATTGTAAATGGCCTTCGGGGGACAGCGACAAGTCAGGGCCAAGTCTAGGGCCACCACTTATAGTTCTGTATGAAGGAGCACAGCAGGGAGAGGTGGATTTAAGAAGCAGACCCTGGGGGAACCGTGCCTCATACAGATTTAAAACCAGATGGTCTGTCTAGGATGATTGTGCCCAAAGTCTAGAAGGTTCATCCCAGCAGGGGTCGGACAGTCAGTCCACAAAATCCCATGAGAATGGCATAGGGGGAGACCAGGCTAAGTTCTAATTCAGACATTTGGAGCTCCTAGGGCCCCAGAAGTCTCTTTGCTCATGAGTAAAGCATCTTCATACTGGGGGCGGGGGGGTGATGCTGTTATTCATTCAAATAAGTGTGTTGTGGGAGGGCGGGGGTGTGCATCCTTTGGGAGAGAAAGTGGGTCCCACGTGAGATCCGAGGGGGAGGGGAAGTGGGGGGGGGCGGGGGAAGCCAGGGCTGTGTTTTGTTTTCCTTTTCCCCTTGTGCTCAGTGCTACAGGAAGCGCAGGGAGAAAGCAGTCGCTGACTTCCTCTAGGCTGCTGCCAGCATTGTGTGAAGAAGAATAGCTTCAGAACAAGAAAAAAAAATCTTTTTTTGGATCATTGATGACTAATTTTTTTTTACACTTTTCGTACCTTCCAAATTTTCTACAATAAGTACACAACTTTTATAACGAGAGAAACAGTCATTATTTTTAAAATAACTATCCAGTAACTTTCACAATCCTCTTGAGCGTGTACAATTGAGAGTAGAAAAAGTGAGAAAAACACATAGATGGACTAAAAACATGTAAGAACATAAGAAACAAAGATGATGCTGACCCACAATTTGCCTTCCATGAATGCTTACAAATAAATATGGAGTTTAGAGAAAAGTGTAGGCTGTCATCTCAAAGAGATATGAGTTTAACCCCAACACTCCCAGTTGCCAGCTAATCAGCGGTGAGTGAATTATCCTGCAGGTTCGGGTTCTCACTTGTAAAAATAGGATTTGAATTTCTGTCTCCCTGAGCTGTTACAAGAGTCGTATGAAAGCGGTGTGTGAAGGGGCTAGCACAGTGTATATACTTACGTGCTTTTCAACATCTTCAATCTATTAATAAACTTGTGTATACAATATGTAAATTTGATGAATGGAGATCTTAACAAACGCTTGAAGGCTGAGACTCGGACAGGTGAGAGAGAAAGGGGTGACTGCTTCAGTTTTCTGATCCACGGAAGTGAGGGACAGCAGTGCTTACTGGAAAGAGGAATGACGTGGCTGGATCGAATTTGGATTCTATAAACGTGTCAAGTGTCAGAAAAACGTGAGATAAGCCTAAACCGTGAGGTGCTCACGCTCTGTGCCTATCGCACCAGTTAGGATACTTCAGCCTGCAAGTCACCAAAAGACTACTAAAATGGCCAGATACAAAAAGGGAGCGATAATCTCGGACGATGAGAGAAGTCTGGGATCGGGGCAATCCCACAGTTTGACGGTGCCGGCCAAGACCCCGTTTCTCCCTCCTCTCCACTGTCACGTCACTCTCCCCAGTTCCCATTCAACTGCGAACAGCAGAAAGGGGGCTGGGCCTTCCCAAATACCTCCTTCTGGAAGCTACAAAAACTGTCCCCAGAAAGTTTCCCCGCCCTGGAAAACTTCCCATCCTAACATTGGCCAGAACTACCTCACGTGGGACTGCTTCTCCCGAAGCACACAGAGGGCACACGCCAGCCAGCTCAGTGAGAAAGAACCAGAGGGAAGCAGAGCGGGGGCAGGTGGCTCCTAGAACGGCCACTCAGGGGTCTGCCGTATCCCTGAGTGCACAGGCCGTGCAGGGAGTCGAACAAAACGTGGACTGGAGTCTGAATGGGTGGCGCTGATCTAGTCCCAAGGATCGATACGTGTGAAGTGAAAGAGGAAGGCCGAGAAACGGATGTACCTGGGCTGGGGTCCAGGTAGGGACTCATTTCCCACCAGTCACTGCTGGGACAACTAAAGACGCAGATGGGCTCAACCAAGAAAAAAAAGAAGCAGCTAGAGGCATAAGACCGAGAACGAGAAACAGTGTGTAGGTGCTCTGTGGAATGAGATACCTCCACCCTCATGATCTACAGGGACACTCCGTCCAGGCGAAGAACTGGCTCTGGCCTGGGGGCACTTACAGGGGGCCGTTAGCCAGTGGAGCTCCAGCACATAGGCCAGATGCCCACCTTGGGGGCATTTCTGAACTACCAACCATCCCCAGGACGTCCTCCTGACACACCCCCACAGCAATTCCCAGGCCCTCTCGGTTCTCACTTCCCTGAAGTGAAAACTGCTCCCCCACCCACCCCAACACAGGGTAAGTGTTGAAATCTAAATGTGTGGTCTGCCGAGGCTTCCTCCATCCAATAAAGTAGTTCCATGCTGTAGAAAATGATGGCCAAGAACTGGCTGATGCTCCATTTTTCATGTCCCTTCCTTTCCGGGAGAAGACAAGTTTGGGATGAGCTGTGTCTTCAGCCAAATGGATAGCCACTTTGGACTTGCATCAGCCAGCCTTTCCTGCATCACTGGTGTATGGCGCACGGAACTTCAAGGTCCAAAGAGCTTTTGGATTCTGAAGCAACTCCAGGATGGAGCTCTGGCTCTTCTCCCCGACCTCTGAGATGAGCTTCATCAAGGAAGTGATTATTTGATGGAGCCTTAATGTGTTCTCAGTCCGTTTCTTCTTTGTCTCTTCTTCTTGGCTCAACCTCTGACGATTCAAAGTTGCTCTTGTTCGGTTGCCAGGAAGCGGCGCAGCTTTGCAAGCTGCACTGAGTCCCATTCGCTGGTTCTTCGTCTTGTTCTTCCACTCCGTAGCATGCTGCACTTCCACACCCTGTACATGCCCGGCTTCCTTCATCTCGGCCGTCAGACGACACTGAGTCTGAAGTCTTTCCCGGCAGCTCTCCAAGGCCTGGTCGATGGCACCGTGGTGTGGATCTGGTACTCCTGGGGCTCCCTACACACCAGGCACAAGGTCCACTGGTTGTCCTTGCAGAAGAGCCGCAGTGGGTCCCAGCGACGGCTGCACTGGCTGGGGGACATGGGGCCCTGGTGAGACACTGTGTCTTCTCTGTCACCGAGGCTGGGGCCCAGCTGGGTTTGCATGCATGGCTACCCAGGTCTGGACACCTGGCATGATGGGATGTGGGCTGCTCAGGAAAAAAAAAACCTTAACGTTTTCTTTTAGCAGTGTGAACTTTGAGACACTGTCTGACTCATACTTTAAAGCCTCCTTCATTTGAATTCACCTTCCTTCGTGTTGTTTTTCTCAAGGCACTAGGCTCGAGTCCAAGGATGTGTCAACCAGCCGCTCCCCTGGGACTGGGGAGTCACGGGGCCTGGGCCTCTTCTCCTGTCACAGGAGGCAGGGGCCTGGTTTTGGCTCCCCGACCCTTCCTCAAGGCTGGCCCTCAGCTTGGGCTTGTAGCTCCATAAAGGGGGAAGTGGAGGTGTCTGGTAGTGCGCCCCAGCGAGAGGCTGCTCATCTTGCTTCAGCCCATAGTTCATTCTGGAGTCCCTATTTCTGCATTCCGAAAAAGGGCATTGCTGTTTATTAGGGGGCTTTTGGCTATAAGTAACAAAATTCAATCCAGCTTGTTTAAATGATAAAGGGTATTTTGTTGGCTTGGGTAGCTGAAGTCCAGAGGCCCCTACATTAAAGGACCCTGTTTCTCTCCTCTGACTCCCAAGTATTGGCTTCATCTAGAGGCTGGCTGGATTCTTGCATGGCTGGCACCAAGTTCACATCCAGCAGCAATGGGGTCCATGCTTCCGGTTTGCTGGCAGTGGGAAGAAAAAGCTTCTGATTTGGCCAGTTTAGGTCATGTGCCTATGCCCAGCCAATCACTGTGCGTGAACTTAGGCCCTTGCCTCTGCAAGGGAGTGATAATGGAACGAGGACCGCCACCAAACTGTCTTTCAAAGGACCTGTGCCTTTCTTCCTCTTCTTGTTTTCTCAGAGGCCTAGTCATTCCCCAAACACTACTCTTGTCATAGTCTTCTTTTCATTCTGTAGTGCATCCTGCCCATCCCCCCTCCACCAGCCCCCAAGCCCCAGCACCTTCCTCGCCCTCTGCCCTGAGGCTCTGCTTTCTGGAACGCAGCCCTGCTTACCATGGATGTTCACTGACTCAGTTTTCCCCCGGGAGGCAGCGAGAGTTAGTGGATGCAGCAAGAGGAACCAAGTTCAGACTGTGTCATGTAGCAACAGGCGTTGAATCAAGGCTAGCCCAACAGCCTGTTCCTGCCTCACTGAGAGTCGAGTGCTTGGCCTTGGATTTCCTGCTGCCCACCGGCAGGCTATTTCGGTTCCGCCAGCCAGACCTCACACAGCCATTTGTTGGAAAACTTAAGTACCACACTCTATTCCGCCCCGCTTCTGATTTCTCTTATGTCACACACACTTCCTGGCTAACCCCCACCACCCATCTGACCTCTGCAGACCCCTGCCACCCCTGTCTGGCCAGCCCTGCCCCTCCACTGACTTGTGGCCCCACGTGCCCAGTTCTCTGCAGGACAGTCCTTCTGGGTATTCCCACAACACACCAGGCTCCACGTCTCCGTGGAACTGGTTTTCCTCCAAATGAGGTCTTTGGGCATCTCCTTTAAGCGTGGATGGTGCTGTTGCTCTCCCCAGTCCTGGTAGCTTGGGCTGTGTCCCTGTCACCATCCACGGCTATCTCTGGAAGTGCAAGACGCATGTGCACTGGTTTCAGGAGGAGGCTAGTCCCCAGCCCTTTGGAGCCAGGGCTTCTGTGGGCTATCCCAGCACCCAGGCCGGCGCCCTGTCTTGGGAGCCGCCCAGCTGCTGTGTTAGCAGCAGGGTGGCAATTCTTTAATTAGACCAAGCAGGGTTTTCTCGGCCGGGGGTGGGAGGAGGTGTGTGGGTCTATTGGGGGAAACTAGGTCACCTGAAAACCAGTAGTCAAGAGGGAGCTGTCCTGGAGCCCCAGCTCCAGGGAACCCAGAGGGGTGAGGTGGGAGGGGCTGGCAGGGAGAGCCAAGTCGGAGAAAATGTGCTCTGGCCCCTTTTATTGGCCCTTGGGAGGCATTGTCCTCACTTTTCTCCAGGGGGCTGGGCAACTGCCCTTAATTCCTCCACCCCAGGCAAACTACCCAAGCCAGGGAGGCCAGTGCCGTGAGTGCCTTCGGTCTGCCTGGGGGTCCCACTGTGGAGCCCAGGGGGTGCGCACTGCACTGGGAGTCAGGCCCAGGGTTCAAGGTACTGCTCCGTCTCTGTATCCTTGGAGCATGTCGCCCACTCCCTTGTGCCTCAGTTTTGTCATCCGTCCAACGGGCAGGGCCTGTGTCTGCCTTTGACCCTGCTGCGTCCCCAGCCCTCAGCACAGTCCTGCCCAATAACTATTTGTCAGATGAAATAACGACCTCATACAAGTGCTTCTCTTATGAGATGGCTGTCCCGGGAGATCAGCGGCCAGGTGGATTTTCCTGTTGTCGATCACATGTAATATTTGCCAACACTCATTGCCATCATTATTTAACTTTTTCTTTGCTACCTCCTTGCTAGCTTTCCACCGAAGTAGACTTTTATTCAAAATGGAAATTTTATATAACTACCTTAAAAAAACAGTAACTGAAAACAAATCCACAGCAAACACAAACAATGTCATTACATTCTGTCCTCGATACAATCGCTTGTCCAAGGCCACTGGACCACAAGCACCTGGTTGAATTGCTCATTGGACAGCTCCGGAGGCCAGAGTCTGTTCTTGGGGTGCACACGATGGCCCCCTGTACCTCGGTCCTCTTCTGCACTGGGTGCTCACAGACTGTCTTTGCTTCCCAGTGTAGACTGGACCTCTGGACATTTGGAGACTTCTGCGTAAGACAGGGCTTGTGAACTCAAATGACCGCAGGAGCTAGCAAGTGATGTTACTTTGTGAAGGAGGTCAAATGGGAGCCAGGGGGGCAGTGGGGACTACGGTGAATTCAAGGGTATGTGCCTCCTATGAACGGGACAGGCCCACTCCACTCCTGCTCGTTGTGGCCTTGTGAGCCCAGCATGGGCAAGGACTGAGATGTTCTTGGAAGAGCTGAACATTCAAGTTTGATGATAAGATCTCCAAGTTTTAGATGCAAGCAATGAATTATAATTTTGTAAAATATGGTGTGGACCGTGCTGTGGGCCGCAGGGGGCTTTCTGGCTGGGTCTGGCCCATAGCCACAGGCTGCTCACCACTGACCCCCGAGACTTCTGTTCCCTTTGGACGGGTCAGCTCCATCGTCTTCAAGCCATGTTTGTGTGCGTTGTTTCCAGAACTCCCTCCGTGAAGGTCAGCCCCTCCCCATGCCCTTGAACATGGCCAAGCTCCCTCTCAGCCCATGTCTCTACCTCTTCCCTGGTGAACTCCTTTCTACTTATCCTTTAGGATTACCAGTTGTCCTTTACTCTGGAGGACCTTTCCTGATAACCCCAGGCAGATTGGTCTTTTCATTTTCCTAGCTGTGTGATGTTGGATAAGTTACTTAATCTCTCTGTGCCTCACTTTCCTTATCTATGAAATGGGGGTAATAATAGTACCTACCTCATTAGCTTGTCCGGAGAACTAAATGAATTTATAGGTAGATAGACAGACAGATGGACGGACTGGTATTTCCTAGAGGGCAGAGCCAGTCCGTAACCCTTCTGAATCAGGGCTTGTCACAGAGCCGGTCTTGGTTGAATGTTTGATTACTTGAGGAGTGGAACGTAAACAGTGGCTCACTAGCTACCAGTGAGCTCTGACCACTGGAATGTTACGGTGTGGTTATGAACTCAACTCTTCTGAGCTCCTTTTAAAAAGGCAACCAAAATATCTCTCTAAATGGCTAAAATAAAAGCCAGTGACAACAGCAAGTGCTGGCAGATAAACTGGATCACTCCTATGTTGCTGGTGGGAATGAAAAATGGTGCAGCCACTCTGGAAAACAGCCTGACAGTTTCTTACAAAACTAGACGGCTAATTACCCTATAAGCTAACACTGGTACTTCTGGGCATTTACTCCAGAGAAGTGAAAACTTATGCTCACACAAAAAATTCGTGCATGAAGGTAATAACCACAAACTAGACACCACCCTGATGTTCTTCAGTGCGTGAATGGGTAAACAACACAGCACAGGTCCGTAAAATGAAATACTGCTCAGCGACAAAAGAGCCGCAGACTACTGATACAGGCAACGATTGGATGAATCTTCAGGGAATCGTGCTGAGTGAAAAAAGCCAATCCCCAAAGGTTATCTACTGCTTGGTCATATTTACGCAACATTTTTGAAATGACAAAATTGTAGAGATGGACAACAGATTCATGATTGCCACGGCAAGGACAGGGGTGTGTTGCGGGGGGTGGTGAGGGGTCCTTGTGTGATGGAACTGCTTGTATCTGGACTGTGGTGGGATTCCACAGGTGGGGGAACCTACCTGTGGAATGAAATTGCATAGAGCTAAATGCACACATGCACAGCTTGAGCAGGTGTCACGCTGCGGGGATCTGAATAGGACCGATAGGTAGATTGCATCAGTGTCAGGTTCCTGGTTGTGACATTATACTGTCGTCTTGCAAGATGTTACCTCTGGGCTAAATGGGATAAAGGGTACACGGCATCTCTCTGTGTTACTTGTTATAACTGCATGTGAATCTACAGTGATCTCAAAAATAAAAGTATGGTTCATTAATTTAAAAAGCACTGGAAGGTATGCAAAAGAAAATAAAACAAAATGCGGTGAAAGCCAGTTAGCTGTTTCCTGCCGAGCCTTGCCATTGGCTCATGTTTAGCCTTGAGGTCAGGTCCTCAGATCCCCTGGACCTTTGCCCTGAGAGTATCACCAAGCTGGCCCCTTCCCCACGCTGCCTGTCTACCCTCGAGTCTCAGAGCTAGGACAGACCTGAAGAACATTCTGGCCCAGCCTGAGCACCCAAGGGTCCAGGTTAAGGCTGAGCCCTGATCGTTAACCTCTTGAAGACAGGCGCCCTCACCCCACCCGCCCCGCAGCCGCCTGCTGGCAATGAAACAGGAAAACCAGGAGATAACAATCACTTCCTAAAGCGCAGGGCCATCCTGATCCCCTTTGTGACAACGGAAATTTCCACGTCATGCGAATGTAGACCTCTGCAGGTCTTTCTCTGTCACCCATCAGTCCAGCCTTGCCTGTGGGTTCCCAGATGACTGCGTTTACAGGTCTCTGCTCTTCTTCCTCCAAGCTGGTTTCTCTCTGCTGCTACACTAGGTGTATAACATTTGTGGTCAGCTCTTTTCATTCCTTGAACATTTTATAAATTCTGGGAGGTGTACACATTTTTGTAGGTGGGAAAACAGGCTTAGAGGGGTTCAAGTTGTCTTAAGACCCTTTCCCTCTTTGTCTGAGAGCCAATGGGGTCTGAAGACAGGGACCAGTGGGTTTCAGACTCTGAAAGTTTGTTGTCCAGGAATCAATGAGAGCAAGAGGTGTGACTTAAAAAAATTTGTGTTTAAAGATCAGTCAAAGGGGAACACTTCAACTAAGATTTTCTAGGTCTCAGTAATTCAGCAATTATCAAACTCTTTGGTCTTAGACCACCTTTATACTCTTAAAATTAAGAATCCCAGAGAGCTTTTGTTTCTTTGGATTACATATGTTATCATTTAGCATATTACAAATTAGTACAGAGAAATTAAAAATGCAGTACTAATTCCTTTAAAATTAACAATAAACCCCTTGCCCTGGCTGGCATGGCCCAGTGGATTGCGTGCAGGTCTGTGAACCGGAAGGTCGATGGTTTGATTCTGGGTCAGGGCACAGGCCTGGGTTGTGGGCCAGATCCCCAGTTGGGGGTGTGTTAGAGGTGACTGATCGCTGTGCCTCTTGCACGTCGATGATCCTCTCCTTCTCTTTCTCCCTCTCTTCCCCTCTCTCTAAAAATAAATAACTAAAGTCTAAAGAAATAACCCCAGTAAACTCCTTATATAACAACATAACAGTGAATCCTTATAGGTCACAACAATAAATCCTTATATGTTATAACAATGTAACAACTTTGTATGTTACAACAATATAACGACAGTAAATGGTATGATATGAGAGATGTTAGCTTACACTATATTGGTAATCATATAGCAATCTATAAGTGTATCACATGGACATCTTAAATGTACACAATTCACAGGTCAATTATATCTTAATAAAGAGAAAAAGCAAAATAGAAAAAAAGGTATTTTGAACATGGGCGAGGTGATAGAATCAGATCTGAGTTCTGAGACTGACAAGCCTGTGCATCTGTGTCTCTCTCCCTGCCACAGGCCCCATCATGAGGCCCCAGCCCCGCCGGAGCCCCCGCGCTCCCCGGGCCCCGGGCGCACCGTGCTAGCCCCCATCCGGGGCGTGGGGAGGCGCGGTGGCCATGGCCAGCCACGTGGACCTGCTGACGGAGCTGCAGCTGCTGGAGAAGGTGCCCACGCTGGAGCGGCTGCGGGCCGCCCAGAAGCGCCGGGCGCAGCAGCTGAAGAAGTGGGCGCAGTATGAGCAAGACCTGCAGCACCGCAAGCGCAAGCACGAGCGGAAGCGCAGCACTGGTGGCCGGAGGAAGAAGGTGACCTTCGAGGCCAGCGTGGCCCTGCTGGAGGCCTCCCTGCGGAACGACGCCGAGGAAGGTAGGTCGCTCCGATTCTGTGCGGTAGACGTGTGGGCTGGGGATGGGGGTTCTGGCCAACTCCTGAGTTTTTCAGCCTCACACGTCTTGGGAAGGCTGCGCATTTATCTTGCACTTTTGGCGGGGTGCAAGGAGGATCAAGAATCCCAGTGTTTGGCTAATGAATATCATCCGAATTTTCCTTCCCTGCCACAAATATTTACCGACAACCTACTTCTTGCACGTTATTATTCTAGATATCTGGTGACCAGGTTGGACCCGTCTGTCTCCCCCAAGAGCGCAGGGCTCATTGGATCTTGCATTCCTTAGGCCCTTCTTCTGTGTCAGACCTCTAGCTGGGTCTGCATGCAGGTCCCTGTCCTTCAGCCTTTGCTGCAGGGGGAGATGGCGGAGGGGGTGGTTAACTGCACAGGCTCTGAGGTTAGACGATGCGGGTCTAAAACTGACTTTATCAATTATTGCGTGTGTGACCCTGGCGGTAGACAAGTCACTTTGCTTCCGGTACCTCAATTTCCTCCTCTGCAAAATGGAGATAATAATCGTATCCACCTAAAGGGCTTGCTATGAGCATTAATTTAGGTCATGCCTGTGGAGCTTTTGAATATTTCATTATATACATATGTAATTGTGTGTATATAATGAAATGAAATAGAATGTTAATATAATAAACATATAATAATGAAATAAAACAATAATCATGTAGCAGTATATAATATAAACATGTTATGAACATATATAAATTACTATAATGCATTTATATGTGTATAAAAATAATCATAGTTATGTTTATAAAGTCTGGGAACAAGAATATACACAATGTTGTCTAGGACGTTTTCACTTTACCAAGTGGATAAACAAATACATATAAACACATACGCACTCATATTATCTGTTTCTACACTTAATGGATACCCTGTACTGGTTATATTGCATTTAATTATATTATTATTATGTGTCCCATGATTCAAATATCACAATACCCAGGAGGCAAGTATAAAACACCCATTTTACAGATGGGGAAACCGAGACCCAGGGAGGTTCAGAACCTTGAGCAAGATGGCAGAGCAGGATCAGAACCCCCAGGATTCAAGCTCTTGTCTCTGGCTGCATGGCCTTGTAGGTTTGCTTCTTGTGATGGGGTTGAATGGGGGATTCATGATTTGGCCAAAGCCTTCTTCTGTGAGCATGCCCCGAGGGCTCCCACCTGGTCAAGGTGCAGCCGAGATTTCTGCTGGTGTCCTGTGTTCATCCTCGGCAGCCTCTGGCCCCTCTCTGTATACAAATCCTCTCTGGCCGTCCCTGGAGGGGCCCAGCCATGTTTCCTGGGTCCCTCTGGGCTCCTGCCTCTGCACGCCCTGCGGATGTTGGGTGCTGAAGCAGTCAATGGAAGAACTGAGGCATGGCGGCACTTACTGCCTAGACTCTAGGACAATAGCGACTCGAGGGTGTTGGGTTCTATGCCCGCTTCTCCTCAGGTTCTGGAACCCCCTGAGAAGCACAGTTCCATTTCTGGCTGCAGAGCGCTCTGGGGAATGAGCAGACAGGCATTGCTGCGAGCACTCAGAGGAGAGCCTGGGGCGAGTCGCCCCCTCAGGAGAGGCATGAAATCCCAGGCTCAGGGGACACGACCCCGAGAGGCTTCTTCCCACGTGTCATTTGCCAGGTGACGTGGCAGGCCCATCCCACTCAGTGGGAGGCTCATCATGTCTAATTTTTGTCGTGGGCGATGTCGTTCATCAGCTCCCCTTTCATCTTTTACTCCCTGCTTCCCTGACGAAGTCCCATTTCCCCTTCCCTGAAGGGGCTTTGCAGGGGCTCTGGAGCTGGCTGTGGGGCTTCAGGGGGTGCTCTGGTCAGAAAGAGCACCCAGGACTGGCCCCTCAGGCCTGCGTGTGACCTGCAGCCCTGCCTTCAGCTCTCTGGCTCCAGTTTCTTAATCTGAAAAGTGGGGTGTTGAACCTTGCCCTCAAGGGGATATATCAAGAATTAGACAAGATCCTGGATGTTGCCCACTATTTGAACAGTGAACCCCTGAACCCTGCACCAGCACAGTGACCATTTTAGCACAGTTGTCTTTCTTTCTCTGTCTTTTCTTTTTCTTTCTTTCTTTCTTTCTTTCTTTCTTTCTTTCTTTCTTTCTTTCTTTCTTTCTTTCTTTCTTTCTTTCTTTCT
>CM052547.1:78124308-78161757 GCA_028533065.1 Trachops cirrhosus
TTTCTTTCTTTCTTTCTTTCTTTCTTTCTTTCTTTCTTTCTTTCTTTCTTTCTTTCTTTCTTTCTTTCTTTCTTTCTCTCTCTCTTTCTTTCTTTCTCTCTCTCTCTCTTTCCTTCCTTCCTCCCTCCCTCCCTCCCTCCCTCCCTCCCTCTCTCCCTTCCTCTCTCCCTTCCTCTCTCCCTCCCTCCCTTCCGCCCTTCCTTTCTTTTCTTTAAGACTCTAATGTTTTAAAGAACCCAAATATACACAAACATTCTACTCATAAAAAAATCAAACACAAGTGTACAGAGTACAAATTTCTCCCTCCCTCCCTGCCATCCTTCCTTTTGTCGTTAGTACTGCTGTCTGTCTGATGTGTTTCCTCCCAGGCGTTTTCCTCATTTCCCTGTGTATATGTGGGCTTGGAGAAATAGAGCTGGTTGGGGTTTTTCGTTTTTGTGTTTATGTAGGTGATGACATCCTGGATACATTGTTCCATAATTTCCTTTTTTTTCACCCAACAAGATGCCTCGGAGGTATTTTCCTGCCAGTACACCTACAGTGGGATAATAGATCTGTGTTATTTTAACTTCTGCACAGTATTCCATAGTGTGGATTCACTAGGATTTTTGAATTGGTTCCTTACTGACAGGCATGTAAGTGTTTCAGTGGTTTTGCTTTTGCCGAACTGAACATTTTGTGCACACCTGCAAATGTTTATCTAGGACAGATGGGCAAAAATTGAGGTGCTGGATCTGAGGGCACGTGCATTAAATTTGAATGAGAAAAGTGCCGGGTCCCATGCACGGGCTGGTCCCCTGGCTCTGAGGGTAGCTGAGACAGGGTGGAGGACCAGAGCACTGTGCACCGTGGCAGGCTGTGGGGTGGGTGGAAGGTGCCCTGGAGGGCCACAGGTGGCTGAGTTTTAGAGGAGGGAAGTGAAGCTGCCATCTGTCAGCACGCAATCTCTCCCAGTTTTGCTCAGCTTTCTGCTAGCATGACAGAGCCCGCTGCTCCCCGCTGGCCAGAATGGCTTCTGTGTGCTGGGGGAGCTGGTGTTGGGGAGGCTGCTGGGGTGTTAGCTCACAGTGGGATGGGAACGTGGGGTGGCAGCTCCCCCGCTCCCCTGAGCTCACAGCAGTGGCTGAGTCAACCTCCTCCACCTGCTAGGGTGATGGGAGCCGTTCCAGAGAAACGCAGCGCTGGGGAGCTCACCAAGTTTCCTCCTCGGACACCCGGTTGCCCTCAGGCTGAGGTCAGGCACCACGACCCTCCTGGGCCTTGGACCTGCCCGAGCCCCACCCTCCTGTTCCCACTGCCCATTTTTAAAAATGGCTTTATTGAGGTTTAATACACATACCATAAACTGTGCCTTTTTAAACGGTGTCATTCAATAATTTGCAGTAAATTGACAGTTGTACATCTGTCACCACCCCGTAGTTTTAGAACATTTCATCCCTCCAGAGAGAAATTCTGTGCCCATTTGTAGTCACTCCTGGTGCCCACCCCCACCCCCAGCCCTAGGCAACCGCCGATCTATTCTCGGCTTCTATTTATTTGCTTTTCCGGACCTTTCATTACACAGACTCATACTATGTGTGATCTTCCGTGATGGCTCCTTCATTTGGAATAATGTTTTCAAGGTACCCCGGGGGTGTGGCATGTAGCAGGAAGGATGCCATTCCTTTGTGTGGTCCCATAGTCTCCCGATGAGCGGACAGACCGAGTTTGTTTATCCAGCCAGCAGGCGACAGACATTTCGGTGACTTCCATTTTGGGTTATTATGATGAGCAGTGCTGCTAAGAACACTTACGTGTGCATCTTTGTGTGGACAGGTGTTTTCATGTCTCTTGGGAATCACCTAAGAGTGGCATTGTGGGTCATATGGGAAATTTATTTTTAACTTTTTAAAAAACTGCCAAACAGTTTTCAAAAATGACCGCATCCTTTTACCTCCTCAAACTCCATTTTACAGCTTCTCATCCCAGAGGCCGTGTCACTTGCTGAGACCTCGCAGGTCTCAGACCCAGAACTTGAGGTAGGTCAGTTGTCTCTGAGGGCAAATCTGGTGCCCACACTTCTAACAGCCAGGTGTCCTGGCACCTCCTGCATTTGCGTTTCCCTAGAAAATAAGAGAACCACTCACTTGTGGTTCTGATCTGCGTGTCTTTGGGCCTTATGGCCCCTGGTGTTTCTGGGGACTTTTTGGGCCCTTTGTATCGGGAGTCTCTGGATAAGCTCGTCATCCCCAAGTGGAAACTTCTCTCCGAGGCCACACGGGCCCAGCCTCCCTGGAAACGACTGAACATTTGTTAACGTGTCAGGGCTTCTGTTCTCTCAGAATCTAGGGTTTTCTTTATGGAAACTCTATCACATTCAAAAGTTTGAGCGATTCCTCTGTAGCCTAAATTTAGCTTTTCGACTGTTATTCTCATGGTAAAGGTTTTCAAACTCTTTTTTTTTAAGCAGTGGAAACTTTTCTTTAAATGAAATATTATGCAGAAACCCGATATGTAAAGCAGATGAAAGAGCTATTCTGGTTGGGGCAGGAACCTCATCCACCCCCACTCCTGTCCCACCACGCCCCCGCACACCTCTCCCGCACCCCTGGGTGCATCAGCTCCGCAAGACACCCCGAAACCATTGACTCATCTGAAGGAAACACTGCGACTTTCACTTCTGATAATTTTGGAAGGGGAAGTTTCTTTTCTCCTAATTATAAAAATAATGCATCCTTGTTGTAGAAAATCTTAAAAGTGCAAGAAAAAAAAGAAACATAAAGAAGAAAATAAAATCACACATACCTCACACCAAACAGCAACAACCGTTGATAATATTTCGGTGATGTTATATCAGTCAGTATCCTGATAGGAAACAATGCCGTTCTCCCACGAGGTAATTTGAGGAAAGTTTAATAAAAAGGAAATTTGCAGAGTTTAGGGTGATAGTCCTCAATTTTTTTGGTCTCGGGACCTCTTTATATTTTTAAAAAGTGAAAACCCCTAAGAGCCTTTGTTTCATTGGTTTCCACCTCTTGATATTGACCATATTAAAAATTAAAACTGACCCTGGCTGGTGTAGCTCAGTGGATTGAGTGCTGGCCTGTGAACCAAAGGATCTCGGTTCGATTCCCAGTCAGGGCACATGCCTGGGTTGCAGGTCAGTTCCCAACAGGGGACACACGAGAGGCAACCATACATTGATATTTCTCTCCCTCTCTCCTTCCCTTCCCCTCTAAAGATAAATAAATAAAATCTTTAAAAAAATTAAAACTGAGAAATTAAATGTGTTATTTATGAAAACGTAACATCAAATCTATTATCTGTTGTACTAGTTATCTGTTTCTGCATAGCAGATGAGCCCCATATTTAATAGCTTAAAATGATAAACATATCTCACACAGTTTCTGTGGGTCAAGAATCCAGGAGCTGCTTAGCTGGGTGGCTCTATCTCGGGACCCCTCAGAGGTTGTGGTCCCCTCAAGGTGTAGCTGGGGCTGGAGGAACCACTTCCAAGGTGGTTCACTCCCAGGGCTGTCGGCAGGCAGCCTCAGGGGCCTGCCGTGCGAGTGTTTCCGGGGGACTGCTTGAGCGTCCTCTCAACATGGCAGCTGGCGTCCTTCAGTGCGAGGGATCCCACTCATGAACCAAGAGGAGACCACGTGCCTTTTACCTCCCAGCCTTGGAAGTCATCCCCTCTGCCTTGTCGTATTCCTACCCAGGGGAAGGGAGTTGGGCTCCACCTCTTGAAGGGAGGAGAATGTGCGAACAAAGTCCAAAACCACCACACTAGTTAACCTGAAGAGTGACGTTTTTCAAAACAACAACAACAAAAAGTTGTGAGGAGAGTAGTCTTGTTTTATATTTTTGCAGATCTTTCAAAGGTCTGGCTTAAAAGAAGACAGCTGGATTCTCTTAATTGCTTCTGCTTCCAATATGTTGTGATATGTTATTTTGGTTGAAGGAAAGGAAGAAAATCTTACCTCACACAGATACATAACTGGAAAAGAGAGGAAATATTTTAATTGCCTTTCCAGATCATTGTGGATATTCTTTGATACCCAAATCAAACCCAACAAAAAGTAGTTTCTTGAAGTTTAATTGCAATGTGGAATCTGACACGATATCAATTTTTAGCTTTTCTTACTGTTATGCTAAAATCCATTGGTCTGTCTCGCCTTTTGAGTAGGTCTTTTGTCCACACATACTTTTTTTAAATGAAGATGACATTTTGGTTTGTTAGAAAACACTGGTTCACTTTTTTTGTGGATATGATAGTGAAAGTACGAGCAACAAAAATAAAGGCAAACAAGTCCATATATTAGATAAGGAGTTAAAATTCACAATATATAAAGAACTCTTACAAATCCAATTAAAAGTAGACAGAGGACCTGAATAGGCATTTTTTTCCCAAAGAAAATGTACAAATGACCAACAGGTACATGAAACGATGCTCAACATCAGTAGTCATCAGGGAAATGTGAGTGGAATGAGATATCCACAATGAGATATCACCTCACGCTGTTAGGATGGCTGTCATTGAAAGATAACAGATGTCAAGTGTTGGTGAGGATGTGGAGAATAGGGAACCCTGGTGCCCTGTTGGTGGGAATGTAAATTGGTGCAGCCACTGCGGGAAACAGTATGATGGTTCCTCAAAAAATTAAAGCTAGAACTGCCATGTGACCCAGCAATATGCTACATACTTTTGGGTACTTATCCAAAAGAAATGAAGTCACTACCTTGTAGAGATATCTGCACCCCGATGTTAATTGCAAAAAAAAAAAAAAATATATATATATATATAAAATGATTGGTATCCATTATTACGGTATTGCATAGGGTATCAGAGTATTTTTTACCGCCGTAAGGATCCCCTGTGCTCTGCCTATTTGTCTTCCCCCCTTCCTCTGACCCCTGGCAGACACTGGTCATTTTACCGTGTCCATAGTTTTGCCTTTTTCAGAATGTCACCTGGTTGGAGTCATACAGTATGTAGCCTTTTCAAATTGGCCTCTTTCACTTAGTCATACACACTTTAAGTTCTTCCATGTCTTTTCCTGGCTTTATAGCTCATGCCTTTTTAGTACTAAATAATATCCCATTGTCTGGATATATCACTTTGTCCATTCATCTACTGAAAGAAGCAACACCATGGTTGCTTCTAAGAAGCAAATGATTCATAATTTTGGCAATTTTGAATAAAGCTGCTATAAACATCCGGTAGCAGAATTTTGTGTGGACATAAGTTTCCCACTCTTTGAATAAATACCAAGGAGTGTGATTGTTGGATCATATGGTAAAAGTATGTTTAGTTTGGTAAGAAGCCACCAAACAGTTTTCCCAAGTGGCAGTACCATTTTGCATTCCCACCAGCAAGAGACGAGAGTCCCTGATGCTCCACATCCTCACCAGCAAGCATTTGGTGGTGTTGGTGTTATGAATTTGGTTATTCTCATGGGTGCGTAGCTGAATCTCGTTGTTGCTTCAATTTGCAACTCCCTGATGACATATAATGTGGACCATGTTTTCTTATGCTTGTTTGCCATCTGTGTATCTTCTCAGGTTTGATTTTTTCCTGTGCACATAAAGCAGGGAATATGGTGATCACTAGTACAGTTAGGTGTCACTGGCCTGACTGTGCTAAAGTGACAGTGGTTTTCTCCACCATTGCTTTTGCACCATCACTACAAATGTCAACATGATGAAAAAGGCAAATAACATCTTAGCATTGTTATGAAAATAGTTTTGACCTCCTGCATGCCCTGAAAGAGTCTTGGGGACCACTTTGAGAACCATGGGTTTACAGGAACCAACGTGGAATAGGGCAGCACCCTAGGGCTAGCAAAATGGGTGCTGTTACCATCCCCGCATCTGAAGGGGCCATGGGAAGGGAGGGCAACCTGCTAGGCCCTAAGGATGGCACTGCAGAGAGAGGGCTGCCTAGCAGGAGCAGTGTCTTTTTCTAGCTGTCTTCCAGCCTTCTTACCATGCCCCGCATTACCAAACCCAAGCAGAAAGCAGCGTGCAAGCCAGCCTTTGATGTAGTCCCAGTGGCTGGGCTTCCCCAGCCATGAAGAAGGGAGGATTTGGAGGGACAGATGGGGCATACCCAGCCCAGCTGTCTTCAACCATTTGTATCTACACACAAACAGGAGTGAGTGTGTGTATATTTAAAAACAACTTTTTGCCCTAACATGCACTTTTATCAATTCAGTAAAATTAGGCATCTCCTCTGTGCTTTGACGAACCTAAACAAAATAATGGTATAAATAAGGACTGGGGTGGGAGGCCATGTGTAGGGTGTGGATTTTGAGGTTGTTTCCTATTTTTTGCTACTGTAAATTATGCCGTGGTGATTATCGTGGTAGGAAAGTATCTGGCCCCCACTTTGTTTACTGACTCAGGGCAGATTCCTGGAGGTCCGGTAGAGTTGAAGATTTAAACATCTGCAAGCTCATCTGGGCACCAGAAAGGTTGGGTCAGACTGTACTCCCACCAGCAGTGAGTACTAGGCCTGCTTCACCACTGCCTTCCTCATCAACATGACAACGACACTGAAAACATATCTTTGCTCACACGGTTGACATGTGGAAAATAGTCCTGCTGTCTTAATTTGCATACAGTTGAGAAGTTCAAGGTTGAATACCTACCTCTTCATGAGCTTACTGTTCATTTTTTTCTTTCTCTGGGTTGTGTATTTTTTGGTCCATTTTCACTAGTGTGTTTCTTTTTCTTATTGATTTTAATGATTGTGTATGTTTATGCGTGGAAGAGGAGTTTGGAGAGCAGGAGAGAAAGGGAAAGGATGAAAATGGAGAAGATGCCAACCCTGTGTTGTCATGTATGGTACAAATATTTTCTGCAGTGTGTGTGAGCGTGTTTTCACATTTGGTTTAGAGTAGTGTTTTAGTGCCCTGGAGTTCTTAATCTTTATGTAGTCAACCCAAATAATACAGCCTTTTCCCATTATTTTGCTCTTCACCTTTAACCCTCTAAACGGGGGGTCAGAAAACTAGGGCTGGAAGGCCAAATGTTCCCACCATCTGTTTTTGTAAATAAAGTTTTAAATGGAGCACGGCCATTGGAGCACAGCCGTATTGTCTGTGGTTGCTTTCACGCTACAGCAGCAGGTGGGCAGTTGCAACAGAGACCATCAAGCCTGCAAAGATGAAAATATTTCATCTCTGGCCCGTTATAGAAAGTCTGCTGACCCTTGGTCTGTGTGTTTCTCATCCAGCTATGTATATTCACCTACATGTTCTTCTAGATTTTTGTGGCCTTATTTAAATAAATTAAATATGTAATCCTTTAACAATCTCATTTTAGTATAAAGTAGTGTATTAAGCATATCTCTCCCCCTGCAAAGAGTTATCAACTGTCCCAGCATCTTTCCCTTCCCCTTGACTTTGCGATGCCACCTCCATACCCCAGAGCCTCATCTGCGGAGAGGGAGCACTTTCCAAGCTGTTTATTCTGTTCCAGCAATCTGTCTTTGTGCCAGGTACATACTATTTTGATCCCTGTAGCTTTATGCTGTGGCTTAGTATCAGATAGGAAAAGTCCTTTCTTATATTGCTCTCCTCTTACAAAATGTTCTTGGTTATTTTTAGCTGTTCACATAATATTTAAGATCTTTTGGTCAGGTTTTGCCTCCAAATCTCAAAAATCCTTTCCTCCAAAACTGATGAGCGGTGCACATGGGCACAGGGGTTCAGTTTTACAAGATGGAAAGTGTTCTGAGTGTGGATGGTGATGATGGTTATGTAACTGTTATTGTTCTTAACGCCACTAAACTGTACACTGAGAACGGTTAAAATGGTAACTTTTACATTTCTTATGTTTTGCCACAATCTCAACATTCAAGTTGGTAAAAGGATGTCTTTGTCAAAATGCGTTTTCTAAGTAGGCAAATGCTGCCTGTCTCCATTGGGTGAGTACTCTTTTGGGTCCTTCAGGAAAGCTATAGGTTTTTTAGTTTTTGTTTTATTTTGCTTTGCCTTATAAATCCTGTTTATTTCTTAAAAGGAGGGTTTTGAAGTTTTTATACCTTTATTCTGCAGCAAGCCACTTTACTGAATTCCCCTCAGTCTCAGTTTTCCCCTAGGTTCCTTTGGGGTTGTCCGTGTAGAAAATAACATTGATTGCAGGCGATAAGGTTGTCTGCTCATTCCAGGGTCTCCCTGAGTTGGTCGTGCCCTCAGCCTGTCCTCCAGTCTCTTCTTTCCAGGCTAAACCACCCCAGTGCCTCCTGCTGACGTTTTTGAGATGCCACTTTGAGACGGGTGACCTTGCTCTGCTTTGTCTCTCCCTTTCCCAAAGTCCGATCTGGCCCACCTTACGGCGAACGGAACTGCCACTTTCCTCCTTCTGGTTGGGTTTGCCTGTTAGCAGGGCCCAAGCTTCTGCTGGTTTTGGGGGCAGCCACTGTTGACTCACTGTGGGGATTATAGAAAACCAAAACCTCCAAGTCAGTTTCCCCTTAGTAAGGTTACATCTTCCCCATCCTGTCCTTATGCAATTGATGTTTTAAAAACGATTTGTGGAAATACATTGTTCATGCTGACAAGGGGAAAGCTGGTTGCATTTTGCCATGCTGAGCATGCCCTGGAACCAGCACTCCCTCCGGTGAAGAAACAGAAGGTCTCCAGCACACCCAGACCTTCCCAGACACGTGGGTGATTTTCAATGCTGAGGTCGAGGCCCTAAATTTATCTTGTTGAGTGTTGAGACCATTATCCACTGGCTCAAATAACTTTGGATTCTTGAATGATAAATGAAGACTTCTGTATTACCAGCAACAGAAATCTAACTCGAACTAACTCAACATATGTAGATATAGGGGGCTTCCAAAAAATGTCTGAGTTGATGACTGTCAGCAACCCAAAATGTATAACCTATCCTTTTAGTAACCCCAATAGGAGTAATTTCTCTTTCCAACAGTTTCCAAATTGATCAACTCTCAGAATTGAATCTCTTTAGCTAAGGTTGGCTAGATACCTGCCTCTGAGCCAATCACAGTGGCTAGAGCAGGGGTGCAATGCTGTGATTGGTCTGATCTGAGTCGTATGCCAGAATCATTATAATAATAATAATAGTAAAACACATGGACTGACATGTGGAGATTCATCCTGCCTGCCTACCCTAAGGATGATTGGGATGCTGTTACTAGAAGGAGGGAAGATGGATGCCAGTCAGGCCATAAATTAATGTCTACCTCAAATGAAATATTAGTCAGCAATTTCTACTGTATAGGCACACCTCAGAGATATTGTGGATTTGGTTCCAAAACACCATAATAAAGTGAGTCAGTGGAATTTTTTGGTTTTTCACTGTAATTCAAAGTTATATTTGCTCTCTGGCCGGGTGCTCAGTTGCTTGGAGCATCGTCCTGGTCGATGTTTCTCTCTCACATTGATGTTTCTCTCTCTCAGATTGATGACTATGTCCTTGGTTGAGGATTAAAAAAATAATAATAATAAAAGTAGCAAACTGTGGGTGGACTGCAGGCTAACTGTTAGGCTACTGTATTGGACAACAGGATTCTAGACCACTATTCAAATCCCTAATGAAAATGTTGGACAGGTCATGGCCAAAGACAGAGCCTGGGTCACAACCCATATTAATGTACATTGAAGAACAAAATCCAGCCGCGTGAATTTGAAGACCTCATTGGCGTCGTTAAGCAATGCCTGAATCAGGCAGCATCCCGCCCAGCGCAAACTGGAAGGGCGCTCCTAAGATTGTACAAAATGGGAGGTTTTATAGGCAGACAGAGGGAGGGACTCGCAAGTTGAAAGACTGGATTATTTCAGGCAAGGGCACCTGTCCTTGGGGGACGGCGTGGGGATTTCTCAGGCAGGTCACCTCGCTAGTGTTGGTGAGGCAATTCTGGACTGATTGGTCTACAGTGTCCCTCCTGGGAAAGGCTTAAAAAACAGTGAGTGACAACAGTTGGGTTTGGTGGCGTGGCCTAGCCAGAGTGGCTCCACTTGGGCCTGCTGTTTCTTTTTAAATATGTATGAGTCAGTCATTGCTCATTAGGAATCGTTGTTTAACTGAAATGAACTTTACTGTTGTTTGTAGTTGGTACATGGGAACAACAGCAAGAGTCTTTACTACAAAAAAAAGGAGACTTTCCTTCCTATAACATCTTGGAAGATTTCTCTCTGAAGATTAAATTATAGCAGAGACCCATGCGCATTCATTCATGGAACACCGTCTGCGCGTCTGGACAGTTTGGTAATGAATGAGAGACGGGGCCAGGCCAGTCGGAGCTGAGGCACTAGCAAAGTCACTCTGATGAGGGCAGAGTGTCCACATCCTTCACATGGATAACATCACTATAAAGAGAGCCTCGGCAAGAGCAGATGCCTAAAACAGGAGGCTAGGAGGTCATTTAGGAGCAATGCTATCTAAATTCTGTCCTGGGGAGAGGATAACGTGACCATCAGCTTTGAAAATTACCCTTCTGTTGCTAAGGACAATGTGATTATGGAAACCCATCTCGATGTAATGACATTAAACACAATGATCATGTACCTCCTTGTAACCCTCTGATTACAATGACATTTATGAATGACATTCCGGCCAGGTCTGCCTGCAGATACAGAATGAGTTAAGCATGCTTAAATGAATTTCTGGCACGCCAGACAAGCCTCTTTCTCATTGAAACTACACTGTGGTTTTATTTGGCAGCCTCCTAGTGCCTGGATCATATGAGACTCCTCTTGGGGTTAGAAATCACGGGTGGTAGACTTGTAAACCATGGTCCATTACCCAGGTGATGCCATCCTGGGGGATTCGGCCAACTGGAGCTCTCCTGGAACCTCCTCAAACCCCAAACACCATGACACTCAACACCATTTCCCCAGGGTTATTGATGAGGAGATGCATCAGAGGCTTGTCGAATGCTCACCGGAGTCCAGGCATTTGCTATATTTGACATTTCTCAGTCTAGTGACACTTCTCAGATAGGTGAGATTTTTCTAGCATGATTTATTCTTGCTTGGCTTCTAGGGACCAGTATTTCCTTTCTGATGGAGTGAGAAAATGGTCATTATTTCTGTTAAAGAAACCCAGAGGTGCTTTAAATACATACCTAAATGTCTCAACAGTCACCAAAGCCAAAGTCATCCAACAACCATGTGGAGGAAGGCTGGGGTTTGACACATAGCAGAATGCTCCAGAATCTCTCAGAGTATTGCATTGCCAGCACATCTATCCCATGTGTGTGCCAATAAAACAGAACTGGTCTCACAGCCCCATCCTCTGTCTCTCATATCTGATGGAGGAAATGTGTCCAGAGCAGAAGTGAACGCAAAGAAAGGAAAATAGGAAACCGCTAGGTCAGGGAGAGGGAAGTAGTACCTTTGTCATTAACACAGGAAAAGCTAAATGAAACCCACACCTTGATGCCTCCAATCGGTGGTTCCCAGTCCTCTAAGAGAAATCCTAGGGCTCGGGCATTTTGGCTTAAGGACACCAGTTCCCTGGACACCACAAAGGTAGTAGTGGCAGTTCCACAGGTGAGCCATCATCCAGAACTGTGCTGTATCTGTTGCCTAGTGTTGCATAACAAACCACTCCGAAACACCTCGTGGCTTAAAACAGTGATTTACTTCTCACTGCTTCTTTTTTTTAACTTTATTTATTGATTTTAGAGAGAGAGAGAGCATTTATTGGTTGATTCTTACATATGCTCTGACTGGGGATTGAACCTGCAATGCTGGCATACTGGAATGATGCTCTAACCAACTGAGCTACCTGGCTCAGTGATTCTTTGAATTGCTTAGGTAGTTCTGCTGGTCTTGACTGGTCTCATTCATGAGGCTGCAGTTAGCTACCAGGTCAGCCAGTGTCTGGTCTCAGCTGGGATGGCTGGGATTTTCTCTCCATGTGGTCTTTCATCCTGGGCTTCCTCCGGCATGGTGGCCTCAGGGTTCTAAGCAGGCAAGCTCCAATGCACAAGTATTTATCAAATCCTTGCCTGTATCGTGTTTGCTGATGTCTCATTGGCCTAACTGAGTCGCATGGCCAACATAAGCATCTGGGTACTGAAGGGCATGATTCATCAGCAGCCATTATTGTTACAATCTGCTACACACTCGACCCTTTGACCTGGCTCAAAATTCTAGCAACCTAGTGTGATAACTGTGGGCATGTCACGTTGACCAAACGCTGTGATTGCCTGTGGATATCCTGGAATGTCTGGGATGTCCCGGGTGGAGCAAACTCTGCTACTGGAGTTCTCTGTCTGGGAACCCTGGACTCAGGGTCGAGCATGCTAAGCATGTGACTGGCATTGATGCTAAAGCCATGGCAGTCAGAATTTAGCATTAGGGAATGGTGCTAATGCTTATTTAATTTTATTGCTTATTAGCTGCATAGCGATGACAGAAATTTATGTGATTTCATAATATTAGGGTGTACCCTCAGTAATTGGTGTTAAAGTCTGGATCAGTGTTGAAACAGAAGCAAGAACAGAAAAATAATCATCAGCCAGATGGAACAAATTATTAGTTCAGAAATGCAGTGTGCTCAACAGATAAAATCTCCCAAAACACGGATGGCAGAGGAGAAGTGGAATTAAAAGGGGCCCTTGGTGGAGCCCTTTGCAGAAAGGTAACAGACCTTGGAAGTTAGGAACATGGTTCAGAAAAAACCTAAATTTTAATCATCATTTTGTGACCTTAGGCGAGTTATTTAATCTCTTTGTACCCAAACTTCTCATCTGTGAAGTGGAGAGAATAATGACTGTGTGTGTTGGGGGTGGGGTGACAGTGTGGTGGCTGTGAAGATTCGTAGAGATAAAGGCTGGACAGTGAACATAGGCAAGTAGCTGTTCCTATCATCTACCACCAGCCTCAGTTTCAGTGGGCCAGAGGCAAGGTTAACATCTCTTCATTTTCCTTTCTAATCCTTCTGCTCACCCCCATTGCCATAAGTACCCTCGTCTTCTCTTTCTTCATTTACTCAGTGGCAGCCTCCTAGCAGTCATTCACATAAAAGTATTCTGATTGTAGTCATTTGCACTTTAGTATGAAAGAGTTACAACTTTTTTTTACAGCAATTTTCATTGTCAGCCAGTGGGAAGTGAAAGGCTTTGGCCACCCTGTATAATGTAGCACTTAAAGCCTGCTTGTGTTAGAGAGCCCTTTCAGGCTGTTACTGAGACCATAGAACTGAAGGTACCTGGGATTTCTTGGTTTCCTGTATCATTTCTTAGGGTAGTCACAAATATTCATGTTGCTTGGCTTGAGCTATTTGAATGTTAAAACCCATCTATAATTACAAAAGTTCTTTGGAGGGACCCTAATTAGCTTCTATAAATTGCTTTCTCTAACCTTTCAGAATTAATATGATCTGTTCCCTTGTTATTAAAAAAAAAGCACCCTAGATTATTTCACAAAAGTTCTCCCAAGTTACTTGGCATCTAACACTTTGTCAAGGAGACATGGTGGCCAGCCTTCCTCTGAATGGCTAGGTTTCTACAGAGTCATTCCTTCCAGCTCATGACTTTCTTCTTCATTTGCTGCCCACGGATGCTGAAAATAACTTGTTTTCTGGCAAGCTTGGGATGAGATTCCTTATATTGAATCAGATCCGTAATGAAGCTCTCTCGGCTTTTGGGAGACAGCATCTTGAACTGCAGAGATGGTTAGGAGCAGGGCCCTGATGAGGGGTAGGAGGCTCTTGTCTCAGCATCATATGTGGAGCTGGGAGACCTGCTACAGGGCCGTGCCATCTGACCCGCTAGGGTCCGCCCATGTGGCTGAGACTCCTGGCTCTGCCTGGCAGTGTTCCCTGCCTGGTACCACGTGGCCTCTGCCTTCCCACTCCCTATAGCCCAGACCACAGGCCTCAGAGATGGTTAGCAGAAAACATTCCATCTCCAAACATCAGCTGCTTGGCTCAGGAAGACGACACACACACACACACACACACACACACACACACAGATTTGTCCCATCTTAAGCCAAGATTCCCTTGATTGTCACATTGGTGCTTCTCAGATAAGGTCAAGTTAAAGGAGTTCATCATCACTAAGCCCTTATTGTATGAAATATTAAAGAGACTTATCTAAGAAAAAGAAGATAAAAAACATGTACAGTAAAATGACAGCAAACTCACAATTATTAACAACCACATCTGAAACAAAAACAAGAAGAAACTAAGCAAACAACTAGAACAGGAGCAGAACCACAGAAATGGAGATCACATGGAGGGTTAGCAACAGGGGAGTGGGAGGAGGAGAGAGGGGGGAAAGGTACGAAGAATAAGTAGCAATGAAGGTAGATAGAAAATAGGGGGAGGGCAAGAATAGTAGGGGAAATATAGAAGCTAAAGAACTTATGACACATGGACATGAACTAAAGGGGGGAATGTGGGTGGGAGAGGGTGTTCAGGGTGGAGGGGAATGAAGGGGGGATAATAGGACAACTGTAATAGCACAATCAATAAAATATATTAAAAAGGATAATACCTCTGGGTAATATGAGGATGAGAGAGAAGCTGGGGAATGGCAGAAGAGCTGGGTGATGAGTGATCATCTGAATGGGCGACAGGGAGTTGGATAATGAAGGGGCAGCTAAAGTGATGGGGAAGTAACTGGAGAGAGAGAGAGGGAGAAGCTGGGCCATGAGAGAGTAGCTGGAGAGTGGAAACATACCTGGATAATGAAGATGAAGCACAAGGAGGGAGGTACTGCAGTGGGACTACAGAAAGGTCCCGGATCTGGAGCAGGGGCCATTCTGCCCTGCTCCCGTCATGTGCATTGCTTACTGTCTTATGACCTGATGGTGGGAAACAAACTCAGTCTAAGTCTCTGTCGGTTAGCTGGAATCTGGGCTGTTGGAAACCAGCTGGGGCAGCTCTCTGGGATTAAGGTTGAGGTTGTGGTAGTAGTGGGTGGGTGCAATGTAGCTGGGTGAGTATTTTCTTTTTAGGGAGGGGCTATTTCTTCTCTCAGCCCCTCAAAGGATGGGTGAGGTTTCTGCCAGGAGTCCTAGCATACCCTACATCTGAGTCCCCCATTGCCCCATCATCACCTTCATCATCCTCTCTACCAGTTTTCATGGACACTTAAACGCCAGACACCATGCTAAAAGCCTTTCCATGCATTATCTCATTGCATCTTCTTCACCATTCTATGAAATAAGAACTATTGGTAGCCCTCTTTTACAGGTGGATAAGGCTTAGAAAGCCCTGGTCACTTTCCTGGGGAAGAGACAGAGCCCAGACTGGCTGACTTCTGAACCTGTACTCTAAGCCTTCTGCCGCAGTCATGGTTTACTCTGGAGCATTTTCCCCTTTTCATAAACCCAGTCCTCCCGTGCACAATTGAACAGCATTTAGCAAGGTCCGGGCTGGGAGTGCAGGCTCAGGTAGCATGTCCTGCTTGTGGAAGGAGCCTAAGAAACAAGCCAAGTGGCCACGGCCCCCACCTGTGGGTGGGTGCAGCTGCCTGGCAGCCGTGTTCCAAACCCATTTCCAAGGAGGTCTGTCAGATAAAGTCACTGTTTGGAACCAGGCTTCCCCAGGCACACCCACCACCGGCAATGAGACCTCAATTGCACTGAGACATTTATAGTCCATGGTGAATTTCCATCATCTGTATAGCATGAGGCAACAAGAGAAGTCTCTCTCTTTGGGAAGTTTTTCCTTCTCTCCTCTGTACTTTTCAGCATGCCTTGGGACGGATGCTATGTCAAGTGTCATGCCCAGCTGACATTTTCAAAAGTATTTTCTGATACTAGGTGCTTGGAAAACATTATATGGCAACAATTTCAGGCTTTGGGAAAATGTTTTTTTTTAATTCAAAAAAGATGAACACTTGGGCCCTATAGAACCTGACTGTTCTTATTTTATGAAAGTAATGCAATCTCGTCATCATATGTCACGTGATACCTTATTTCATAAGCTGCTGAATCCCAGAGAATCCATTCACCCGAGGAGGATCATGGTTAGTGAAATTATCTTTCACACTTGAAGAAACTTAAGGTTAAGCTCTAATTAATGAAGGGGGTTGGCTATTATATAGATAGCTTAATAGGTAGGTTTGGGGACGTGTCATATACACCATCTTTGTCTTTGCAGTTGAAAATATATTCACAAAGCCCACACAACTCTGTAGATTTCTTAAAACTCCAATTCTGGCAAATGTATTCAGGTCTTGGTGTGCTCTGGCTAATAAACAGCTTCTGACTCACGGCACTCAGTGGCTGTCATTGCACTGACCCAGGTGTCATTCATAGCTGATGGGAGCCCAAATCCCCCAAGTCAGGTGAGCCCACAAGTATGCTCTGGTGGCTGTGGCTTGGGGACCTCAGCCAGGCCTCGAGGGCACTGTCTTAGTTATTGTGGGCTACCAGAGCAAAGTACCGCAGACTGGGTGGCTTAAGCAACAAGAATTTCTTTTCTTATAGTTCTAGAGGCTCAAAGTGCAGCATGGCCAGTTTCTGGTGAGAACCCTCCTCCTGGCTGCCTTCTGGCTATATTCTGATATGGCAGGGAGAGAGAGAGGGAGAGAGGGAGAGAGAGAGAGGACCCACAAATGAAAGCAAGAGCCAATTCTCTGCTTTCTCTTCTTATAAGGACACTCACTCCATCATGAGGACCCACCTGTGTGGCTCTTTAACCCTAATTATCTTCCAACGGCATCATCTCTAAATACCATCACACTGGGGGTAGGGCTTCGCCATAGGAAATTGAGAGGGGCACAGTGTAGTCCATAGCAGGCACTTTCTGTTGTCAGGCTAGGGGGGTGGTGTCTTTGATGCTTCTGGGGTTCTCTGCTGTGCTGGAGCAGCTGGCAGGGATCTTCTCCACGAGGATGTGTAAGGCTCGGGGGTTATTCCTGAGGGCGGGACATGGTGAAGGAAGGTTGCCTGATGATTGGAAGAGCTCTGGAGTCCCCAGATCCTAGCAGACTCAGGATGTACATTATTGGGGAGAGTAGTTGCTGGTACCTAGAGGTAAAGTGAGGAGCCCCTGTGACCCAGAAATGAAGTCACTGCCTGACCCTTTGTCCGGAAAACTCCTGCGTTAGTGTAATGGGTGAGGCTGGAGACCCTGAGAGGCCCTCAAGGACTGGCCAGGTCAGGGAGGAAGAAGCGAGCGTTTGAGTAATGAGGGTGTGTTTGGTGGAGAACCGGGCTCAGGAGGGTGGGAGCGGCCAGAGGGCAGTGTTGGCCCACCCACAGAGTGGGGCAGCAGACAGAGGGTCTAGGAGCTCCTGGTGTCTCCTCCCCCTCCTCCCACCAGCCTTCCCCTCCTCCAGGTTCCCTGAGATGTGGCCCTCGGAGTCTGCCCGAGTCTCTGCTCTGCTTCTCGGCTCACCCAGCCCCTGCCTGTCCCCAGTTCAGCCTCTCAGGTGTTCTGATGTTCAAAAGAGGGTGTGCAGGTGGTGGGTGTGAACGTCTGGTGGCTGGGAAGGAGCTGGCTTCCGACTCAACAGATACAGTGTGCTGTCTTCGGTGCCCTGGGGCTTGGAGATGACCTGGGCTCTGAGTCGTGAAGCAGAGAGCGTTTCTGGGCTCTCTTGGCTGAGGACTGAGCCTCCTAACCCCGGACAGGCACACCCACGAGGAGTCTCCTGGATGTGAGTTCCTGTCTTGTTCTCACAAACCACAGCACAGAGTACAGAACGTGTGGAAAGGCAGAAGTTCCCAGAGACAACTTCCTGCTGTTGAGAGAACCGTGTTCTGACCACAGAGACCCGAAGCTCCTCTTACTTCCCCTCTCGTCTGTGAAACATGAACTTGGCTGGCTTCGTTCTGCCTGGACCCAGAGTCCTGTTGACAGGTTGCCCTCTGTGCACTGGTTCCCCGCCCCCTTCCTGGCCCAGGTCCCCTGTTCCCTTTGACCCTAGCATAGATGATGGAAAGACTCAGGCCCCTTTCAGGTTCGTGTTCTGACTTCTCTGCACATTAGCTGGGCGACCCTGGGGGAGATGCTTTTCTTGTTGGCACCTTGGTTTTTCCACCTAAATGGCAGCTGTAACAATAATAGCCACCTCAACGAACTTGTGAAAATTCAATACAGTTGCGTATGTAAGCAAACCTAGAACAGTCATTGGCATAGAGTAAGTTGCTCAAGAAAGTTATTTCCCATCTTTTCTGCTGGGTGGGTACCAGATGAGAGGAGGATGTTTTATTTAACAAAAACTTACATAAAGAAGAAGCAACTCACTCCTAGGCATGTACCCAAGAGAAATGAAAACATATGTCCACACAAATCCTTGCGCCTGAATGTTCACAGCCGCGTTATTTACACGAGCCCCCGAGCGGAAACAGCCCAAACGTCCATCAGCTGACGGATGGGTAAACAAAGTGTGGCATATCCTTCAGTGGGATCTTCTGCCATAAAAAGGAATGAGATACTGACATGCCACAGCATGGATGGGAGAGCCTTGGAAATAAGCTGAATGGAAGATGTCAGACACAAAAAGTCACACGTGGTGTGATCCCATTTGTGTGAAATGTCCGTAATTGGCAAATCTATAGAGACGGAAAGTAAACGGGTGGTTACCTAGGACTGGGGGTGGAAGTAGGGAATGGGGGTGGCTGCTAATGGGTATGGAGGTTGTTTGCGGGTGAGAGTCTCCCAAGATTAGTTGTGGTGATGGTTGTTCAACTCTGTAGACACAGTTTACAAAAGGCTTATGAATAGTACCTTTTAAATAGGCGGCTTGTGTGAAATATGAATTATACCTCAATAAACCTATTTAAAAATGAAAAGGTGGGGCCATGACTGATGTGGCTCAATTGGTTGGGCATCATCCCACAAAGCAAAAGGTTGCTGGTTCAATTCCTGGTCAGGGCACATTCCTGGGATGCAGGTTCCGTCCCTGGTTAGAACACGTATGAGAGGCAACTGATCGATGTTTCTCTCTGACAGAGATGTTTCTCTCCCTCTCTCCCTCCCTTCCCCTCTCTCTAAAAATAGATAAATAAAATTTTTTTAAAAAGTGAAAAGTTGGGGAGAGGAAAAGAAAATAGCACTTGCTATGTGCCAGAAACAGAAAGTGATTTGTAAATATTCACCCATGCAATCCTCATAACAACACAGTGAGAGGTAGTTATTACCTCACTTCTGTAGTTGTAGAAACAGAGGCACAGAGAGGTAAAGTAACTTGCCCAAAGTCACACAGCTAGTTAGTGGCAGACTTGGGAACTGAACTCAGTCAGTCTGGCTTGTGCCCTAATTGCCCCCTTTTGCAGCAATCAGAGGTCAGACTGGGTGCACCACAGAGGGGAGGGCCACAGGGGGTGGGCTATGGCCCCGGAGCAGCGCCAGGGGCTCTCATTGTTCCCATTTTTTTGCCCTTTGCTTTCTCAGTGGGAAGACATGCAGATTGTACTGACGGTTTTGAGGGGAGACAGAGGAGTTTAACAGCAGTACCTGATCAGAGTGCCCCATTATACACCTCAGGTTTCCCTTCCCCACTGTCCAGCCTTCTCTATCAGTTCTCACTTTCATTCTCACCCCTGACACCTACAGCCTCTTAAAGTCACCCAGTTGTCCACTCAGAGCCAGCTGTATCCTCAGCTCGCAAATCCCCCTCAGCGGAATGGGGGCTTGCCCCCGGGGGTCTCAGGCTGCCCCCAGCTTCAGCTGCCTTCCTTGGATTTACAAGCCCTCCAAGCCCTCCTGGGGGCCTCACTCCTCCTTTTATTGTTTTTGGATGCACCTTCACTGCAGTCCCACTGGGCCTTGGGTGCTCCTGCAGGGTGACCGCATTAAGCGCTGTCTCCAGGGAGCTCACCACGCCCACGGGATTTGGAGTCACATCAGAATCCAAGGCTCGATGACAGTCGGCCGCTGAGGGTGCACTGTGAGATTTCCCTGTGAGGAAGAGGTGGATGAGCAAATGGTGGAGAGCAAGGACTCAGGGTCAGCTTGGGCCTCAACCCTGACTCTGCTGTGGCCTCGGGCAAGTCACTTCATCCCTCTGAGCCTCAGTTTCACCGCCTGTGAGATGGGGACACTGTCAGGATGCTGTAAGGTTTCAATCAGGAAATGTATGTAAAGTGCATGGGCACATTTCCTGGCTCGCAGTAAGCTTCCCCTAAGCAGAACCTTTTATTACTGCTAGGGTACCTCTGGCCAAATCTGGGCCATGGCTGAGGATGGCTGTTATTGTCTGAGCTCTGCCGCTTGGCCTGGGCCTTCTAGCTGGCCATCTTTAGCTCCCAAGATGCCACTTTGGCCTTCTATTTAGACTTCGTCTGGGGCTTGTTCCTTCTGTTCTCAATGATGAAGGCCCCAGCTCCAGAGGCCTTGACCATGAAACATGGTCATGCCCTCTCCATTTGCCGCCCCCACCAGGTGTGACTTCCAGCTCACCTGGACCTCTGAGCCTGGCCTGCGGGGTAGCCGGGGGACCAGTGTCTTCAGAAAGGGGTGCAGTGCCTACTGGGGTGGGCCGGACAGTTGGAGAGAAAGACCTTGGTCAGTGACCCAAACCCAGGCATCAGGGTGGGGCGGTCTGGGACTAGATGGACCAGCACTGAGCCCAGCTCTGAGACGAAGACGAGAAGCTCTGACCTAGTTTGGGAGCTTCTGGCCCCTCTCAGACTTGGAGCTGCAGAAATCGGTGTGCAGACAGGCATATTCCGCTTAATTAGTGTGGCCTCCTTCTGGCTGGGAAAACACCATTAACTGGGCTGGGTTGGCCTGAAATCCTGACGGTGGCCTCAGCCCCTGTCCCATAGGGCTTTCTGTCCCTCGGGCTCTGTCCCCTTAGCCCGGCTGGATTTCAGAATGGCCTGAGTTTCTGATTTGGAGCGTGAGACAAATCCTACCCTTGTCGAAACTCCAGGAAACCGCTGGCTGGAACATGGCAAGGATGAGACGACCCGCGGGCCTGGGGTGTGAGGAGACTTCCCTGGGTTCCTCAGCCTGCGCCCTGCCCTGTCCCAGCTGGGAGCTGTGACACAGAGCTCCGGCTTCTCTGGGGCACCTCCCTCACGCCCTGCACTTCGTTACATCCTTTGTATGTATCACCCTGTACCGAAGCTCTGCAACGTGGGCTTGACTTCACAGATGAGGACACTCAGGCTCAGAGAGATTGTCACTTGCCCCAAGTTCACACTTCACACAGCTAGAATGCAGTGTCTGGATTCTTACCTCCAGGTCTCCTGGCTCCTGGCGCTGTCTCAGCCAGGTCTCCTGGCTCCTGGTGCAAAGCCCTGCAGAGCCTGGCTCTGTTTTGAAGGCAGCGCTTGTCACCTGTGTTTCAAAAACCTGGGGAGTGGGGTGTTTGAGTCCTGCTTGTGGTTTGGAGGGAGAGTGGTCACACAGGCTGAGGGCCCCTGGGGAACTAGGAACTCCCAGATCCGGGTGTGCTGGCCCCTGTCAGCAGCAGGAAGAGGAACACCCGTGGGTTCTGCCACTTCCTGGCTAGGTGAACTTCAGCAGTGAACTTGATCTCTCTGAGCCTCTTTCCCTTGTCTGCAAACTGTGGGTTCTGTAGGACGTATCCCAGGGTTGCTGAGGATGCAACAGGATGACATGCAAAGCACTTTGCACTTAGTAGGTGTGCCACAGGTGCTGACAGTGTCTCACCACTGATGTACTCCTGATGTGTCTAGCTTCTCGGACGGAGCCTGGCACAGGGGAGGGCTGCTTGCTGCCCCTCACTCTGTGCTCATCTGGGGTGGGAGGCAAAGCATGTGTTTTCCCCAGAGAGGGAACAGCTGGGTGTGCAGAGGGCAGCCTGGGGTGGCGGGGCAGCCTCCTGACCCGGGTATATCAGGAATCAGGGCACAAGCTGTGGAGTTAAATTGTCCCCCAGTCTGAAAACTACTGGGTTTTTGAAAACCTGAAGTGAAATTCACGTAACATAAAATTAAACATTTTAAAGTATATAATTCAGTGGCATTTGGTACCTTCATGATGTTGGGTAACCATCACCTTTACCTAGGTCCAGCATATTTTCATCACCCCAAAAGGAATCCTGATACCCATTAGCAGTGACTCCTCAGTTTCTTCCCTGCCCCGACTCCCGGAAACACAAATGTGTTTTCTGTCTGTATGGATTAGCCTGTTCTGGACATTTCATGTAAATGGAATCATGTAATAATGGGACCTTTTGCATTTGACTTCATTCGCTTACTATACTATGTTCAAGTTCATCCATGTAGCATGTATTTTATGTTTGGCTAATAGTCATTGAATGGATATACCACATTTTGTTTATTTGTTCATCACTTGCTGGAGAACCTTTTTTAACAGGGACTTGGAAGAGGACAAGGCTGGGCCCAGAGGGACATACGCACACACATAAGCCATGGCCTGTGCTAAGGCTCACCCCCCGCAGTGGTGGGCAGAGGGCACGGTGCTCAGGGCTGCTCCGGCCTCGTCAGCACATTACTGCTCCGGATCCAGCCAGGTGCTGACGGGACAACTCGGAGTGCTCCCAGGGGGCGGAGGTGGTTAAAGATCCACCAGGCCCAGGGGACCACCTTCTTGTGCGGTCCAGCCCCGGGCTCGCCAAAGTGCATGGGTCAGAGCCGAGGCTCTGGAGCGAGACAGCTGGGCTCAGACTCCGGCTCCACTGCTTATGGGGTGACCTTGGGCAAATTGCTCCACCTTTTCTGTGCCTCAGTTTCTCTTTTGGTTAAATAAATATAAGGCACCTACTTAAAAGGGTTGTACCAAGCACTCCATGATGGCTTTCCTTAGCACAGAGGGAGGTTCCAAAACACATCAGCTATCAGCTGTCATTATTCTTTAGCGTTCAGCCCTAGTGTTGCAGCCTTGGGGTCATGCTGAGCCCCTGACTGGGCCAGGTTCCTGCAGTGTGTCCTCAAGGCTTGGTCCCATCCATGTGAGTGGTTATCTTGTTCCTGTGCATCCCTGTGACCCCACCGAGGCAAGGGTTGGCTGCGTTTGGCTCAGCCCAGAATATCCAAGTGGTACAGCCCATATAAATGGCTGCACATCCACACCAGTTCTCAAGGGTCTGAGGCCCTGCCCAAGTGAGTGAACTCGTGCCTTTTTATCTTGACATAATTTTAGATTCATATGTAGATTAAAGAAATAGAAGCCGTTTACCCTTAGCCCAGGATACCCCGGTGTATTACAATACAATAATATCACAGCCAGGAAATGGACGTCGCTACAGTTCACCAGCCTCTCTCAGATGTGGCCCATTTTCATGCACTTGTACGTATGTGTGTGTATCCGACTCTAAGCAATTTTTTAAATCGCAGTTGTAGATTCATGTTACCTCCACTGCAGTCAAGATATAGAACTTAAAAATATTGATAGCACGTTGAACTGATGGTATTTTTGATATAGTGGGTTAAATAAGATATATTCTTAAAATTTCACCTGTTTCTTTTTTAATTTTGCTACCTGAAAATTTAAAATTATGTCTGTGGCCTGCATTATATTTCTATTGGACAGTGATTATATAGAACATTACCATCCTTCTAGAAAGTTCCCTCATGCCATTTCCAGCCAGCCCTCTACCACCTCATGGGCAAGAACTATTCTGATGTATTTTTATTTTTAACCACTACAGGTTAGGGTTTTTTTTTTTGAGGTGAAATTCATATAACATAAAACTAACCATTTTAAAGTAAACAAGTCAGTGGCATTAAGTACAACCACCATCTCTGCCTAGTTCCACAAGATTTTTATCACCCGAAAAGGAAACCCTGTACGCATTAGCAGTCACTCCTTCCTCCAGCCTCTGGCAACCACAGATCGGTTTTTCATCTCTGTGGGCTTACCTGTTTTGGGCATTTTATGTGAATGGAGTCCTATAACACGGAATGTGTTGACTCTGGCTTCTTTCACTTAGCGTAATGTTTCCAAGGTTCCTCCCAGCTGTAGCCTGGACCAGGACTTCCTTCCGTTTTATGGCCAGTGTATGTGCACACTGGGGTTGTTTCCACCCTTTGGCTAGTTTTTAGCTGTTGTGCATAGTGCTGTTACAGTGCTGTTGTGAGCATGAGTGTGTGTAGATTTGTTTGAGCTCCTGTTTCCAATTATTTTGGGGCATAAATATTTATTATTATTTTCCAGTTACCTAGGTGTGGAACTGCTGGATCATACGGTAATTCTATGTTTAACTTTGTGGGGAACTGCCAGACTGTTTTCTGCAGCAGCTGTACCATTTTTCAATGTATGAGGGCTCCAATTTTTCCACATCCTTGCCAACACTTGTTATTGTCTGCTTTTTGACTATAGCCACCCTAGTGGGTGTGAAGTGTAGTTAGTCTTGCTTGTTCTAGGAAATCATGCACAGCATGACTTCCTGTGTGTGAGGCTTCTTTCATTCAATTTATAAATGAGGATATTTGCAGTGTGTGGTTTGAGTGCCTAAAAAGTAGTGTCGTGGCCCATGGAGTATATTAAAGGGGAGGATAAGATTCTTTACGGCAGCCCTGGCTGGTGTGGACCAGTTGGTTGGAGTGTCGTCCTGTAGACTGAAAGGGTGCAGGGTTCCATTCTGTTCAGGGCACACACCCAGGTTGCAGGTGTGATCCCCAGCCAGGATGCATATCCCAGTTGGGGCGCATACAAGAAGGCAAATAATCGATGTTTTTTTCTTACATGGATGTTTCTCTCTCTCTGTCCCTTTCCCCTTCTCTAAAAGCAATGAAAAAAAAAATACCCTTGGGTGAGGATTAAAAAAAAAGATTCTTTAATGCAAAAGTGACAGCTTGGACCCTCATCCCTACCCCCAAATCCCTTGCCATGAAGGAACAGACGGGGTGCTTTGATAGGGACAAAAGGTCTGTGTTGTGCTTAAGGAGGTCATTCAGGGAAGTTCTTTCTGAGGTGACCGTCTGAGACCTGAAGGATGAGAAGGGGCCAGGCATATGGAAAGATCGAGGAGGTTGGGCTACAGGAGAGCATTCTAGGTAGAAATAACAGCATAAGCAAGGGCCCTGGGGCAGGGAAAGCCTCCAGTGCTAAGTGGGGAAGGGTGCGAAATCGGTGGAAAGGGATGAGGGCTGTTACTGCTGGTGGGAAGTGGTACAGGGGACCAAACCTTGTGTTAGCTTTGAATGGGCCTGGGATGGGGAGGGCCACACACTATTCTTGCTGCCTTCCCAGCTCCAAGGGGCAGCTCATCCAAGATATTGTGGCTCATCCCAGTGCCTGGCAGCCTCTCACACTGATGGGTGCTCTCACACCTGGCTGGGATGGGGAGGATGTAGTCACGAGCAGCTGAGTCTGATATTCCAGGACACTGGCCTGCAGTACCCACAGTGACCCTCGCCCAGGCCCCGCAGGCTGGGGAGCCTGAGTCTCACTCACGTGCACCCTCACCCTCTCAGGCCTGTGGGGGATGGAGTGGGGGACAGTGCATGGTTCAGCCTGGTGCCCTGCCCTCACTGGAAAACTTGGCGCTACAGCTCCAAGTCCAGATCCACGCTCTAGCCAGCCTCCTGGAGCTTCGAGAACAAACTGTCCTGCACGCAGAGTCCTGGCCCTAGGACCTGCGTGCACCTGAGCTCCGTAGGCATGAGGAAAACTGACCCCAGCCCTGAGTTACATAAGGACACCTTTGGAATTTGGCTCCTTTTGAACTGAAATGGGAAAACTACACCCATACAAACAGGTATGGGGGATTAAATGGGAGGGGAACGGCCTTGGGTCACCTCTGGGTCAGTCCGCATTCTGAGTGTTGGTTTATTCATTCAGCAAAAAGTATTGACACCTACACTGTGCCAAGCCCCATGGCAGGGGGTGGGTGCTGTGTACAGGAGCAGATATCCAGTAAATGTTTGTGGGAGAGAGGAGAAGGGAAGACATCCAAGAAGGAAAGAAAGAAGAGAGAGGGAGGGAGGGAGGGAGGAAGGAAGGAAGGAAGGAAGGAAGGAAGGAAGGAGATGGATTGAAATGCCCGTACAGAGCTCAGAGCTGTGCCCACAGTCATGTGACTCAATATTTACAAACTAGCTCAGCATTGTTCAATAGAAATAAAACATAAACCACATATTTAATTCAAAAATTTGTAGTAGCTGTATTGAAGTAGAAAAGAAACAGATGAAATTAATTGGTATAAATATATTTTCTTTAACCCAATATAGTCTTGCAACATGTTATCAGTACAAAAAAATTGAACCATGTTTTTAAAAAAAGGTTTTATTTATTTAATTTTAGAGAGAGGGGAAGGGAGGGAGAAAGGGAGAGAAACAGCAATGTGTGGTTGCCTCTGGCATGCCCCCTACTGGGGACCTGGCCTGAAACCCAGGCATGTGCCCCAGCTGGGAATCAAACCCGCAACCCTTTGGTTTGTAGGCGGGCACTCAACCCACTGAGCCACACCCACCAGGGCTGAACCATTGTTATCTTTTTGTGGTGCTGAATCTTCCAAGTACATTCACAGAGCATCTCAGGCCAGATTATGCACATTTCAAGGGCTCCACAGCGCCACATTGCTCAAGGCCACTGTGAAGGGTGACAGGTGCTCTGGTTGAGGTGCCCACTGCCTGCTGAGGACAAGTCAATTCAGGGTCAAGGGAGACATCACTGAGGTGGTGCATTCAGTCATGTATCCATCTGCTCCTTTAATATTCAACTCATGCCTGCAGAATGTCTTCTGCCCCGCTGTCCGGGCTGGGCAGAGGTTTGGCTGCTGGGCAGGGGTTTCCCTTTGAACAAGGGAAGAATGTTTCAGACCAAAGGGGGCAGATTGCTGGTTCGAGGAGGGCAGAGCAGGTGTCTGTCTTGTTCAGTGCTGCGTGCTGCACCGGGTATGGAGTTGGTGCCCAGTGAATATTTGTGGAGGAGGGATAGGAGGGAGAGCGGTTGGGTGCTTCTAGAGCACAGGAGACTCAGGAGGGAATGGTGAGGGGAAAAGAGGCTGGAACCTCAGAATCACTGGGAGGGCTCGTTAAACCGCAGGTTCCTGGGCCCTCCCCCGGAGCCTGATTCTGTGGGTCCAGGGTAGAGCCCAGGACTTGTGCTTCCAAGCTCAGGTGATGCTACTGTTGCTGGGGCCACACTGTGAGAACCACTGGGTGCGCTCGTGAACAGTGGGGAGGCAATAGGGAGCCATGAGAGGCTTTTGAGCAGGAGAGAAGCACACTCAGGTCTGTGGCTTAGAAAACCCTAGGTGGCTCCTGGGGACAGGGATTTGCAGTCTCCTCTCCCCCTCTTTTCAGCCAGGTCAGGGACACTTAACTCAGGAGGGTGCCTCAAGACCCAGTCTCATCCTCACACAGTACGGAAGCCCGGGCAATGCCCCCAGTACAAGAAAGAGACCCTGGTGATAACTGACATACTTTGAGCACTGCGGGTGGAAACAGAAACCCTTAGTCAGCTGTAGGATTCAGCAAAGAATTTCTCTGGTTAGTGGAAATTCGACTGACTGGGGTGGTGGGGACGCTTTCTATACTCTTCCTCTTAGATAATCTTAATAGTTTGTAACTCCTCTTTTACAGATGAGGGACACTGAGGCTCAGACAGAGGAGACGCTGTACCTGAGATCAGATCCCTGGGAAATGGTGGGGTCTGCATTCTTATCCATCACACCTGTGTTTTTGTGCCAGGTGCAGTGCTTAGGTAGATTGCCTGTCCCCCAAGGTATGTTTTGGTGGCCTCTCTCCAGGGTGGGAGTGTTTGGAGCAAAGATCAGGGTAGCCCTCTCATCCCGCTGGCTCAGAGCCCGGCACTGGGCATGCTGGTGCATCAGGGGATGGGAAGTCTCCAGGCTGTGGGTCCTTAGCTCTAACACCTGGGCTCGGGTTGGGCTCTAAGACGTGCATTGAAATCATCGTGGCGGAGCAAGCATGGAGTGCAAGTGTGGGGCTACTGGAGCCTCTTACCAGGGTAGTTCGGGGCAAGTTAATGAAATTTGCCACGCATTATCCCCATTTGTAAACTAGGAGCTATCGAAGAGGCTGCCTCCCTCCTGTCCGGGGCTGCTGCGGGGAGACAGTTCCAGCATAGTGCTGGGCCTGCAGTTAAGTGCTCCATAAATGTGAGCTCTTTCTGTCACCAGCTTGTTAGACGCTGAGGTAGCTGCTCTTGTTCCCATGTCGGGCTGAGTGCTGGGGACAGGAGGGTGGAGGACAGTGCATTTTTATCTATTGCTGGGAGCATCCGCAAATGATGCTTTAGTCCCTGTGCTGAAGACATTCCCAGCAAAGGCCTCCCAAGTCTGAGCTTTGTCCCCAGCAGCTTCCCTGGTCCCTCCCAGCCGGGCCCTGCTAAGAACAGTGGGTTCCAGAAGCTCTGCAAAGCCTGCACCTTGCTCCTCCTCCCTGCCCAGCCAGTGGATTTTTCCGTTTCGTGCAGTAGAAATGCTGCGTTTCCTCTCTGCCCACCCATCCTCCGTGGTTTCTGCCTCTGAGCAGGCAGAGCATGGGTACCTTGCTCTCACATGAAGTGGTGCAGCAGGAGGGGAGGGTGTGAAGATCAGGGGCCCTGGGGCAGCTGGCCTGGTGGCAGGCAGCCTCTGCTTTGAGATTGTTGTCTCTGTTCTGGTGCAACGAGGGAGCCGAGTCTGTGTCAGAAGTGACAAAACTAAATACCAGCAAATATCACCCCCCCAGCCAATAAACAGGAAGCAGGAGCTAGACAAAAATGATAAAAATACCATCCTGTTTGTGGCTGTGGCCTCCACCATATAGGCTGCAGAAGGTCACGCACTTGACAGGAAATGTGACTGCTTTTGGAAGGCAAGGTGGCTGAGGTGGGGGAGGGGTGTGCGGTAAGATGGTGGGGAGAAAAGGGAGCCATAGCAGGCTCTTGGGGTGGGGGTTGTGTCCCCTTCAGTCCTTGGCAGGTGAAGAAATTGAGCCTGATCTCCTCGTGCCCCTCCCGGCCACAACCTCAGGGTCTACCTTGAACATACAGGTATCGCTTCCCCTGCTACCTGGGACCTGTAGACTTTCTTTGTGAGAGTGAAATGGTGGTGGATTTTCACACACTTTGTCAGCCACGAAGTGCCGCACCAGGAGCCGGCACACTGTTGCTGTGAAGGGCCAGGTAAGAAATAACCGTGGGCTGCGGGGGCCGCACGGACTCTGTTACGCAGAGAGAGCAGCCACGGGCGGTACAGGAACAAACGGGTGTGTGTTCCAATTAAACTCCACTTACGGACACTGACAGTTGACTTTCATATAATTTCCAGGTGTCATGAAACACTATTCTTTTATTTTTTTAATCCTCACCTGAAGATACGTTTATTGATTTTGATGAGAGAGAGAGACATCAATATGAGAGAGAAACATGGGTTGGTTGCCTCCCATAGGCACCCCAACTGGGGATAGAAATGGCTGGGAATCAGAGGCACAACCTTTTAGCATATGGGCCAACGCTCCAACCACCCAAGCTGCCTGGCCGGGATGAAATGGTATTCTCTTTTGATTTTTTCCCCCAACCATGAAAAAATATATATGGACACCATTCTTGGAAGCAGTTCAAAGTTGCAAGATTTGGCCGTTAGACTATATAGTTTGCCAGCCCTTGCACGATACAAACAAAGGAGTTATTGTTGTGTTATTTAACTGCCTGCCCAACACGGAATCACAGCCTCAGCATTTCCCTTGTGGTCACAGCTGGCCTAAGCGCTCACTCCGGCCCTAGAATCTCAGCAGAAATACGGTTCACACCTCATAGCATTCATTCTGTGGACGGTTTTTGTTTTTCAGTGCAACTGGGAACTTGTGATTATGAAAGTAATACATCCACACTTTTAAATGTTTGGAAAATTCTGGCGACTATAAAATAAAAATTACTGATAACCACAGTCAATAACTTCATTTTTTCCAGCGAGAAGTGCATGTACGTGTGGAACGAATGTTTCCTTTCCAAATGAGATCATATTGAATGTATAGTTTTATGTCTTGTTTTTCCATTCTACATTATCTATCAAGCATTTCCCCGGGTCATTAAAATTCCTCAGAGATACCATCTGCAGAATGTTCCATTATTTGGATGTTCCATAGTTCACTTCATCAGTCCCCCATTGTCAGGGGTGTCAAACTCATTTTCACCGGGGGCCATGGCAACCTCGAGGTTGCCTTCAAAGGGCCGGATGTAATTTTAGGACTGTATAAATGTAACTACTCCTAACTAGGGGCAAGGAGCTTGGTGATGCTGCCGGGTAGAAACAAGGTGCAGGGCCGGATAAAACAAGGTGGAGGACCAGATTCGGCCGGCGGGCCTTGTGTTTGCCACCTGTGGTTTAGCTATTTGGACTGTTTCCAGTATTTCTTTTTTTTTTTTTAGATTTTTTTATTCTTTATTTTCAGAGAGAGGGGAAGGGAGGGAGAAAGATAGGGAAAGAAACATCCATGTGTGGTTCCTTCTGGCATGCCCCCCACCGGGGATCTGGCCTGCAACCCAGGCACGTGCCCTGACTGGGAATCAAACTGACAACCCTTTAGTTCTCAGGCCAGTGCTCAATCCACTGAGCCACACCAGCCAGGGCTCCAGTATTTCTTGATTATAAACAATGTATATAAACCATGTTGCTATGAACATCCTTGTCCATAAATCTTAGTCTCCCCTCTGATCTTTTTTTCCAATGTATATGAGCTAAATGTTACTAGGAGAAATTGGGGTTTTGACTTTATACTGATAGTTTTTGTTTTCCTGAATTTTGCTTTAGTAATGATGAAATTTGTGAGAGTTCCTCCCTGATGATGACTTCCTGCTAGCCCCAAGTAACCACGGATCTGCTTTCTGTTTGTGATTCCATTTTGAAGTATATTTTAAAAATCAATCTAAAGTTGATTTCCTCCTTTTTTTTTGCCCTGAATTCCCTTCTGCATCACAGTAACGATGTTGCCACCCCTATTTTTGTGTGTGTTTGCATTTGCTTGTTTTTTTGTGTGAGCATTCCTTTATTCTTAATCTCTCTTGCTATTTTGTTGGGATATATATGTCTCATAAGCAACACATAATTGAATTTCTTTTTGGCAACCTTATAGGGAAGGTAAATGATTTTATTCATTGTTATAGTAGGGGTTTGGTTTTTGGTCCTCTTACTTCGGCATTGGTTTCCGGCATTGGTGTTTCTATGTTATTTTTTTCTTAATTTTGTGACTTTAATGAATTCTTTGCTTACTTGCTTTTATCTTTTCCATTGACAAGGAAGGTATACATCCTGATTTCAATTTCTTGGGTAATTACCTTTAAAATTTTCAGAACTCTTGTTTGACATCCTTGGTTTGACAAGCAGAGCCAGAGTGGGATCTGCCCCATCCCGGGCAGCACTGTGCGAGAGAGAAAAGCAAGTCACGGCCTCTTTAGAACACTGAGAACTAGGCAGACAGGCAAGGGGGTGGGGGAGGTGGTTATGAAACAGCAGAGCGGGACCGGGGAAGCAAGACGGAAGGCTCAGAGTGGGCAGGTGAGAGCGGGAGGAATTTTCCACCCTGCAGGCAACTTGCTTTCTCTGCCTAAGTATCGATAGGAATAGATTTTATTCTTGGCTGTATTGGAGCGAGAATCTCTTGCCACTAATCGTGCCTAAAATACTGGCTGTGCCTGGCATCCACCCGACGAGAACCGAGTCTCAGCACTTACTAGCTAAGGGAGACTGAGCTGACTGTAGACGTTGTCTGTGGAATGGGCCGATAACGGCAGCTAAGTCACGGGGGTGCTGTGGGCATTAACTGGGATGAGCCGAGACACTCGGAGAATACTCGGGGCGTGCTGGCTGTGGTGCTGATGGCTGTGAAGCCATTTTAGTGTTTATGTGTATGTGGCTCCTGTCTGGAGGGCTGGGAATATTTTTACCTATGACTCGCCCTAAGACATGAGATAATTGGGCTATTAAAAAAAAAGAATGAAAGAAATAAGGTGAGAGAGACGAGGTTAGGGGGACCACAGGAATTCAGGAAGAGGGGTGCCGGGCATTTGGGGAAAGAGAGGAATTGGGTTAAGTGCAGATACCTTGGAGAGTTCCCAGGCGGCTGGGCTCTGTGGGGCAGAGGGGAGACCAGGTTCCTGGGTCCCCTAGGAAGCTGCAGGGAGAGGCACTGGGAGAATTTGGGAGGCAGAATGAGTGGAGAACAGGGACCTGGCACAAGTGAGGTCTGATGTATTCACGAGAGGAATGGGGACATTCCTGGGTCATATTTCTGGACCGACAGCGCCCTTGCCTTGAGACCCTGAGATAAAGTGCTGCTGGACAAAGCAGGGGAGTGGTGGTAGGGGTGAGGCAAGACAGCTAATGGGGGGTAGCCTGACAGAAGGGGAGGGGAGGAGAGGGAGAGGGGGAAGTGCACACAGACACGGTCTGTGCAGCTTTGGTGGAGAAGCCCTACAGACTCACGTCTCTCCACATTAGATGAGTTAAGTGCAGCTCTCCCTCCCTAGGAGGAAATCTAGTACCTAAGTGTTCGCCGCCGCATTAGGAAGTGACTCCTCCTCCACGCCCCCGTTTCAGAAAGACTGTGCAGTTCTCTGGAAGAGAATCTGAAGCTTAATTTGTAATAGGCTTCCCTGGTTTCTTTCTGTTTGTGTGTTCGTTTAGACTTTATGTTTTTAGAACAGCGGTAGGTTCACAGCCGAGTTGAGGGAAGGTGCAGAGGTTTTCTCTACACCCCTGGCCTCCCATTTGCACAGCCAGCCCCATTATCAACAACCCCCACTAGAGTGGGGCATTTGTCACTATTTATCCACCTACGTTGACACCTCGTAATCAATCACCCTGAGTCCATAGTTTACATTACAGCTCACTCTTGGTGATATACATGCTGTGGGCATGGACAATGTATACTGACATGCATTCTTCTTCATCAGGGTCTCACACAGAGCATTTTCACCACCCTAAAAGCCCACTGCGCCCCACCTAGTCATCGGTTTCCCCTGCCCCAACTCCTGGCAACCAATGATTCTTTTACTGTCTCCATGGTTTTGTTTTTTCCAGAATTTCATATGGTTGGAATCATGCATCATGTAGTCTTTTTGCATTGGCTTCCTTCACTTAATAATATGCATTTAGGTTTCTTCCATGTCTTTTCATGGCTTTATGGCTCATTCTTTTTCAGTGCTGAATAATGTTTCATCATCTGGATGTGCCATGGTTTATCTGTTCACCTACTGAAGGACGTCTTGGTTACTTATGAGATTTTTAAAATTATTTATTTGTTTATTTTTAGAGAGAGGGGAAGGGAAGGAGAAAGACAGGGAGAGAAACATCATGTGTGGTTGCCTCTCATGTGGCCCCGACTAGGGACCTGGCCTGCAACCCAGGCATGTGCCCTGACTGGGAATTGAACTGGTGACCCTTTGATTTGCAGCCCGTGCTCAATCCACTGAGCTACACCGGCCAGGACCTTACTTACGAGTTTTGATGATTATGAATAAGCTGCTGCAGTCATCCATGGGCAGGTTTTCATGTGGACAGAGTTTTCAACTCCTCTGAGTAAATACCAAGGAGTGCAGTTGCTCAATTGTACAGTAAAAAAAATGTTTCGTTTTGTAAGACCACCCAAAGTGGCTGTAGCATTTGCATTCCTGCCAGCAGTGGAGGAGAGTTGGCTGTGTTTATGAGGGTCTGTTTCTGGGCTCTCCGTTCCGTTCCACTGATCTCTGTGTCTATTCCTGCACCAGTATCACACTGGCTCCACTACTGTAGCTGGTAGTGCGTCTGGAAGTCAGGAAGCATCAGTCCTCTGACTTCGTGTTGGCCGTCCTGGGTCGTTTACCGTTGCACACACGCCGTAGAATCGGTTTGTCAGTATTCATGAAATAACTTACTGAGATTTGATTGAGATTGCATGGGATCTATACCTCAATTTGGGAAGAACTGACATCTTGATAATACTGAGTCTTCCTGTCCGTGAGCGTGGAATTTCTCTCCGTTTTAAAACTTTTCTTTGATGTCATCCATCAGAGTTTTGTAGTTTTTCTCATGTAGATCTTGTATGTACTTTATTAGATTTCCCAGATATGATTATTTTTGTTTCCTTAAAAGAAGAACAAAATTTTATTTGTTCATTTTTCCCACAAATATCTGTTGAGCTCTAACTCTCAGTGCTGGATTCCCTAAATAAGAAGACGGACAAGAGTTGCCCATGTAGAGCTTGCATTCGAAAGGGTCTGCGATCATTTTCCCTGTGCCTACCTAATACTAGATACAAGCTAGCCGTGTGCAGAGGCATCCGGGTAGCTGATGTCAGTCTCTGTCAACCACTCCTGTTCAGCACAGCCACGTGTCATGGGCGTGGAAGTTCTGGAGAGAAGATTGTAGCTGCCTGCCAGGTGTGCCCTTGGCCATCTTATCCTCATGGTCCTGAGGGGATCAGAGATGCTAAGAAAGAAACTGGCCTCTTTGTATAAGGCTAGGGATGAAGATTCTCTCTGAGTGGAGAAGTCAGTGCCCCATTGCTGTCCAGAGGACAGAGCGTAGAACAGCCCAGGGAAGGTTGCTCTGGCTGGTTTTGGGACTTGGGCGGAGGCTGGACAGGCTCTTCTTGCCCCTGTAGGCATCAGATATTGACGAGGAACCCAAACTATGTCACAGTAGCTACAAAGTTTATGGTTCCTACCCTCCCACCCCTCCAGTGCCTACACAGACTAACCCATACACAACCACAGCACAGGGTTGGATGTTCTCGGGGAGGGAGTAGAATGTGCACAGGGGTGCCTGGCCCAGCCTGGGCGAGTGGGAGGAGGCTTCACAGAGGAAGTAACGTTTAACCTAAGACCTGGAGGCTGGGCAAGAATTAACCAGGTAAACTGAAGGCAGGGAAGGACAGGCAGAGAGGACAGCACCCAAGAAGACTTGGAGATACAAGAGAGAGGGTGACACATGGGTGGTCCTGAAAGTGTCCATGGTGATTAAGAGGGATAATGCCAGGAGAGGTGGACAGAGGCCAGATCAAGTGGTTCCCAGAGGAATCAATTGGCCAGTGGCCTTCTTCCCTCACCTTCCATTCAGTAATGATTGAGCACCTGCTGTGTCCTGGCTACTGTCCCAGGCGCTGTGGGCACAGTAATGAAGGGGACGGTGCTGTGTGGACCTCACACACTCCCGGGCTGGCCGAGGAACGAGCTCCCAGCAAGATGCTCGAGGCTCAGCTTGGAGCTCCTGTCTCTTCTTAAAAAATTGAGGTACAATTCACATACCACAAAATTCACCCCTTGAAAGTGTGCAATGTGTGGTCTTTAGTGTGGTCACAGGGTTGTATAACCATTATTACTATCCAATTCCAGAACATGTTTATCACTCCCAAAGGAAACTCTGTACCCATTAACAGCCCCTCCTGTCTCCCTCCTCTCAGCTCCTAACAACCACTAATCTGCTTCCTATCTTTATGGCTTTATCTATTCTCGACATTTCATATCAATGAAGTCATACAATGTGTGACCTTTTGCACGTGGCTTCCTTCACTTAGCGTAAGGTTTTCAAGGCTCGTTTATACTGTAGCCGGTACTTCATCCCTTTTTATGGCTGAGTAATATTCCGCTGTGTGAATATAACACATTTTATTTATTCATTTAGTCACTGATGGACATTTGGCTTGTTTCCACTTGGGGCCATTCTAAAGAATGCTGCGATTAACATTTACGATTTTTGTGTGGACATATGTGTTCATTCTTCTTGGGTATATACCTAGGAATGGAATTGCTGGGTAATACGGCCCTCTATAATTACTTCTGGAGGAACCACCAGACTGTTTTCCAAAGCAGCTGCACCATTTTACATCCCCACCAGCAGTGCGTGAGGGTTCCAATGTCCTCACGTCTTTGCCAACACTTGTTAGTGTCTGACCCCTCTTCTTCTCGAATGGGCCCTGGAGAGAGGCACCCTGGGGAACAGCGAGGCTGACTTCCTGGTCTGGGGCTGTGACTTTGGGGGAAGCTGAGGTCTTCCTTGCCCACCCTCCACCACGGGTGAGTCATCGCCAGGGATCCTAGGGTGAACTGCTTGGCCTGCGCCAGCCACTGCAGAAGCCACCATTAGACTTGACTGAGTTCCCACCCCCAACCCCAGGCAGCTAGGCTTCTCTGGAAGCAGCTATTTCTGGCTATTTCTGCTCCAGGGAGGAGCAGTGGTGGGTGGAAAATTTGAAATTGCCCAGTGGGGTGATTTTGAAGTGCAGAGCATTTGAGGACTCGGGACAACCTTGACTTGAGAGGAGAATAAAGTGGCAGCTTTTGAGAGTGTTTGGCCCTTCTGGTATTGCCCAAGCGGCAGACTGGGCCCCCTGCAGCCTGACAGCACCCTACGGAGGACCAGAGAGCTGGTTTGACCAGGCTGCAGGTGCCGGACCCCACAAAACGCTGCGCAAAGCAGACCTGGGACCTGAGGAAGGGGAGGAAATGGGGCCGGTGTGGTCAGGCCTTTCCACGGAGGAGACGCAGCCCGTGGGTGGGTGTGGCAGCTGCAGGCAGGCCACCAGAGTTCTTGGGGCCTGGGGTGGGATGGAGTCTGCCTAGAACGGAGATGCAGCAGGAAGACACACAGAGAAGTGCTGGGGCTCAGGCTCTGGAGGCGGCCCCAGGGCTGCCATGCAGTTGCTATGGGACCGCAGGCTAGGTGTTGACCGCAGCATCCCCATCTGCAAACGACACTCACACGGTTGTTTTGGTGACCATGAGCGATTGCTGTCTCTATGGTCCTGTCATGCTCTAGAGCACTGAACTTAGCTGATGCTCTTGACCTTTCTTTTAGCTTTTTGCCACCTCTGTGGCTTTCTTCACACTGACATTTGCATCTCGTCCTGCACTTCTCTTTGCTGCCCACGTTCCTCCCTTTGCTAAAACTGTTTGGTACGATTTTAGCACACTGGTCAGGCGGCCAGCCTGTGGAGGCAGCCAGGTCTGGGTTTGAGTCCCAGCTCTGCCGTTCTCAGCCACTTGCCCCTGGAGAAGCCATTCACAGGTTCAAACCTGAGCCTTTGTTTTTCCTCAGTTGGAACAATAATAGCAGGCAGTTAATTAATAATAGCAGGTCATTAACCCTCATAACTACATTAGGAGGACTAATCAATCTGATGGGTGTAAAGTGCTTCGCACTGTGCCTGGCGCACAGTTAGTGCCGGGTGGTAGAAAGAACAACAAGGGCGCAGGGCAGGGGGAGTGAGGACTGGGACCCTGGGCAGGAGGAAAACAGCAGGTGCCTGAGCCCAGGAGTGGGGCTGAGGGGCTCCTATGGTCAGCTGCCAGGTCCGGCTGCATCGACAACGTGGGCTCAGGGAGGGGCATTTGCTGCTTCGTTTCTGTACAGAATCCATTCTAGTTGCTTTTCAGCCCTTGAGTTGCACTCCTTGTGGTGCCCCATATCTGCAGGTCTGTGCGTATGTCCCCAAGAGAAGAACATGACCCCACTGCCCATGACCCCACTGCCCATGACCCCACTGCCCATGACCCCACTGACCCATGTCCCCACTGCCCATGTCCCCACTGCCCATGGCCCCACTGCCCATGACCCCACTGCCCCATGTCCCCACTGCCCATGTCCCCACTGCCCCATGTCCCCACTGCCCATGTCCCCACTGCCCCATGTCCCCACTGCCCATGTCCCCACTGCCC
>CM052547.1:78162257-78190798 GCA_028533065.1 Trachops cirrhosus
GTCCCCACTGCCCATGTCCCCACTGCCCCATGTCCCCATTGCCCCATGTCCCCACTGCCCATGTCCCCACTGCCCCATGTCCCCATTACCCTGGGGAGCAAGCAGCCCTGGGGGCCCTGGACCATTCATCTTTCCTTTATCTCTTCCTTCCTTAGTTCATTCACACAATAGACATTTCTTTAAAAATTTTTTAATGTTTTTTTAATAAAATGTAGACATTTAAGCTAGACAACATGATGTTTATGTATGTAGTGAAATGATTAGTACAAACTAATTAGCATATCCATTGCCCGTATAGTGGCCGTTTTTGAGATGCCGGTCAGCGGGTGCAGTGTGGGTATGCAGGATGAGCGAGTACAGTGAGACAAGGTGCAGCGTGGCGACCTTTAGTTAATAATAATAATAATGTGTCAAGTACCAGAAATTTGCTAAGAGAGTAAATTTCAGGTGCTCTCACTATAACAGGTATTTTTTTAAAGCTTTTATTTATTTATTTATTTGTTTTTAGAGAGGGAAGGGAGGGAGAAGGAGAGAGAGAGAAACATCAATGTGTGGTTGCCTCTCATGTGGTCTCCACTGGGGACCTGGCCTGCAACCCAGGCATGTGCCCTGACTGGGAATCGAACCTGCGATGCTTTGGTTCGCAGCCCGCGCTCAGTCCACTGAGCTACGCCAGCCAGGGCGGTATTTTTTTTTTGTTTTTGTATCTCTGCTATGAGCCAGGTTTCATGGTGAGCACTGGGGACAGCGGCCAAGGAGACGGGCATGTCCCTGCCCTCATGGAGGCCCCAAAACTAAACAAATAATTATATTATTCTTATATACTAACTAATCACCCTGTCATTACAAATTGTGAGAGGCAGCGCTGTGAAGTAGAAATGCAAAAATGCAGGGTATTTGGGAGAAAATAGCTTAGGCAACTAGATTAAGATTGGTGTGATCAGGGAAGGCCTGTAAGAGGAGGTGGCATTTTGGCTGGAATCTGGAAGATGAAGAGGAAATTGCTGGCTTAAGAATGGGAAGAAAGTAAGTGTGTGTGTGTGAAGGCCTTGAGGAGCTGTTTTTGTTTTGTTTTGTTTTGTTTTGTTTTGGGAAATGAAGCCATTGTAACTGAATCAGTGGGTGACTGGGGAGAGAGGCGGCATGATGTGGGAGGTGTGGGCTGAGGGAGGCAGGGGCCTGCAGCACCTTGGAGGCCACATTGCCGGGAGCTGGGTGGGAGAGGGAGTGAGATGGGAAGGGCGGAGGAGGGCTTGGGGAGTGGGTACCTGGGAACGTGACTGTGCAGGTCACGTGGCCAGGCGGCAGCCTCAGGGTGGCTGGCAGATGTCGACTGATTGCCCAAGGCCCCTCCGGGGCAGACACCTCTGTCCGGCTGTCCCTGTTTCCCCAGGGCAGGAGCAGGAACCACACCTGCGTTTGTGCTGAGCAGCTGGAGGTCGGGCAGTCTGCTCTGGGGGGCAGAGTGGGTCAGGGTGCAAAGAAAACACACGCTTGTCAGTGGTGATTTCTCCCTGCCGAGGCAGCCACCATCAGCTTCATGCCGAGATGGGCCTGTTCAGCCTCACTCGCTACAGCTGGAGATGGAGGGGAGCAGATGGCTCTGCCTGGCCCAGATTCCAGCCAGATTGCCAGGGAGGTGTGGGCAGAGCGGCGGGGTTGGCGCCAGGAGCGGGAATGCACAGGAGGAGGGCGGGAGCCGCCTCTTTGCCATCACTGTGGGGCCTTGCCTGTATGGAGGGCATGGAGACGTAGACGGTGGGCTCCCTGTGGTCCTTGAGTCACAGCTGCTCAGAGCCCCCTGGAGAGAGACAGCTTCTGTCTTTCATGATCGTGTGGAGAGCTTTGAGAAATGCAACACGTCAGTGGTTATGTTCCCAGCTCCCAGCACACGGCGGGATCAGGCAGGAGCTCAGTGGTTGTGCTTTATGTTTATTTCTAAAAGGAATGATCGGGGTGGCTCTCCGGTGTCGTCTTACTTAATCCTCATAGCAGCCCCACAAAGGAATCACAGTTGTGACCCCATCTCACGGAGGAGAACACTGAGGCTCAGAGAGGAGGAATAACTTGCCTGAAGCCACAGCTAAACAAACGCGTAAGGACAGATGGATCACTCTGGCAAACGGATGGTCAAACTCGTGGGCAGGGAGCAGACCTGAGTGTGGACAGAGAGAAGAAGTGGTAGCTGAGCCCATTCGCACGGCGACTGCAGTTTCCCCGGAGTTAGGCGAGGTGGTCACCCTGTAGGCAGTGCCACACTGTGCAGGACCCTGAGGACCAGGGTCTGCAAACCTTGTTGGTACAGGGCCAGGGAGTAAACATTTCAGGCTGTGCGGGTCACAGGTCTCTGCCGTAGCTGCTCAGCTCCGCTGCCGTGGGGTGACAGCGGTCGTGGGCCATATATAAATGAATGTGTGCAGATGGGTTCCAATAACACTTAATTTACAGACACAGGCTGCCTGCCAGATCTGGCCCATGGGCCATAGATGGACGGCCCCTGTGAAGGCCACAGGGGATTTTGAACTTCATCTGAGAGAAACGTGGAGCCACAAGAGGGTTTTAAGCAGAGAGTGAGAGGGAACAGATTTATACTTAATATGGCCCTGAGAGATATGACTGTGCCCCACCCCCACCCCGGGCAATATTTCTTCTGTCCTCTTTCTGGTTCTCTAAGCCCTGTATCTGCAAGTGGAGGCTTGGCCTGGGACCTGAGGGCCTCTGATGCTTAAGAAGAGGGGGACATTGCCTTCCATTCTCCGGTCACCCCGTCCCCAGCACAGCTCTCAGCTCAGGTCTGGCCACTCAGCGGGGCCCCAGCCATGCTGGTTCCCATTCCCGGCCTGGGGGGGGGGCAGAGCGGAGCCTCTCCATGCCGTCATCCTGAGCTTTGAAATCTGAGGGGCCGATTTCCTCCCCTTGGCCACGTGCGACTGTGAGCTGCACTTTCCTGACCCTCTGTCTCCTCTTCTCCTTAAGGGGAGTAAGTGCAGATGAGAATCCATGGCAGAGAATGCTTCTGCCTTGACCTGGCTGCATAGGAATGGCTCAGTGAGAAGGCACTGTTGACAGAAGGATCATTTTCCTCGCTGAACCCCAGAGGCAGGAGAGCCTGGTTGTGCCCTGGGTGGCGGGGTCTTTGCTCCAGGGAGCTGTGTCCAGAGGCGGGCTCTGAGCTAGAGCAGAAGTAGAACCACTGAGAGGACCATGGCTCATGAGTAGTAAGGGCACCTTAGAGATGGAGTGAGTTGTCCCACCTCTTGGGCTGAAAATAACCGCCCGGCATTGGAGTAATTACATATCTGGTCTCCCACACAGCATGGAGGACACCCCAATAATTACTGTGCATGCAAGTCGCTTTTGGCAGCTGAAGCTTAATTTCTGCCTCAAAGAGTATGTCCTGGACAGACAGGAAGCCTAGACAGACCCGCCTCTGTGGGATTTGAACCCTTGTTCACATGAATAGAACCTTCCTAGACAGGGACATAATGACCACCTCTACTCTCCAAAGGCCATTGCCAGTCTCAGGGCATCCTCCCTGTCCCACAGACAGACCTGGCCTTGGCGATCAGCAACTTTGCCATAATCTCCTTTCATGGAGCTTAGGCTGGGACCAGCTACCAGGTCACCCACGGCTCCGCAGGAGGGACCCATAGACTACGCTGCTTATCACAGACATGAGCCACCAGAGGGTGTCTAGCTTGGCCTAGAGAGGGAGACTCTGTGTCCAGAGACTGTGCCCTTTGGCTGAGCTAGGGAGCTGCTGATGAGGTCAGGGTCCTGGAAGGGGTGTTGAGGACTTACTGTGTGCCAGGCCGTAGGGAAAGAGCAGTAAGTGCTGTCACAGTCCCACCCTCTTGGGGCTTAGCGTCCTGTGGCAGACAGAACCAAAGCCCATAATTACCCCGATGGTTCTGTGATTGTAGTTATGATAAGGCTGTCCCTGAGATGCACAGGAGCGGTGGGCATGTCTAACAGGGGGAGTGCCCTCGTCGGGGGAGTTCGAGCTGAGACCTGAAGGGTGTGGGGTAAGGCAGCTGCCTGTGGATGTGTATGCATGTGTGTGCATGCACGTGCTAAAAATGGATGCCTGGATGAGGGTGAATGGATGGATGGGGGATGGGTGATGAATGAGTGGATGGCTTCCAGGCAGTGGGAACAGACTACGCAAAAGCTCGGAGGCCAGGGGAGGCATGGTAACTCTGTAGCTGACTAAAGACCACCGTGGAAGGAACGTTTGGAGTTTAAGAAATGAGACTGGAGAGGCGGGAAGGTAGGAGCACTGTGCAGAGCTGAGCAGGCTGGGCACGGCCCTGCCCTGGGGGTGCCAGTCTTACAGACCACGGTGTGAGTGGTGCCCACTGGAATTATGCAAGACGGGGCCTGCAGGCAGGGATAAACCCACGGCGAGGGTGTTTGACTTTGTTCCTAGAGCGATGGGGAGCTGTGGAAGGGCTTTAGCAACTGGTGATGGAGCTAATGTTTATTTATAATGGCCTCAAGCGGTATAAACAAACAACATCCCTGTGTCAGGACCTGGGGAGAGTGGGTCTTACCTGGACCTGCCCTGCCTACCTGCACACCTGATGTGTGACGGGACGCTCACTCCTGTCTTCTCTGTTGCAGTGCGCTACTTTCTGAAGAACAAGGTCAGCCCTGATTTGTGCAACGAGGATGGACTCACAGCCCTACACCAGGTAAGGCTGGTCTGACGGAAGTCCCTGCCCTGCTGCTCCCCAACTGGGCAGGTCCCCCATCTTCCTGCTTTTCCTGTCCAGAGCCCTCAGGGAGGATGGAGGGAAGGGGAGCCACAGCTGCCCCATCTGAAAGGCTCTTGTCTGCTTTGGAGATGTGTGTGTCTGTTACAAACACACCCACAGAGCCCCCGTGCACACTCCCACGGCGTACACACAGCCTCTGAGGACAGGGAGCCTTTGTCCACTGCCTCCTCACTGCCTAGCAAGGGGTTTGGCAAACAAAGCAAATTTGTTTGGAGTTCGACAGTTTACGAAGCACATTTGTTCACAGCCACCATGGCATCCATCCATCCTGCTGACAAAGGTGATTGACAGAGGGGTTATGTGACCTGTTTGAGGTCACACAGTCATGAACTCTAGCCGTGAGCCATGTGCTAGCATGGCAAACATCCTTCCCAGGGCAGTGGGATGGGTTCAGTCCCCCTGGTTGGCCGTCATCTCTCGCCTGGATGCTGCATCAGCCTCCTAATCGGTCCCCAGCACTTGGTTGGCCCTGCCGTTATCTCTTCTCCATGCAGCAACCACAGGGATGCCGAGGCCAAAAACCTTCTGGTGCTACTCAGAGCACTCTGGTGCCTCCCACATGACCCCAGGAGGCCTGCCCTGACGAGCCTCCACGCTTCCTGGCTCCCCGAGCTCCAGCCAAATGGCTCTTTGGTTGCTGGCCCACACTCTGCTGATCCCTTCCACACTTTTCCGTGTGTGCTGATTAGCCACAATTGACAGCAAGAACCCGAGAGTTATGCCGTTACATACATGTCCTTCGCTCCTGGGCTCCCCTTTTAGCCATTAGTGCGGTCACTTGGTGCTGGCCCTCCCACCCAGACTCCCAGCCGCACGGGGCAGAGCCCATGTCTCCTGCTCATTGGTGTATCCCAGCATCCGTCCCCAAGCAGGTATGCAGTGGGTGCTTGATATGTGCATGCTGACCTAACGAATGAACACACGGAAGCCCTTGTATGCCCTGGCCCGGGTGTCTGAGCAGGCGGGAGGCCAGGCTGCTGGGCGCCTGGCTTGGTGACAGCCACTCCATCTCCCTCCCTGAGGGCAGGAAGGGGTGAAGAGTGACTGGCCACTGCCCTGCCCATGAGCCCCAGGGGCTGGTCCCCACCCTCAGCCTGCAACCCTCTGGCTCCCGGTGTGTCTGTCCTCTCGGTCTCTCCTGTCCCTCCTGGGGTGCACAAATTCCAGCTGTGTGACCTTGGGTAAGTTGTTTAAGCTGTCTGTGCCTCACTTTCCTCATCTGTAACAGAGGAATAACAACTCCCTATCTCACTAGGTTGTTATGGCAGTTAAGCAAATTCACATAAAAACCCCGTGAGCACCACTTGATACTGGATAGATATTAAATATTATTAAAATTTGTTACATGTCTATTTCTCTGTCAGGGCACTTCACTTATGTGAAGTGTGGGCTGCTTCTCACAACAGCCTTCTGAAACATGACCCCAGTTCACAGCTCAGGACACTGAGGCTCAGGCGCAGCACTGTGTAGATCTACGATGGCATGTTCCATGTGTCCACAGTGTCCAGTGTGGTGGCTGGCAGCCAGCGTGGCTCCCGAGCCCTCGACGTGTTCTGAGGACAAAACAAGGCAAGGCATGGGCAAGGGTCAGCGAGGTGCATGGCCCCAGTAACTACACAGAGAGCATCGGCTCTTCTTATGGATAAGGCAGTGTGTTAGCGTCAGCACCGCTGTTGCTGGGGCTGTCATTTCCGTTGTCGTTGTCATTGTCACTCTTGCTCCAGTGCGCCTAAAGAGCAAGTTACAAAGAGCTTCCTGTGCCTGGGAAGGGGGGTGCATTTGCTTCGCTTGGCGACAGGCAGCCTTCACCTGGCAACTGAGGGCAACCTGTCTGATTAAGGAGGAAACTCTCTCCTGACAGGGAGCAGCAGGGAGGTGGGGAGAGGCGATGAGGCCTCAGCCAGGGCAGGGGGATGGGACATCAGTGGGAGGGGATCCACACCCGGTGGTAGATTAGACATGGTAAGTGAGGGGCTGGAGGAGTCATCCAACTCCCAGGTGCCATTTCCCACCTTGGGGACTGCAGGAGGGGTGGCTTGCCTTCTCCACCATGCACCCCACCCCACTGCACCCCTGCGCCCAGCCCCCAACCCAGCCCTTGCTCAGACCTGGTCTCCCAGGTGCCACCTATCACAAGATTGCAATTCTGGGTGCAAAATCCTCTCCCCCTTCAACCTGAGGCTCCCTCCCCCACCTCGTGTTTTCTGCAGCCCCTTAGGGTGGGATCTCTGGCTCTCCTAACCCCCATGCCCTAGAGCCCAGGGCTCCCCTGCCTCATCTCCCAGTGACAGCCAGCCTGGGGATCTGGTCTTTCCCCTCTGCTTCATTCAGGCACCTCTGGCGCTCTCTGTAGGCCATCCCTTGCTACTGCATGCTTCTCCCCACCATCCAAGGCAGCACCCCACCTTCTTCGGTCACCTGTACTCCAATGTCGGGAGAGATGCCCGCAGACCCAGCTAATCCCAGGCTGGCTAGCAGAAAAAGAGAACCTGGGTCTCTGGCACCACCTGTGCAAACGACTCTTCCTTTCCCTACGTGTTCTGCTGCTGAGCCCCGGATCCAGTGGGGGTGGGGCTGGGGCTGGGGATTGTGGTGCTGCGCTGTCCCCTTCCCCATCCCCACACCCACCTGGTGCCATAGGCTCCCACAAGTGCCCCTCTCATTCTGGGGCATCCAGTCACTCCTCCCCGTGCCTGGTGCCTGCCGTTACTTCTGTAAGCCAGGCCACCATCATCTCTTACCTGGGCAATAGCAACGTCACTCCTAACTGTCTCTCTTCTTCCCAAAGAAGCTGCACTTGCAATCTGTTCTCCATACGCAGCCAGAGGAGGGATTTAAAAGCACAAGTCTGGCTGTGCTGTGCCTCCCAATATAACTCTGCACCATCTCCCACTGCACTGACGGCCCAGCCCTTGCCTGGATGGGCAGTGCTGGGCAGAGTCCCCCTGACCTTCTTCCGACCCCTGTCTTTCTCCCCCGTTCTTGCCTCTCCCTGCCCATCCCCCTGGCTTGAGGCCTCTCTGTCCCCTTGGATTCTTTCATTCTCTGTGCCTGGAGTTGGGGGCTCCAGTGGCTGTTGGACCCCTGAGTCTATCTGGGGGCTGCAGGCTCCTGGCCTTCCCTCTCTCTGCAGCTGACCCACGTGTGGGCAGGCAGGGGCACAAACATGGCTGCCTCCTTGGAAGGACTGTCTCAGGACTCCAGCCCCCACCCCCAGCCCCAGCCTTCATGCACAGCTGGGTTCTCGAGGGGGAGGGTTGGTTACTAGGGGTTTCCCCAAGAACTGAACTCCTGAGTCAGAAATTTCTAAGTCAGAAGTTACAAACTATGATCGATCTAGGGCTACACTGCTGGGAAGGGGAACCCCGTCATTCCCCAGCTTCCCCCTGCCCGCTGCTCCAGCTGAGCAGCCCTGCTTGAATCTGTTGGTTATCCTAAGTTAGTGTTCTCTATACAATCTCATTTGAGGAAAGCCTTCTTGGAATTAAAAAGTTTTAAAGCCTCATTCAAAAATTTGTCTCATTCCACCAACACTTTCAAAGCATTTTATAGCTGCCTTTACAAAAACAATGTTTTTATCCTGTACGTTATTAACTTACAAGGAAGAAGGCTCAGATAGGTTAAGTGACTTGCCCAAGATCACACAGCATGTAAAACTGGAGCTGGATTCAGTCTCAGGCTCTACTGTCCCTCTCGTGGCCTCTCCAAGGGAACTAAGTGTGTCCCCACCTGGGCCCCGGGCCTTGCCTGGAGCCGACCCTGCCTGTGTTCCCATTACAGTGCTGCATCGACAACTTCGAGGAAATCGTCAAGCTGCTCCTTTCCCACGGTGCGAACGTGAACGCCAAGGACAACGAGCTGTGGACGCCGCTGCACGCCGCGGCCACCTGCGGCCACATCAACCTGGTGAAAATCCTCGTTCAGTAGTACGTGCCCTCTCTTCCCCAAGAACAGCCTCCCTCTGCCTTGGGTTTTTTCCAAGTTCTTTTTTGCTTTCATCTCTTTTCTTCTTCCTCTTTTCCCCCCTCTTTCATCCCTTTCTAGGTCTCTGGGTGCCTGTCACTTTCTCTTTCTCCCTGCATCCTGTCTTCATCGCTGCCTCTTTCTCTCTTTGCCTTTACCTCTCTCCTCATCTTTCCTCAGTTTCCTTTTCTCCCTCTCCATCTCTGTGTCCTTTACCTTTTTCTCTCCATCTCCGTCTCTCCTTCCCTCTTGGTCTCGCTCTGTCTTTTTCACTCAGTCTCTCTCTCTCTCCCTTCATTCTCTTCCCCCCTGACTTTTCTTGCAGTAAAATACACCTAACATAAAATGTATTTCCTTAGCCATTTTTAAGTGCGCAGTTCAGTGGCTGTAAGTACATTTCCATTCTTGTGCAAACATCGCTGCCACCTGTCTCTAGAACTCATCTGCCCAAACTGAAGCTCTGTTCCCATTAACTCTCCATTCCCCACTCCCCCTCCCCCGGTAACCACCGTTCCACTTTCTGTCCCTGTGATTTCAACCACTTTAGGTACCTCATCTAAGTGGAGTTACATAGTATGTCTTTCTGCTACTGGTTTTATTTCACTTAGCATAATATCCTCAAGGTTCACTGTGTAGTAACATATGTCAGGGTTTCTTTCCTTTTTAAGGCTGAATAATATTTCATCGAGTATGGATATACCACATTTTTCTTATCCTTTCATCTGCCAGTGGATGCTTGGTGGCTTCTGCGTTTTTAGTTGTTGCGAATAACGCTGCTTTGAACATGTTTCAAGACCCTACTTTCCATTCTTTTGAGTGTGTACCCAGAAGTGGAATAGCTTGATCATAGGTATTTCTATTTTTAGGGTTTTTTTGAGGAATTGCCTTACTTTCTTTTGGTCACTGTAGCATCTTACATTCTCACCAAGAGTACACAAGAGCTCCAATTTCCTCACAGCCACTTGCTTTCTGTTTTTTTGATCGTAGTCATCGTAATGGATGCGAGGTGGTATCTTCTTGTAGTTTTTATTTGCATTTCCCTAATGATCAGTGATGTTGAGCACCATTTCATGTGCTTATTGACCATTTGTGTATGTTTGGAAAAATATAGAATCTTTTGCCAATTTTTGAATGGGGTTGTTTGTTTTTCTTTGTTGTTATTGTCACTGAATTTTAGTTCTCTGTATATTCTGGATATTAATCCTTTATCACATATGTAATTTGCAAATGTTTCTTCCCATTCTGTAGGTTGTCCTTTTATTCTGTTGATAGTGTCTTTTGATGCACAAAATTGAAAAATTGTCATGGAGTCTATTTTATTTATTTTTTTCTTTTTTTGCCTGTGTTATTTCTAAGAAATCATTGCCAAATCCAATGTTGTGAAGCTTTTGCCCTGTATTTCTAAGAGTTTTATAGTTTCAGTTCTAACATTAAGATCTTGATCCTTTTTGAGTGAGTTTTTTTTATATGGTGTTAGGTAAGAGTCCAGCTTCATTCTTTTGCATCATTTCCAGTTTTTCCAGCACCATTTATTGAAAAGCCTTTCCTTGTCAAAACCCTTACATCATGTATGTGAGGGGCTCTCTATTCTTTCTGGGCTCTGTGTTCTATTCCCATAGGTCCTTATGTCACTGCCATACTATTCTGATTACTGTAGCTTTGTAGTAGTTTTGAAATCAGGAAGTGTCAGTTCTCCATATTTGGTCTTCTTTTTCAAGGTTTTTTTTGGGGGGTGGGGCTCTTTGAGATTCTTGAGAGTCCAAGAACCCTGAAGTCACTGTCCTTGCTGGGGCACACTTTGGTGGCATTATGGGTGCTGCGTACACAGTGGGGTTGTGAATGAGAGACTGGAGGGCAGAGGTAGCCAGACTGACCCTAGTCACTCCTACCTGGCCCTCACCCTGCCCTTTCTCTGCAGTGGGGCCGACTTGCTTGCTGTCAACTCCGATGGGAACATGCCATATGATCTCTGTGAGGATGAGCCCACCCTGGATGTCATCGAGACCTGCATGGCATACCAGGGTAAGAGCATGGCACCTGCCACACAGTGGGCTCAGGGCAGCGTTGCAGTGAGCATCTCTTACGCACCTGCCTGCCTCCTGCTCGGTGCTCAGGAAATGGGATGGGTCCCCATTATTCTTATCACGTGATTAACAAGATGACGACATATGCTGTGCAGGAGGGAGGTATTGTTCTCCTCTGTGTCACATCCACATGCGGGCGACCTCAGCTGGCCTTGCTCTCTTCGTCAGCTGTGACAATTCAATAAACATTCACAATAAAGATAGGTTCCCGTTTGGGAAAATTATAAAAAGTCAGAACCATTCGCAGGTGCCTGCCAGGCACCACGCTGGCTGCCAGGGGCCGGGATAAACAAGATGTGGGCTGTTCTCAGTCACAAACGACCTTCAGAAAGGAAGCAAGTGCAGCCATCAGAGAGACCTGCGCCCTGCCCGCATCACCCAGCTCACAGACTCTGAAGCTCCTCCTCAGGAAGGAATCTCAAACCCAGACCCCCGACTGCAGCCCTAGGTCCTGTCCAGGGCCCTGCCCTGTGGTTCTCCCTGGATCCCTGCAGTAACCGCCGAGTTGCTGTGTCCACCATTCCCCAACGCCCAGCCCAGGCTTTAACTATTCACCCTCTGCAGAGGCTCTTAGCAGTTTTTATGCCAGTCTTGTGAATCTGTGAACCCCTTCTCAGAATAATATTTTTAAATATGGTTATCAGACTCATAGGATTATAAAGGAAACCAACTATATTAAAACAAAGCTACCAGAACAGTTTTAAATGTGTCACATACAAACTGTTACTTCATGAAACGATAAGATGATATGATATGCTAATACCTGGTTTCTGTTGGTGAGAATGTCAGGGCACGGCTAATTCTACTGTGGGCTTAAAGTGTCTTTCTGGGCCCCTCCACCTCAATTCATTCAGCTCTCCATTTGAAAGTAATACAGGGGTGGGCAAAAGTAGGTTTACAGTTGTGAGTATGCAAACACAGAGTTTATTCTTGTATTATTATTTACTGATGATGGTGTAGCACGCCAGCAACTGAAAACCTACTGTTGCCCACCCCTGTATATTCATTAACTCAGTCATTTCCCATAACAAAAATCACTGAGCCTTGTGCCAGGTGCTATAAAAACAACCGTGCGCCAGATGAAGGACACTGACAAAGAAACCCTGGGCCAATAGGGCGGTCAGGAGAGGGCAGCTGGGGAGGCAGGCGAGCCGGGCCGGACCTAGAGGATCAGACAGAGCTGGCCATTTGAGTGGTGTGAGGTGGTACGTGGATGGTAGGGAGTTCCACGTGGAGGCACAGCATACTTAACAGTACGTGATATCGTTACAGTGCCTGCCGGGTGCCAGGCAAGAGAGGCCTTTGTTCTGTGGGCCAGTCCACGGTGCTGGTGTTCGTGGGGCCTGGAGCACAATGACCTGTGGGCGTGTCTGTCCACCCCCTCTACGGGCAGGCCCTCGGGAGCAGGAGCCTTGCCCTCCCCCAGCTGCGTCTGCTCCCCGCAACTCGGGACCTGGCCTGGGGTGCTGATCCAATCCTTCCCCCCACGGCAGGCATCACGCAAGAGAAAATCAACGAGATGCGGGCGGCTCCCGAGCAGCAGATGATGTCGGACATCCACTGTATGATCGCGGCAGGCCAGGACCTTGACTGGACCGATGCCCAGGGAGCCACACTGGTGAGGACGCGGGCCGGAGTGACGGCCAGCTAGAGCTGAAGTGGGCCGGCACGCGGTGGGGGCCCCACCTCTGCAGGGGGGCCTCTGTCTCCTCCCAGCCAGTCTTCTGCTGACTTCCTTGGACTCTTACCTCTGTCTCCCACCTTGGCTGGGCAGTTGGCTTCTCTTTGCCTCATTTCCTTCTCGGTCCTTCATCCATCCTCCCGGTGCACTTTGGGAGCACTAAGGGCTCTCCAAGAATGTTGGTCACTTCCTGAGTGTCCATCACGTGCTGAGTACTTTATGCTTTTCCTGGGAGATTGAGCACACGGGGCAACTAAGGTCTGCACGGTGCCGTCTGCCATCAGAGGCCTTGAATGGTGTCAGGCAGAAGAGCTGGGGCCTTAGCACGAGGCTTTCCCTTATTGGATGTATTGGTTACTATTGTACATAACAAACTACCCCAAAACTATCATCATAAATATAAGATGAAGTATTTGTCATCTCACATAGTTTCTGTGGGTCAGGGAATCGGGAACAGTTTGGCCGGGAGGTGGTGGCTTGGGGTCGTTTACGAGGTTGCAGTGAAGATGGCAGCCAGGACTGCTGTCACCTAAAGCCTTGACTGGGGCCGGAAGGCCCACTTCCAAGGTAGCTGGCAAATTAATGCCGGCTCTTGGCAGGAGGCCTCAGTTTCTCGCCTCCTTGGGACCCGCCTCTCTTTAAGGCTACTTGAGTGTCCTCACAAGATGTTTGCCTGCTCCAGAGTGATTGATCCAAGAGAGTAAAAGGTAGAAACATCAATGCCTTTTATGACCTAGCCTCAGAAATCACATGCTGCCCCTTTACAATATCCTATTTATTAGAAATGAGTTACTCAACCTGGTCCGCATTCAAGGGGCAATTAAACTCCATCTTTTAAGGGGATATGTGTCAACAAATTTGTAGACGTGTTTTAAAACCACCCCACTGGACCCCTGAGGCCTCTTCCACAAGGCTCAGTGTATATACGGAGAGTAGGGACTCCGTAAAAGCTGCTGCCGTAACCACAGGAGCTCTAAGACCAGCCACAGGAGAGAAGAGCTCACCTCTTTGCCTTATCTCCCAGGTCTGTACTGCAGATGCTTTCATTCTCTGCAACGTGGCTGGTGTTTCCACCTCATTCTGTTCCATTCTACTGGCCCCCGACTGATCTGAGACTTGGATTAGGGAGGGGGCTATCCCACCTCCAGACGTGGGTCTGGACCCCCGGGGGCTGCTCACTTCTTTCCTCCCCTTCAGCTGCACATAGCTGGAGCCAATGGATACCTCCGAGCAGCCGAGCTCCTCCTGGACCACGGAGTGCGCGTGGACGTGAAGGACTGGGATGGCTGGGAGCCCCTGCACGCGGCTGCCTTCTGGGGACAGGTAGTTTGCACCCACAGGGCTGTGGGAAGGGCCAGCACAGGATCAACCTGCTGGCCTTTGGTCTGGCAGTTGGTTCGGAAGAACACAAGACCCCCTCACGGTGTTGACTACAGCCAGTATGTGGGATGTGAAAAGACCTGGGGAGTTTGCGAAAACATTTGACAAGCTGTATTTTAACTGGATAATAATCAAGTTTGCCAAAAGAGAACACTCTCAGCATTTCTGCTTTGAGTAGTTTCTCTCTCTGTTTCCCAGATACAAAACACTGATGACAGCTGCTGTAGCCTTTCCATAGACACCTGACAGCTCTAGAGTTACTGACTCCCTTTTCCTCCATCCCTTGGTCCAGGCATGCTGGAGGAGGGGTCTGTCAATTGCGTCCCGGGATTCCTGGCCCCAGGGTTCGAAGCCTTCCCTGGGAATCAACTTTGCCTCACCATTGGGTCACATGCTAAGAGGCCTTGGGTGCTCTCTCCACCTCCTAGGCCTTCTGAACCCTGGGCAGTGGGAACGTGGGCTTCTTCCTGTGTTTCAGATGCAAATGGCAGAGCTATTGGTGTCCCATGGGGCCAGTCTCAGTGCCAGGACATCCATGGATGAAATGCCAATAGGTAAGTCCAGCACAACACCTGGTACACGATAGGCTCTCGTCAATTTTTTGATGGGTAGAGGGATAGAATATATGGTGAGGATAGGTGCTGGATTGGTGTGTAGATGGACAGATGGATGAATGAATAAATTGATGGACTGCAGATTAATGGATAAGTGAACAGGTAGATGATGGACAAGAGGGATGGATGGGTAATGTATGGACAAGTGGATGAATGTATGGATGGAGTATGAAATATGGGCGGATGGATGGATAAGAGGAGGGGTAAAGAACAAACCTACGGAAGGATGACTAGGTCACTGAAGAGCTAGGTAGATGAAAGAAAGAATTAGGTGGGTTGGGTGGGTGGGGATATATGATTTCAGCATCTTTGCTTGGGCATCATGGTATCTCCTTGTTTCTGTTGATACTTCCTATGTCAGTGGTGAGTTGAGAAGTCCTACCGGAAACTATCAAAGGTGTATGACTTCTTCAGTCTTAGCTGGGAACCTTAGGAGTTGTGACTGCACAGAATCTGGGTTTCCTGTTCTTATTCTCCTCTAAGGATTCGGTTGTAGCCCAGGGAATAAGGGTGGCATTGTTTTCATCTCTCCCTGCATGCCCCAAAGGATGCTGGGACTTTTCAGTGGGTTGGGAGGGCAGCCCCTCTGGGTTGGAGGGCTCTCGGGGGTGGGGGGTACAGGCCCCTGTGCTGCCTCCCACAATAGCCTCCCCTGTCCTTTCAGACCTGTGTGAAGAAGAGGAGTTCAAGGTCCTGCTGCTGGAGCTAAAACACAAGCATGATGTCATCATGAAGTCACAGCTGAGGCATAAGTCGTCCTTGAGCCGGAGGACGTCCAGCGCAGGCAGCCGTGGGTGAGTCAGGGGCCGGGCAGCCAGGGGTCCCCACGCATGTTCCTGCCTGTAGCACCTGGATGCAGCCTCCAGCACCCCCTGTGTCCCTTCAGGAAGGTGGTGCGTCGAGCCAGCCTCTCGGACAGGACCAACCTGTACAGGAAGGAGTATGAGGGCGAGGCCATCCTGTGGCAGCAGCGGAGCGCGGCTGAGGACCAGCGGACCTCAACTTATAATGGGGACATCAGAGAGACCAGGACAGACCAGGAGAATAAGGACCCAGTGAGTGTCCTCATACCCAGTGTCAGCCACTGCCTTGGGAGGGGAACAGGGCCCCAATCTGGTCTGGCCTCTCCATCTGAGGGCCTTCAGAAGGAGGTTAGCTGGGCAGAGCATTTAAACCAGCTGGACCCAAGCTGATGGTGGTGGCTACTGTGGTTGATGAGAGGAGCATCGGGTGTGTTTGCCTCGGAGCTGGGAGCTACGGGACCCAGTAGGGTCTCATAATCAGCAGGCAGTGAGTGACCACCATGTGCCTGCTTGTGACGCATCGGATCTAATTCTGGGCTTCCCAGAAAAGAGGTTCAGTAGGACAGCCACTCCGGGAGCTCAGGACACTGAAACTCCCATGGTGTGGTGGGGGAGGCAGAGCAAAACGTTGAGAGTTGTGTTTGCTAGAACACATTTGATTCGAAGAAGACTTTTTAAAAACTGTGTAGGGTGCTGTCAGGACCTCTAAGCAGCCTGCCCCAGCAGTAGCCAATGGCCCTGGGCTTTCCTAGAGGACGGTCTCTCCACTGTAGCCTAGGCCTGAGCGAAGTGTCAGCAGGGTTGGTGCTTCCCGGGGGCTCTGAGGGGACTCTGCCCCATGCCTCTCGCCCAGCTTCTGGTGGCTCAGACACTCCTTGGTTTTGCCAGCAGGACCCCAGCCCTGCCCCAGGCTTCACACGGCCTTCTTCCTCGGGCGTGTGTCTGTGTCTCTGTTTTCCCTTAATAGAGGGACACCAGTCATTGGATTGGGGCCCACCCTGATGCAGCATGACCCCATCTTAATCTAACCACATCTGCAAAGGTCCTACTTTCAAATAAGGTCACAATCAGAGATGTGGGGTGGCCGTGAATTTGGGGGAACACTATTCCACTCCATACTGATGCACTGGGGTCCATGTCTGGCTGTGTCTACTGCAGGGGGCAGAAGTTTGGGGCCAGAGCAGAGCTGCTGGGGACAGGAAGGGAGAGGCTGACCCCACCAGCAGGGCCTGGTTCCACCGGCACACAATGGGCAGTTGAAAGCGTTTCTGGAGAGTATCGCTTTGGCGGGATGCAAATCCATCAGTTGCCCAGCGTGCCCACGCACCTCGATGGGACCATGTGTCCCCAGTGAACAGAGAGGTCACATGTGGCTTTTGTCTCCCCGGCAGGCGTGATGGTGCCGATGGAAGGGAACCCCCATCAAAGCCCCCGGCTGGGATGGAGAGGGCAATCCGGAGGCTTTGTTCCCTCTCGCCCCCAGGCTCGGGGGGTTGGGGGGAAGAGAATTGTAGAGATAGAAATCAAATCACACTCCAGCTGCCTCCAGCTGTGCTTTATTTATTTTTCTTCGTGATTTATATATTTCTTGGGGATCCTCAGAATGCCCAAGTCAGCTCATATCTTCATTCTTAGCTGCAGAATATTCCAGTACAAGGACATGCCGTGATTTCTCACCTGCCTACTGATGACTTTCAGGCGTTGCTCTCCTGGGGCGTGTGTCTGTGAAAACAGTCCTGGAAATGGGCTTCCTGGCACAAAGCAATTGTTCTTCTTTAAAAACAAAGAGATTGTGGCAGTTTACACACCTAGCTATTTTCCCACACCCTTGCCAGCGCTGAGTAATAACAAATGCTAAGAGCACTCACCAACAGCCCTGGCGGGATAGTTCGGGTGGTTAGAGCACCTGTTCCGATGCACCAACGTTGCAGGTTTGATACCCAGTCAGGGCACGTACAAGAATCAACCAATAAGTGGAACAACAAATTAATGTTTCTCTCTCTCTCTCTAAAAATCAATTAAAAAACACTTGTTGACATGATAGGTAAAACTTTTGTTTTAATTTTTATGTCATTAATTATTAGTGAGGTTGAATATTTTTCCTATGTTTGCACACTATATTTTGCCATGAGGTGTATAGTAGTGCCCTTTGTTGATTTTTTTCTTTTGGGTAGTAGGACTTTTTAAAAAAGATTTTATTTATTTATTTTTAGAGAGAGGGGAAAGGAAGGAGAAGCAGAGGAAGAGAAACATCAATGTGTGGTTGCTTCTCATGCATCCCATACTGGGGATCTGGCCCGCAACCCAGGCATGTGCCCTGACTGGGAATGGAACCAGTGACCCTTTGGTTCTCAGGCTGGCACTCAATCCACTGAGCTACACCAGCCAGGGGGTAGTAGGGCTTTTTAAATTGGACTTTTAAGAGCTCTTTATTTATTTGAGAAATTAGTCCTTTTTCTGTCATACATGTTGCAGATATTATGCCAGTTTTGTCATACGTCTTTTGACTTTGTTTATGGTGACTTTTTGCTAGGCCTTACATTTTTGTTGTTGTCAAGTGTATCAGCCTTTTCATTTATAGTTTCTAGGCAGCTCTAGTTTCTAGGGGTTTCTGGGTGGAAAGGACCTTTGGGTAAAAGTGTTTGGAATGGAGATATACTGGGAACGCGGAGAAAGGATTGCAAGTGACCAGATACCAACCAAAGTTGACTTACAGAAAAAAGTAATTTATTGGCCGAGGTAGCTGGACAGTCCGGGCCCTGCTGGATCCAGGACCTCAAAGCACATCACCAGGATGCCCTCTGTCTCTCCTCCCATCTTCCTTCATGTCAGCCTCACTGTGAAGCAGGCCCTTTGACATGGTGTCCCCCAGTCCCCAACTTCTATCATTGTCACCACGCACAGTTCCTATAAGAACGGACCCCCTCCTTCCCAGTCATTCTAGCAAAAGTCTCAGGGTTGAGTCTCATCAAAGCAGTTTCGGTCAAGAACCCACCTCTGCACCAATCCCTGTAGTGAATGTGTAGGCTATTCAGGCCTGGGGTCATGTTCCAGCCCTTGGAGCAAGGATGGGGGTTGGTCCGCTCTCCTAAAACACAGTGATTGGTGAGGTCCCCAAGCAAAATGGAGGTCCTATTGCCCAGTTAGGGAGCATGGAGGGAGGACAGGTCCAGACAAAAATGCCCTCAGCAGAGGCGCAGGTCGGGGGTGGGTCCAGGTCCTCCAGCCATTTGGTAACGTTGTCCTTTCACTTGCAGAACCCCCGGCTGGAGAAGCCTGTGCTGCTCTCGGAGTTTCCTAGCAAGATCCCACGAAGCGAAATGGACATGCCTGTCGAGAATGGCCTGCGGGCTCCGGTCAGCGCCTACCAGTACGCACTGTCCAACGGCGACGTCTGGAAAGTGCACGAGGTGCCCGACTACAGCATGGTCTACGGCAACCCCGGCATGGCCGACGCCACCCCGCCCTGGACTGGCTACAAGGAACAGAGCTCCCAGACGCTTCTGGAGCTGAAGCGGCATCGGGCTGCAGCCAAGCTGCTCAGCCACCCCTTCCTGAGCACCCACCTGGGCAGCGGCATAGCCAGGACGGGCGAGAGCAGCAGCGAAGGCAAGGCCCCCTTGATCGGAGGCAGAACTTCACCATACAGCAGCAATGGCACCTCGGTGTATTACACGGTCACCAGCGGAGATCCCCCGCTCTTGAAGTTCAAGGCCCCCATAGAGGAGATGGAAGAGAAGGTCCATGGCTGTTGCCGTATCTCCTAGTCTCCCTATGACAGAGGAGAGAGATGTGTTGGGGAGGGGTCCCTGGAATCCAGGCCAGCCCAGCAGCCCTGGTTGGGGAAGCTTCAGAGGGCAGCACCGGGCGGGGAGATGGGCTCTGCTTTCCAGAGGAAGGCCGAGCCTACCTCTCCGCCAGCTGCCCGTAGCTCAAGGGCAGCTGCTGCAGCGCTTCCCCAGTGCTTCCTGCTGCATTGTCTGCCGTCAGAAACAAGGCCCCTCATGGCTTCCCGACTCGCCCTGTGGTATGATTTTGGGAGGGAGGGCTGGGTTCCGGTTCTGTTGTGGGTGAAGTCTTCTCTGGACCAGTACTCGCATGTCACATAACACATACACACACTTCACCAACATGTGTACAAATGGCCGGGGGGCTCATGGGAAGCAGGTGGGACAGAGAATCTGTGGGCTGTTCCCAAGAGGATTGAGGTTACGACTGAGAGTTTTTGTCACCACTGCCAATGTGGCTTTAGCCGAGGAGGGGGCCTGCTAAGCTGAGACCCATAGCCCTGCCCAGAGTCCTACCAGGGTCTGGGCCACCATTTACATCTGACAAGAGCAGGCGGGCCTCTCTGTGTTCAGAGGGAGCCTTGAACCCACATGGGTAGATGGAATGAGCACAGGCCTGCTCCCCACAGCCTCGCCCATGCCAGGAGTTAGCTGTGCAACCGCCCGGGGGCTGAGGTGGAAAACCAAGCTATTCCATTCCTGGAATAATCCAAATCCCGTTCTGTTTTTGGATGGAAACATCAAAAAGTGGAGGGGGGAACAAAGTGTTTCCAAAAGTGCATTTGATACAAGAATTATTGAAGGCTGTTAAACTCTATGCGGGAGGGAACCGAATTTGACTGCTCTCGTGGATAATGCCATGATCGCTGGGTTTTACTGACTCGTGATGGAAAAATGAACTTGAGGACCTTCCGTTGGAAGGGCTTTTCCAAGGAGAGGAGTGAATTCATGTTGGTAAATTCTGGGGGAGCCCTCCTCAGACTGAGCCATCAGAGGGAGCAGTGAGGGGCTGCTGGGTACTCCCCACCCTGGCCCACCCTCCCACAGTGAATGCTTAGGACCCCAGGCTCAGCTTTGCCTTTTCGGGAGTGCCCAGTGAAACAAGTTGCCAGTCAGCCCTGGTGAGTTCCTGCCTGGCCCAGGGGCTGCCTGCCTGCTCCTGCCAGAGTGAGGACACCCCAGGGCTGCAAATCCAAGGTGCCCATGGCCAACACCCTAAACTGCATTCAGGAGAGTGGTGGTGGGACTGGAGTCAGTCTCACCCCAGCCCTACAGTTTCATAGTCCCAATCTCCCCGATGCTGGGGAGGCCGGACACAGGCCTGCTCCCTACAGCCCTGCCCATGCCAGGAGCCAGCTGTGTGACCACCCATTCAGTTCACCTGAGGGCAGGCTGCCCACCACTCTCCACTGCATTCTGTCATGAGCCCCCTTGACACTGTCGCCCATGAGATGGGTGCTGTCCACTGGCTCAGCCAAAACCCATTGGTGTAACTAATGAGCAGGTTTGTTCCCTGCTCTGTGCGCCTTTTATTTGTCCTAAAACTACCTCCTTAGAGCTCTGAAGGTGCCCCCTAGGTCTAGATTCTGTGACTTGGGGGACAAATCTGGGTTCCCTTTAATCCCCTTCTTTCTGAGCCTATGAAAAATTCTCCCTGGGCGGGGTGCGGGGGGGTACCTGGGCCAGGCGGCTGTGGCTGGAGAAGTTCCCTTTGTACCACAGCCTTAGTGATGGGCCTGCTGTTTGCTAGTCCCTGTCCCCACTGTGGGCCCTGCACCCTCTCCCCATAACCTAGAAGGGAGCTGGCTCCCAGGGGCCCAGCTGATGCTTCACCCGGAGTGGGGCAGCTGGGCAGGAGAGCATGGGCCTCAGGAGAGTCCCTGTGCCCCTGGTGGCTCTTGGTTGCAGGGAGGGTCACGGCACCAGGCCACACCCCGACCCCAACTCCAGGGCAGTTCCAGTAGAGGGGCTGGTCAGGAGACTGCAGGTATGTGTATGATGCCTCCTGTGTCCCTGGGGTCTAGGGTGGGCTCTCCATCATTCCAGCCTATGGCTGGAGCAGGGCAGGGATGGCCTAAAACACATATACCTTCGGCTTTAAAACAGTGTTCAGATCAGACTAACACTGCAAATCCTCTTGAGCCAACTTAAGCTGCAAGCTGGTAGTGCCCAGGGAAGCCACATACTCCTCAGGAGAGAGCTGGGCAGGTTTTTTGGATCTGCTTGCTCAGGGCCCAGAGACTGAAGGCATTTATTGCCTACTCTAAGCCCTCTGGCCATTCCCCCCTTGCCTCCTGCCTCCTGGACCATTCCTCTCCACCCAGAAGGCTGGGAACTGAAGACTTGAGCACAAGCTCATATTTTCAGTCAGGGACAAACCATTCCCTGTTGGGGCTCCTAGTACCTGGGGTACTTTTCCTGTAGGTCTTGTGGGTGTTGAAGGGCAAGCTGGGGCCAAAGTCATCCATTTATTCACTCATGAAGTTTGTAAAGTAGCTGTGACATACCAGGCACTATGTTAGGTTCTGGGGCTAAAGGAGGAACAAGATAGAGTGAGGAGATTGCCCTTTATGGTTTTCATCCCTTGAGGACCATGGGTGTCAGCAGCAGCCCATTCAAGTTGTCTGTGGTTGAGTGACTGCATCCTGGTCCAGCATCCCTTTGCTTTTCAGCTCTTAGACTCCCTAGAGTGTGAATCCCTATAGCCAGGAAACAGCTGTCATGGCCACCTATGGAGGACATGTGCCACTAAATGCAGATGCTGGATCTTGGGTTCCAGGCTGACACCATCCCGAGTCTATATGGACCTCTCAGGGCTCCTAGCTGCCTCCAGGACAGCATCTCTGAGGCACTACATAATAGCAGTTTGAGGTCAGTGTCTGGAAGAATAAGGAGTCTGGAATTTGCTGCCCAATACACCTCAGGTCTTTAAATTCATTGTCTCTCACTCACTTTTGCTATTTATCATGTAGTCTTCCTTCCCCACCAGTGGATAACAGGAGGAAAAAGAGCTTCTCTTTTAACATCGAAGCCTTCCTTCATGAATCTGCCTCTCTTCCTGGCAGGTATGAATCAAGGAGCTGGGAGAATGCTGGCAAGGTTGACCAGATGCCCAGCTCCTGCCAAGACCCAAACTGGTGGCAGTTCCTGGCAGATGGAAGGAGGCTACTTCCAGAGCAGGTGCCACATGGCTCACTGTGAGCTCTGGCCCTTGCTCCTACCCCAGACAATTGAAAATTGGTGGCTATCACCCGAGAGTGAGTTTCTGGCCAGTAGCTCAAGGAAGCTGAGTGAATCTAGACCCAGGTCTGCTGAAGACTTCAGGATATAGTTCTCCAGCAATTATGCAGCATTGGTGAAACTGCTCTGCACTGTTTGATCAATTTAAATGACCTTAGAAAGCTAACGAGGGTATGTCCCCTGTCTTATCCCACCACAGTTTGCTGGCTTTGTAGTAACGTAAGACCATTTGAGTTACCGGTGTCAGATACCTTTTGATCTTGAGCTCTCTCTCCCACCTGCTTTCCCAGAGCAGGATACTGGGGCACTTTCCAGGAGAAACCCCTTACAAGATGCTCAGAAGGACTATATTTAACTCCTGCTATTGTAGCCTGGGGACAGCCTCCCCTCCCCCAGGGCACATAAGAGCAAAGGGTCGTGTGGTCAGTGAATAACTCCACAGAAATTATCCCTTCGCCAGAAGCTCTAGCCCTCTCCTTGATAGGAGTCTCTTGCTGGCCAGTTGGCCAGAGGACCTGCTTCCCATGGGCATGTAAGTGCCACAGTGCGGGGCCTGGCTCTGCGCACCCAGGAAAGGTCTGCAGACCCCCAGCCCCCCGCAATAATTCACCAGACCAGAAGCCACTGATGTACAGAGAACACTTAAGAAAAATGTATTTTATGTGAAAAAAAGTTAAAACTCTGTATACTGTATCAGCAGCTTTGTGTAAAAATGGCAATCGAGAGTCTAATATATTTAAAACTTTTTTTAAAAAAACATCCTTGCGGATCTTTGATATTGTATCGAAATAACTTTCAGGTCGCTCCTTGCCACGCAGCAGTGGTGGGCCTGTGTCCAAGACTGCGGCCCAACCACGTCCCAAAGGGGCATGACCCTGGAGTTGCTTCAGCTGCCAAGGCCTGTGACGGAATTCGCTGTTGAGTTTTTAATTAAGATTATTAAATTCCTTTTAATAACACCTGTTGATGTGGCTGTGGTCATTGCTGTGCGCGCTCTTGAATTGTGCAGAGTGGAATTCACAAAGAGGTGATGCCTGGGATAGAAGGTGGAGGGTCCCTGCCCCCCAGCACAGCAGACTCTCCCAGGGAGCCCCTAATGCAGAGGGAACTCTGAGGTCTCGGACATGGAGCAGATGTCTTTCTAGGCTGGGAGGTGGTGAAACCTGGTGAATTCAAGAAAAGATGAATGGTTGGGAATGACCTTCACTCTATGTTCCCTTTGAAATTAACATAGGATACTATAATAGCCCATATATATATTTTATACTTTCAAAGGTTTGTCTGATGATGTACTTATATGTAATAGGGCTGCCTCTCTGTTCTGTTCTGTTCATGCCCTGACCTGTCCTATCCTCTTGTCCCTCCCCGCCTCCATCCCACTCCAATCCTTTTCCTCATATAGCTTATAGTGAGGAGGTATTCTTACTTTTCCATCAGGCAACAGAGGCATTGACAAGCTGTGTGGCTGCATAGCCTCAGACTTTGTCATTTGCTGACATTTGGTGTATCTCAGAAGAAGATGGAAAGAGTGCTTTCTTGGACCCTTCTGGACCCTGGGTGCTAGAGCTGGGACACATGCAAGGCCCCACACTTGGGCCTGAAAAACTTCACAAAAAGGATGGGGTTGGGGAGAGGGTGGGGAAAACAGAAGTATTGTTGCAGTGGTGGGCATTCATCCCCTTAAAAAGTTTATTGGTTTCTAAATAGTAATGCTGACCTCTCACTTGTAGGGAGCACTTTACAGCTGTACAGATGCTTTCTCATTTACACCCAGAAGATGGGGCCTGAAAATTGACTATGGGATCTAGCACTGTGGAGCTCACGATGACCTCGACAAAGTTTTGGTAGAGCAAAAGAAGCATGAGCTTGATTGGACAGGGTTCAAGAGGGAATGGGAGGAACACCGGAGACGGCAAGTGTACACAACTTATTTGAGGTTTTCTGCTGTCAAAGAGAAAGGAGGAGGAAGGTCTCGCCGGGTGTTCAAACTTTTGGAGTCTCTGGGCCACACTGGAAGAAGAGTTGTCTTGGGCCACACATTAAATACATAAACACTAACAAAAACAAAATCTCATGTTTAAGTAAATGTACGATTTTGTGTTGGGCCGCATTCATAGACATCCTGGGCTGCATGCGGCCCGTGCGCTGTGGATGGGATACCCCTGGGAGGAATGTAGGTTCAAGAGAGGGTTACGATGAAAATATTTCAGCATGTTTGAATGCTTACAGGAATGAACAAGTAAAGAACGGAAGTGGATGATCCAGGAGAGAGAATTCCTGGAGAGGAACGGGTTAGTGCCAGAGGGGCAGGCAGCTGGGGCAAAAATGGAAGGGACAGTTGATCCACAGTAACATAAGACTCAGTGTGTAGGCAGAGATGAGGATGGGTAGATACACGTGGAGAGAGCATGTGGAAGTCTTCTCTGATTGCTTATATTTTCTCAGTGAAATAAACTTCTCAGGAAGCAAACTAAGAACAAGAGAGAAGCAAAGGTAGAATGAATGAAGGCGATGTAGGCTAGCAGGCACTTGAGGTCAGAAATTTAAGGCACAGTCAGCCAGGTTGTGTTTTCTTTTCCCCAGCACGGTATCGCTGCCCAGGTGCAGAGGCGAAGCAGGTAGAGAGCGGGTTGGGATTTTGCCGGGCAAAAACACAATAAAGTGAGAGCAGAGAATGCTACTTGAGGGTATAATCAAAGGAGTGGCTGTTGCGAGGGACTAGTAGTTTTGAAGGAATGAATGATTAAACAAAACCCAGTGTCTCGGTCTGACCGCTCTGGGCCTAGGAGGGCCGGCCGGCAGGGGGCGCGTTAGGATGGTGGTGCCGGGCCCTCGGGTTTCAGTTCGGGCTCCGCAGCTAGCATCGCCACTCTGGGCGGTACGGTCAATCAGGCCCGTTCCGTTCCCTCTTTACCTGACTTAAGGGATCAGTGCCCCGCAGGGCGGAGCAGGACTACGTCGGAGCAGGACAGAATCGCCAAATTTAAATTCCAAGAGCACCCCGGGAACGAGAGGTAAGGCTAAACTGCCTGGGCAGCCAGTGCGAAAAACGAGGGGTGGGGCCGGGCCGCGGGCCAGCCAATGCACATCAAGGGGCGGGCCGTAGCGGCGTGCAAGGCGTCCAGGCTCTACCGTTAAAGGAAGACAGCCAATGGAAGAACCGGGGCGGGGCGCCGCGGCCAATGGCGCGGGCCGGTTTGATTCAAAGGGCCTATAAAGCGACTTGCTGGTGCGCGTTCTTCCCAGCCTGGTCCAGTCGGAGCACCACCATGGCTTTGCTGTCGGAGGGACTGGACGAGCTGCCCGCTGCCTGCTTGTCGCCGGGCGGGCCGCCCAATCCAGCGGAGTTGTACAGCGAAGCGCAGCGCCTGGCTCTCGAGGAGCTGGTGGCAGGCGGCGCGGACGCCTTCGCAGCCTTTCTGCGACGCGAGCGCCTTGGCCGCTTCCTGAACCCCGATGAGGTGCGCACCATTCTGCGGACGGCCCAGCGGCCCCGCGAGGAGGGCGCGGTAGCAGAGGCCGAGGACTCCTTCGGCTCCTCGCATGACTGCTCGTCCGGCACCTACTTCCCCGAGCAGTCGGATCTGGAGCCGCCGCTGCTGGAGCTTGGCTGGCCGGCCTTCTACCAGGGCGCCTACCGCGGTGCCACGCGCGTCGAGGCGCACTTCCAGCCCCGTGGCGCAGGCGCTGGCGGCCCCTATGGCTGCAAGGACGCGCTGCGCCAGCAGCTCCGTTCAGCTCGAGAGGTGAGCGGCCGGTCTCCAGCCTCTTGGGACACCTGGGTGTCCGATCGGACGGGCAACCCTCTTGAAGAATAGGAAACAGGCCTTTTGGGAGCGCAGGCCGGTGGCCTCGGGGTCCCCTGCCTTCCCCCACCCTGCGTGTCACCCCTCGGATTCCTGATGCCCTGGCCCCTCCTTTTTTGGTAGGGGAGAGTGGGAGGAATCTCAGTCACCAAGAATGTGAATTATATTGGAGTTCCAGCTCCTAACATTCCAGCCCATGGGGGAAAGGAACCAGAAATACTTCCAGTTTCTAATTTTAGTTAAACCAAACCACATTGCCAATATTCCTGGCTGTGAGCCGACACTAGATCCCACTTTCAGGGCCTTCTTCGTAGCTGCTTTCCTTAAGTTCATTTCCTAGGGGAAAGGCCCTGAAAAATTGTCCCCAGAGACAATTCTGGGGCATTAGGAATCTATAATTGCTAGTCACCTCCACGTGTGTCCCGCTGTAGACAGCAAACGCGTACAAGAGTGGCAATACATACACAGAGTGGAGGGAAATTTGCTGCTTCTGTGAATGGGTGGGGCAGGGGGTTGGTTTTTCACAGACTCCCCGATGTCCCAGTTAGCAGTGGCTTCCTAATGTGCAGATCCCCTGCTGCAGCGCAACTCTTCACAGTGGGTTTTGGTGCCGTTGTCTGACTCTTAGTGTGACATGGTATTGGGGTGCACTGGCAGGTCTTGTCTTGATGCCAGCCAGGATGAGACTGCAGCAGGGTGCTGGGTCCCTGGGGGTCAGGGAGGAGGAATGCAGCACACAAGGTGAGCGGAGCAGGCACAGTGTGGGAGCAGACACCTTAGTCTGGAGCGGTGCTCCGCTGCTGCCTTGCTTGCTGACTGGCAGTGCTCAGCGTCCTAGCTCTGTGCCTTGGAAGTGGCAGGAAAGCCCTAGGCCATGGTAAGACTTGTTAGGGATTGTGCTTGAGTATGACTGTGGATTATATCTACGCATCAAGTCTAGTTAAAATAACAAGTCCAGGAGCAGGCCCCGAGTGGTTCTGATGCTGGCTGTTCTTTGCCTGATGATGGGGCTGTAGCAGGTAGGGGATACAACAGGCTAATGCCTTGCCTTTGGGGGAGTAGGTGTGGGCTCCAGCTTGCCAGTATCAGTCCTGCAGTGTGTCGTCGGCTGTGCTGAGGGTCCTTTCGATGCTGCAGACACTTGTGGTATCAATGAGAGATTAAAAAGATGGGAAAAGGCTCAGTTGTGGGGTAGGTGTGCATTCCCAAAGCGTACCTCCAGGATGAGAACGTGGGCAGTAGGAACAGGCTGGTGCTCTGACTCTCCTTTGTCTTGGGGGCACTCTGTAATGCTGACACTCCTGAGCAGAGCCTCCTGTCCCCTTCTTTGCCCTGGTCCAGCCACACACTTGTATCTTTGAGATTCTGTATTTGGAACCTGGGTGATTTGAATTGATAAAGGTGGCACCTTACCTTTATGTCCAGTTACATATTTTCAGTGTCTGCCAAGTGCTTAATACTTGCTTATTCATTGCCTGCTGTGGATCAGACATCGTGCCAGCCATGGGCTGGGTCGGGTGGAGAGCAGGATCCTTGCCTGCACTTGAGAGTTGACAGCCTGCTGGTGGGAGGCAGTGAGGAGGTTGCTTCAGGCAGTAAGGGAGAGGCTGAAGAAAGAAAGCCTCAGCATTGGTGTCGATTTTAAAGCTGCATTCAGGAGGATGGGTGGGGCTTGCCAGGCCAGAGTATAGGAACTGGCTCAGAAGTGTGAAAGGGCCTGGCGTGTTTGGGAGGCAACCAAGTTTCTCAGGACTGGAGCAGAGTCTCTGAGGGTTAGTGGTAAGGGAGGACGCTGAAGCGGAATGTGGGCCAGACTGCCAAGAACTTTGCACAGTACTTGAAGGTTTAGAGGAAGGAGAGGAGCGTGATCAGACAGGCGTTCCTGAGCAGTAGGAGTGTGGGCTAGAGAGGGGTGAGACAGGATCCAGGATGGTTGTAAGGAGGGGACCATTGGGATCTATGTGTTAGAAGGAGGTCTGTGCTAAGGCTGTGCTGGGGCAGGAGGTGGAGGCAGGGAAAGAATTTGAGGTAGAACTGAGGGACTGGTCATTAGATGGCCTGGAAGGGTAGTGAGGGAGGGGCAGGGGAGCGGACAAGGCCAAGGAGAGGAAGGTATAGGAAGAGTTTAAGAAGGTCAGTTGTTTATACATACATACACATATTTATTTATATTTTTAAAAACGGAAGAATAACCCTGACTGGCATGGCTCGTGGGTTGGGCATTGTCCCACAAAGCGAGAGGTCACCGATTTGATTCCTGTTGGGGCACAGGCCTGGGTTGTGGGTTTGGTGCCTGGTTTTGAGGCGCTTACGAGGGGCAACTGATCGGTGTTTCTCTCCCTCTTCTCTCCCTTTCCCTCCCTCTAAAATAAATAAATAAATAAAATCTTTTTCTTTAAAGGAA
>CM052547.1:78190898-78299603 GCA_028533065.1 Trachops cirrhosus
GAAAACACCTCTTGATGCTTTTCCTTCCCTTTCTAAAAGTCCAGCCCACCTGTATGCTTCAGGCTAGAGCAGCGCAGAGGCAATGCCGCTGTGTGGGTGGTCAGTCCCCCCCAGGCCAGTGAGAAACCGACCCCCCCACCCCGCCACTCCCCCCGCTGCCCCCCTTCTTGGAGTGTCACTGTGCCACTCTGCAGATGGAGGCTCTACCAGCACTTGAATCTGATGCTTGAATTGTTAATTGTGCAATAACAGTCTGTGAAATCTAGAGAGAACACTCACAAGCAAATTCAGGTTTTGCTGTTGAAATTTACTCTTTTTTTTTGGTTTGTGTTGTTTTTAAACCTTGAAGATCATGTCAAGATAGGTTAAAGATTTTTAAAGAAATCCCAAGGAGAGAGTTTCTATTCTCTTAAAAGATGTAAAAAATTGGGAGAAAATATATCTCTAGCTTTTTTAGCAAGAGGGTCTTTTGAAGAAGAGGCAAGGGCCTTAGGGGGTTGAGCGAAAGCGACTTTGGGTGGCACGTGGTCAGCGTGAGGACTCAGCAGGCAGGCTGCACTGACCACTGGACGGGCTGACGCGTCTTCGGACGAACGCAGAACTTTGGTAGAATTCCAGGCATGTTGCACACGTGCCCTTGCTTCATGACTGGGTGTGGAGGGAGGGAAACTGAGGTGCAGCAGGAAGGGGTGACTGACGCGAGCATCCCGCGTCACGCGGAGGAAGAACTGGAATGCCAACTGGAATGGCTGACCGAGGGGCCCGTTGAGGCTGCTCATGTGGCAGGTCCGGGCCCAGGCCAGCCCATCCAGGGTTCCTGAGTCCGACTTAAGCGCTGGAAGGGTCCTTGTCTGTGGATGCTGAGCTCAGGTAGAATGACTTGCCCAGGAATAGTGGCAGAATTGGGACTGAATCTGACCAGCTGCCGTGTGAAGGCTTTCTTTATGCCAGGAGCTGTCAAATGTTTACACAGGTTCTCTGTTTGAACCCCCAGACATTACGAGATACAGGCAGCATTATTTGCTCATTATAGAAGCTAACAGGACTTAAGTAACTTGGTAGAGCGTACATGGTGCTTGAAAGCGGAAGAGCCAGGATCCGTGCCTTGGTCTAATCTCTAGCCTGTTCACATCACATCTTTGTTTCCAGAGATACCCGGATTCAGTCCCTCCTGAATTAGCGGTGCCGCTGGCAGAGGAAAGGGGCCCGCTGCCCTAGGGGGTTGCAGGTTTCCTCCGCATTCACTCTGAATTACTATCGCATGTTATTTGTAATCATCCTCTGCGGTGGGCTTGATCCCACGTACTCTATGAAATAAACTCTGCTGACCCTCTCAGGGTTTAGTTCGTGTTCTTAGTCATTTAAGGCGGAACATTATTAGACTCGTTTGAGTTAATACTTAGTTTAACACTTTCCCACGTCGCTCTGGGGTCACACAGACCCGGGCTGAAGTTCCAGTTCCTGCATTTGCCTAAGTGTGTCACTTTGAACGAGTTACCTAACCTCTCCAAGCTTCAGTTTTCTCATCTGTAAACTGAATTACGGGGTAAGAATTATGGGGATTTTGAGATCTCTAGATATCTCTAGAACTTTTGTGCAAGAAGACACTTAGAAAAGATTCCACTCCTGTGAAAAGTGGCATGAACAGGCTTTGTACCCTTCCCAAAGACCAAGAATACCACCGAGATTGCTGCTCTGTAACTACATGGACCACTGAGCCCCTTGGTATAAATCAGCAAGGGGTAGTTGGTAGGGTGGGGTAAGGCTTGGGTTTTGTCACCTGCGATGATGATGTGGGACTTGATACACGGGTGTGACTGCTCCAGATGTGGCTGGCAAAGTGTGGGAACAGTGTAGGGCAGTGGTCCCAAACCTCCTTGTCACCAGGGACTGCTTTTGTGGAAGACAGTTTTTGCATGGACTGGGTATGGTGGTGGTGGCGGGGGAGACAGGAGGTGGGGCTCATGCAGTGATGGCAGCGAAGGGTCGCTAACTCGCTTGCCTGCTGAATACATCCTGCTGTGCGGACCTGGGGGTGTTGGGGACCCCTGGTGTCGGTACCAGGAATTGTGACTGAGGTGCATTGAGTTTCAGACTGGTGTTGACACTGGAATAGACTCTCAAAAGTCAGCACTTCCAGAGCTTTCTAGCCCTTAGAAAGTGGGCAGGCTCTGTGCAGCCTGGGCCGGGACAGGGCACTTGATGGCCATGGGATGCTCACCTCCCTAATGTGTCTCTCCTTTGTCCATCCTTACATTGTTCCTCAGGGAGCAAGCAGTGAATGGTTACTACGACTCTTGCAAGTCCAGGTGTACTTGTCGGGCCCGTAGCCTGCAGCATGAGAGAGGACACCAGCACCTAGGAGAGGTGTCTGGCCTTGGAAAGCAGGCACTTGGCTGGCTAGTTATCGAGTGAGTCCAGGCCATTGCTTAGCTCACTGAAGACTGTCACCTCGGAGATTTGAGAAGCCCCAGGTCTAGTTCAACTCTGCAGAGCTTGGTTGCTTGGGGGCTGGTGGGCGGAAGAAGAGAGTATAGGGGAGAGGGCTTGAGCCTGGAAGAAAGGAGGGAAGGAAGGAAGGAAGGGAGGAAGGGAGGGAGGGAGGATTTCCTACTGATTTCTTCCACGGATAGGGCTGTTCCTTCTACAGAAGGAGTGAGAGTCTTGCTCTAGAAAGAGAGGAGGGGTGTTGGGTACAGGGGGAGTCGGGAAGAAACGCCTCCATCCATCCTCTAAACTCCCTGTGGGTTGGGGACCAGCATTCAAATCCAGTTATTTTCAGTGCACGTAGGAAAGGCTGAAACTTTAAAACCAGACAGTGGAACCAACAGCAGATTGGATGCTTACTACCTGACAAAGCGACTGTTCGTACAGTCGGTCTGTGGAGCGGTGACTCTGAATTCCGCTTGGCGGGTGATTTAAACTAATGGCCCTGCTCCTGGGTCCCTGCCTCCAGCAGTTCTCCAGCCCTCTCCAACCTTGCCAGCTGGGCGGGCTTCCTTGGTCTCAGTTCCAGTGGCGCCCTGGGTGCACGTCTGGCAGCCCCTTGGTCTCTATGTTGGTGGCACCCAAGTGCATGTCCACGGGCCCTGTCACACTCTGCTACTCCTGGCTTGTCTCCTGTATCCCTCATTAGACGGGGCTTCTTAAGGACAGTGATTGACCCTAGGTCTTCAGTGCGCAGCCCCATGCCAGGCTTGTGGTGGGCTCCCCGAATATTTGAAGGAATAGTGAGATATAAGAGAGGCAAGCAGGTATCTGTGTTCCTCTAGAGAGCTTTACTCCTGTTTTAAAAATAAAGTTGTTTTAGAGAGGGGGAAGGGAGGGAGAAAGAGAGGGACAGAAACATCTATCAGTTGCCTCTCATGCACCCCAACCAGGGACGACCCAGGCATGTGCCTGGGAATCGAACCAGCGACCCACTGAGCCACTCCGGCCCGGATGCTGTACTCTCATTCTTAAACCTGTGCATGTAGGACCCCTTATGAAGGTTTTACTGCCACCCCAAAATCCATTCTGAAGCTTCCCTCTCAAACTTTTCTTTTTCTGTTTCCTGTTTGTGTAAACCTGAGCCTTCTTCTGCCTCTTCCCTCCCTTCCTTCCCTCTTCCTTCCTCCAGCCCTTGCAGGCCATTGCTCAGTTCTCCCGTGACCCTTTTCCCCCTCTTTAACCCTCATTGCTTCTGCTGGCGAAGCCTCTATCACTGATTTTTCTTCTTTCATCTTCCTAAATGCTTGCCGAACCTAAGAAGTATCCAAGTGCCCGTTGTGTTGCAGGCACTTAGGTACATGGCCCTGTGAGGGAGGAGGCGGGGCTATGCCCCGCCCTCTTTCAGCATCAGCTTCTTTTGTCCTGTTGGGGTCTTCACTTTGAACTCATTACTCCTTCGCTCCACTGCCCACGTGATACTGATTCCTTGGTTGGCATTCGAGGCCTTCTGTGATGTTACTCATTCGCCTGTCTCCCGGTCATGTCCTATTGCTCCCTTTCTTGCATGTTCCACATGCCAGCCAGATTGCACATGCCCCGTCATTTCCTACCTCTTCCTGTCGTCACATGGCCTCCTGCCAGAACGTCCTCCCCTTCACTTCTCTCCTGTCCAGATCTTGTCCTCGTTTGTGACTCAGCTCAAATGCCCTCTTCTCCAGTGTCACTCCTTTGGTAAACAGTGAACGCCGGTAGTGCGCCCACCACCGCAGGGCAGGTGCTCTGCTGCCCCCCCGCCCCGCCCCAGAGTGCCCCCCAGTTGCCTGTCCAGTGTGTATCATTTTCCCTCCCTGCATCTCACGTCCTCTCTTTGCAGATAAGTTGGGTCTGGGTCAAATTCTTTATAGTCGCCGTTCTGCCTAGTTCTGCCTACAAGGGTTCAGCCCCCAGCAGACTCTGAAGGGGTGCCGGCTGCCTGATTGGACACCAGTGACAAGCCTGAGCCCTCTCCAGGCTTTATCTCATTTAATCTTCACGACAGCCCTTTGACGCAGACGCTAGTGTCATCCGTGTCTTCCAGAGGAGGCGACGAGGCTCAGAGGCATTTAGCAGTTTGCCCAGGGCCACACAGCTAGTAAACCTCGGAGCTGGGCTTTGTGTGCCCAGACTTCTCTGCCTTTCAACCCCGGTGTGAATGGGGCAGATAAAAGCTTAAAAGAGGATGTATAAAAACCCATCGGAGGATATAAACTTCTAAAGATGCCACCAATTCATAAAGAACATGTTTTATTTTTTAAATTCCTGTGCCCAGTGGGTTTCACTGGACCCTTTACCCAGAATAACTCACAGCTGGGGCTTCATCAGGATTGGGGAGGGTGGGGAAAGGGAGAGGCAGCCGGAGAGAGACATCGGTCTGCTCAGCCTCTGTCACAGCAACGGTGGCTTCCCAGGAGCAGGCGTTTCAAGGCCCCTCCTCCTGGTAGATGAGGCTCTGGGGTGTTGCCTCCCCGCCTCTGCATTTCTTGTCTAACTTCCCTCCACCCCCCACCACCAAATACTTACGGGACGGTGATTGTTGGGTACCATCCTGAGTCTTTTTCTAAATTTTATTAATCGTTCAAGTACAGTTTTCTGTCCTTCTCCCCCCTCCCAGCCCACCCACCCATTCCACCCCACCTCCCTCCCATTTCCACCCACCCCTAGTTTTTGTCCATGTGTCCTTTATATTTGTTCCTGTAAACCCTTCCCATTCTCCCCTGAAATTCCCCTGAAATTCCCTCCCCTCTCCCTTCTGGTCCTGAGTCTTCTGGGCCAGAGATGGAATCAGTCCCATTCAAATGCCTCTGCTCCCGTAGGCATGACACCTGTAAATAAATTGCCTAAAGGTTAAAAAAAAAGTTAATGTGATTGTAAAAGACAAGTATTTACTGTTGAGGTTAGGCGGAAAGAGAGGCCCTTAAGCCTCGGACTGTAAAAGGGCTCCAAAGCTTGGCTTCAGGGAGCAGTTTCCCTAGCTAACTAACACCCCCACTTCGGACTCGGTGTGCAGGGACTTGTTTCTAAGCCTGGATGTTTTGACATCCTCACGGCCCGGCCAGGAGTTAGCCGAGGGCCACGGCTTAAACCTGCAAGGGGTATGATTAGAGAGGCTTTGTGGCTGGAGCGGCCTCTCTTTAGCAAGGAAAGCTGGGAGCTGGCGGTGCCCCCGTGTACAGCTGTCTGGAGCAAACCCTGGACTAGTAAAGTGAGCCCATGAACAGATAGTTAAGGGATCTTTTGTACCTTGCACTTCACGTAACATAGTCATTTAGCTCTCTCTCACTGCAAGCCTGTCTTGCAGCTAAGGGAACAGACACCTGAAATAGCTGTAATTTTGCGAAGACTCATGGCTGACGCAGCTCTTAACTGTAGTTTAATGCCAAGTGTGGAAGAGGGATTAGGAGGCACGGAGGAAACCATGTTTTTTGTTTTTCATTTTTTTAATCCTCACCCAAGGACATTTTTTCCCCATTTTTTTTGGGGGGGACGGTAGGGGTAGAGAGAGAGAGAGAGAGAAAGATCAGTTGGCTGCCTTGTTGTGCACACCCCAAGGGGGATTGAACCCACAACCTGGGTATGTGCCCTGATCAGGAATCAAACCTGCAACATTTCGGTCCGTGGGATGGTGCTCCAACCAACTGAGCCACACCAGCCAGGGCTGGAGCCATGTTTTGGGGGAGAAGAAAGGACTGGACAAGCTTCAGGACAGAATCCTTAGGACATACGTGTATTTCCATATTCCTGTTCTTGTGGGCTTGTGGGCTTGTACTGCTTGGACAGATAGATACTAAGGAACTACAGAGACCACCTTTCGTAGAGGGGAAGCTGGTGCTGTGGGGGCCATTGGTTTGGGTCCTGACTCGTGTTAGAGGTAGAACTGGGAGGGTCTGCTTGCCTGGTTTGATCAGTTTCAAGGCCTGAGTTGGGGGTGGATGGGGTGGGCCTATCGATTGTAACAAAAAAATCAGAGCTTATGATCCAAAATCAGACAATAATCAAAATCACAGACTTAGAGAATATTATACCCAGAAGGGACCTCAGAGAGAATCTAAGGTCTTATGTCCTTTTACAGATGTAGGAGTCTGAAGCTGGTGGGGAGACCACAGGCCTAGGAAAACGGGGTGTTAGCCACAGAGCCTAGACAGCTTGCTGGTCTGCATGAGCCTATAAGACCGGGGTTGCAGTAAACGAAGAGAAGCTGAACGGAGCAGGTTCAGGGGAAGGCAGGGCGCAGTGGGTTGCTGTACGTTTCTGAGAAGTTTGACAATGTGGAGGAGCGTGGCTAGGAGGCAGTAGGGAGGGATGGCTGGGCCAAGTCCAGATTTGTAGCATACAGTGGCCTGAGCGTCTTCGGAGACAGGCAGTTCGCGGGGAGGGGCGAATCAGTACTGCAGAAGGAGAAGGGAGGGTGCTGTAGGGTGGGGATCCTTTCCCGGCTCTGAGGTCAGGTCCGGAGTCTGCACCAGGAGCCACAAGGTGCTGGTGTTGTGAGCTGAAGGCTCGCCCTTCCTCTGCCTCGCCCGGCCCCTGCAGGTGATCGCGGTGGTGATGGACGTGTTCACAGACATCGACATCCTCAGAGACCTGCAGGAGATGTGTCGGAAACATGGAGTTGCTGTCTACATCCTGCTGGACCAGGCTCTGCTCTCCCAGTTTCTGGACATGTGCATGGATCTGAAAGTTCATCCTGAGCAGGAAAAGGTTGGTGTTGCACTGTTTCTGGTTTCACTACGGTCAAGACTAGGACGTGGTAGTTGTATCCCCATCACAAGGGAGGCAGCTGGGGCCACGAGCAGAGCGACGTGTTTGCCTGAAGTCTCACAGAAAAGAAACGACAGAGTCAGGATTCAAGCCTTGGCCGCTGCCTCACATCACGCCGGACTGTTGATGTGCAGAGGCTGCCTTGGAAGCTGCTGCTTTTGACTGTAGTGCTGGTAGGCTCCAGTTTTGATCATAGTGACGGCCACCAGTGGAGCTCCTGCCCTGCCTGGGCACTGTCCTCGGCTCTTGACAAACGTTACGCAACTTAATCCTTACAGAAGCCCTTTCTCGTAAGTGGCATTCTCCCTGTGTGTCAGATCAGGAGGGGTGACGCAGAGAGCTGCTGAAAAGTGGTGGGACCGGTGTTTGACCCCCCCATCTGCCTTCACTGTCACATGGTGCCTCTCATGTCTCATTATTAGAAAATTAGACTTTTTGTGTCCTTTGCTCTGGGTGTGAAAGTCATTGAGCTTAAGAATTGAAATATAATACAATTTAAATGTTATACAACTTGGCTGGCTTGGTCTTTTTAGTGCAGAGAAGCAAGAAAAATAGTCATTATACCATTTTTTAAAAAATTAAGCAGCTTAACATGTGAGCTTCAGAATTTAATATATCAATTTAGCTCATCACCCATGAGCACCTACTATGCGCTGTTCTAGGTACTGGAAATAAAGCCGTCAGCAAAACAAGGAAAGAATTTGGGCCTTAATACTATAGGTTACTGCATAGGGGACATAAAGTTACTGCCTTATTATTAAGCAATTTGGTTTTGCAAAATCTTAGCTATTTAACTTCTCCCACAGAGTTCTTGTTGGCTGCTTTCCCTAATGAGGAAACCAAGGATTGGGTTTTAATTAGGTAGTTTCTAACTTGTTGCTGGTGCTACAAAGCAAATCACGATGGCGGTGGGATTGGACCTTGGAGAGCCAGTGAGATGAGGCAGCCAGGTGACCCAACAGTCAAACAGAAAGCGAGATCAGGTGGACCCCAGGAACGTGCACGTCAGGCGTGGAAAAGAGGGTTGTCCCCTAGCCTAACGTTCAGTCCGTGACTGCTCCCCTAGAGCAAGGTGGAGAGATTGAAGGCGTCATCGTTTAATTTCAGGGCACTCTTTCTGTAATTAAAGCGGTGTGTTGGCAGCAGGAAAATCACAGAATAGCTCTAGCAGCAAGTTTGATCAGGATATTGGCTGTGATTCATCTAACTCAGCAGAAACCCAGGAGTACTGTCGCCAGCTCAGTTGCCCACTGCTGGTTGGTGCCTTTTCGGGTGTCCAGGTCCTCGGTCGGAGGGCCTGAAAGGAGGTCTGTGTCTCTGACCTCACCAATTTTCTTCCTGTCTTAACTCTTTCCTGGGGAAACACCGTCTTCCCTGGCTGCTTCCCTCACCTGGGCACATCTGTGCTGGTGAGCCCGTGCCCTCACCGGGTGGGGGCAGACTCCCCCCACCAGGCCCTGGCCCTGGCCCTGTGGCTGGTTCAGATGTTCCCTGTCCTGTCTGTAGGAACGTGGTCACACGTTTGCATGCAGGCCTCAGAAATAATGCTTTGGCCACAATCACAGAGGCGTGCACAATATTCAGGTAAGTGCCAAAGAGTAAGATGCACAAAAGCATGCCCGAGTCTGCTCATAGTGATGTTTCTTTATGCTTGTTATTGTGTGTTGATCCTTGGAAGCTCTGCTGAGGAACTGTCCCCTCCTCCAGGAAGCCCTTCCCTGCCAGCTCCATGTGTTCCTCTGTGGAAGTTAATGACTTTTTAAAATTAATTTAATTTCCATTTTAAAATAATTTATGGTTTACAAAAGAGTCAGAAAAACAGTATAAGCAATATAAGGAATTCACGAATACTTTTTGCTCTAATTCTCTAAATGTGGCCATCTTACAACCCTCAGTACAAATTTGAAAATGAAGCAATAAACTTGATATACTATTATCTGATCTAATTATACATTTCACTGGTCATTGCGTGAAAGCACCTTTTCTTGTCCAGGGCCAGAGCTGGTGTAGTTGTCGTGTCTCCTCGGCCTCCTCTCCTCTGGAACCACTCGTCCTGCTGTGTTTCAGGGTCTGGACGCTTTGAGGAATACCAGCCAGGTTTCTGTAGAGTTTGGGTTTGTCTGGTGTTTCCTCCTGGTTAAATTCAGATTGTGCGTTTTGGTAACAATGCCACTGAAGTGATGTCATCTTGTGTAGTTTTTTCTGTTTGGCCCTTTGTTTTTATTTGTGAAGTCACTATAGATTCATGGAAATTATAAAGTTAATACAAAGAGGTTTCCCTGGATCCTTTACCCAGTTTCCCCCAATGGTTATGTCGGTTTAACTTATAGTACGATAGCAAAAGCTGGAAACCGACGTGGGTACAATGCACATCTGTGGTTCTGTGCCATTTTCTCACGTGTGCATCTGTGTAACCACCCCCGCCATCAAGAGGCAGAGCTGTTCTGCACCACTGAGATCGCCCTTGTGCCACACCTTTATGGTCACAGCCAGGCCCCTCTCTGTGCCCTCCCCCCGCGCCCCCCGCCCTGTCTCCGTAATTTTGTCATTTAGAGAACGTTATGTAAATGGAACCAGGTAGTATGTGACCCTTTGAGACTGGCTGTTTTCCATCCGCATGAATCCCTTGGGGTCCACCCAAATTGTGTGTATCAGTGGTTTGTTCCTTTTAGCTCCTGAGTAGTATCATGGCATGGTTATGCCATAGGCCGTTCAACCGTTCACCCAGAGGAAGACAGTAGGATGGTGTGCAGTCTTTTGCTACAGGGAGTAAAGGCATGATGAATACCTGCACATGGGTTTTGTGTGGACACAGCTCTTCACTTCTCTGGATGATGTTAGCCTTGCTGTAGTTTTTAATCATTTATTACTTTTCTCTCTCCTGTCCAGTCCTTGCAGGTCAGGAGTCTGCCTTAGAGCAAGAAGCATGCCTTATATCTCTGTTGTCTCAAGACCTGGCACATAATAGGGGCTTTCTTTGTTTGTGGAATGAATGAGAGAGTCAAACAAAAATCTTGAATATTTAATTTGAATGTATAAGGTTTCTAAAGATATTTAGCTACTGATCTCCAAAGAAGCTGAATACGGATTGTCTTAGTATTTTGCATACCATTGTATATATATTACGTGTGTCACTTTACAAAGATAATTACGCATGCACAGGCAGTATACAGCCCCAGTGTGCTCCCAGGGCACCTTTCTGGGAAATGCATACTTGTGGGAAATTCGCCATTGCCGATGAAGACATGTGAGGTGAGAGTTTCCTGCTTCAAGTCCTGTATCGGAGAGGCCTCGTCCTTGTGCTCTGGGTCCACGATGGTGGGGGGCTGTTAATTACTGCTGATCTTACTAAACAAAAGAAGTAGGAGAAATGGCAACTTAGCTTCTTTAAGCCTTTGTTAAGATGCTATTTATTATGAGCACGTTCCCTTTGATAGTTTAATCCCCTGTGTTTTGTTTCAAAAGTCACTTCTCAGCTTCTGTTGTTTAGTATCACCAAAAAGTGAGTCTTCTTTTACAGCACACGCTCACGTGAACCGAGGGTCTCAAACATACATGTAAGAAACGGGCACGTGAGACGCTGGGCAAAACGTGAAGCTGTACTGCTTGGGCGCTGAGAATCGCCCGGCCAGGGCACCAGGCGCATTGTCACTGAACGGTGACCACGGGCCACTGGTCGGCCTAAACGTCTGTCTCTTTGGGAATTGTGAACTAGGCCCTCTCGTCTTAATTGTCTGTTCACTAGGCTGTTCGTTTCCTTCTTCCCCGCTCTCCTGCCAACAGCTGATGACAGTACGGACGATCACAGGGAACATCTACTACGCGAGGTCGGGCACTAAAATTGTTGGGAAGGTGCATGAAAAGTTCACACTGATCGATGGCATTCGCGTGGCTACAGGCTCCTACAGGTACGTTCCTCACCCGTCCTTGCCTGTTAATCTGCTTTTTAGAAGGAGCATGCCATGTAAAGGCAAAGCTTTTTCCCTCTCAACGCAAGGCTTTATAGTCCGACATTCTGAGATGTGTGGATCTGTGTGTGAGTAGGTTCATCAAAGCCTCCTCCTACAGGAGGGAGTTGGGGGGATCACCTCCCCTGCCCTGTGCCCCACAAAACTGAAGTGCAGAGGTGGACCTTTGCCTTGAGACCCCACAGTGAGCGAGCCCTAGGCACAAGCCTCAGCCAGGCCCGCAGCAGATGAAGTGGGGGTTAACAGTGACGTGAACAGTCCGAGTCTTATTCCTTGGGTACTTTGCACCCCTGTTCCTGCTCACTTGAAGGTAATGGCAGTCTCAGGCCTGGGTATCCGTGTAGACCGCAGAGCTGGAGCGCTCAGCTCACACTTAAATCCTTCACCTTGCTTCAAGCCTTGTAATCTAGTGCTTCCGCCCAGAAGGCACTGATCCACGTTCTGGCCCTGCCTTTGAAGTCTCGCTTTGGCAAAGGCAGCTTAAGGGAGAGTGCAGGAAAGTTGAATAGAGGGTGGAGGTAACGAGTGGCTAGCACTAATCTCCAGAAGTTAAGACATGCCATTTTTTTCTCCTGTGGCTTCCGTGTTTGGCCACCTCTGCGTTAGATTGTCTGATGCAGTGCATGAGGTGTGGCTTAGAGTTCAAAAATGAAAAACTCATTCTTGAAGGAACGCACATTCCTGAGTGATCAGTATGTGTCAGCACTGGGTAAAGTGGACGTGGGGAGATGTGCGGCCGGTGAGGCGGTGAGATGGAAGTCTCAGTGCCTTTTCCAGCAGTACTGTCAGTGCTGGGGAGAATGTGCCCTCTTCCTGAGTCTTCTTCCATAAGAAGTTTTTAAATAAGAGGAGGAAACTGGGTTTCCACCCAAAGAAAGATTTCTCTCTGTTAGCCAACTTTAGCTCAACTGGTTTTTGGCTATTATAAAATATAAAAACTACCCTCTGCAAATGAAATATGCTACCATTGAGGATGAGGAGGTTGATGGCTTTCATTTGCTGGGGACTTGTTATAATCCTGGTGTTAAACAGGTGTCTTATTTATGTGATCTTGTTGAGGGTTTTCAAAAGAATCTCCCTTCTCTGTCAGTGGGGCGACTGTAAGGGCAGAAAGCTAACTCAAACTGTGCGGGTGGGATTTATCGACTCAAGTGCCTTAGAGGTGTAGAAAGGTTTGCAGCTCCTCTGGACCTGGAGGCCGTGCATGTATCAGGGCCCTGTCTCCTGGTCCTGTTTTCTCTAGTGGTCTTTATTCTCAGTCACACTCTCCAACTGAAGGCAAAGATCCAGGCTTTCTTATGTGGCCTTTAATAGCTGTCTCCCAAAGAGAGAGACTTGATTTCTTTCAGCGCTGGTAGCAATCCTGGAAAAATGACTCGGCCCCAGGTGGGTCACACGGCCACCCTGGGTAGCTCCCTATATCAGAGGGCACAGGGTGGTCTGGCCAGCCTGGTCACATGCCCATCCCTCCTGTGATTGGAGAGGGTGCATAAATGAAGGCCTTTTGGCCTAGGTTGGGCGTGGGTTCTGTCACCAGAGGAAGGAGGGATGCTGGACAGGCAGGGACACGGTCTAGTCAGCTCTAAATGTGCTTCCAGCAACAGCGCCATCATTAGAATGACACAGTGTCCTTTGTGAAACTGGCAGTGCTGGAGGGAGCCCCGAGCACTGCACTGGCCATCCTTAGGGACTGGGCCTGGCCTAGGGTCCACCATAGCTTCCTGCTGTGAAATCACGAGCCAGTTTCCTCCCTTCGAAAATGGGGCGCTGGCTGAAATATTTTAGAGACCCATTCTAGTTTTCAAAAACGCTGAGGCTGAGGATGTGCTGATGTTAGTGTATCGGTTAAGCAGTCGGCCTTTTTACTTTCATATTAACCCATAATGTGCTGTGCATCTGGGCTGAGGCTGGGTGAATTCACACTGTATGCTGGGTGTGCTGTCATTAGAGTTATGACTCTTAGGTAACAGGATGCCTGGGCTTTATTATTCAGACTGACAATTAATGCATTAAAATTGCTTATGCTGAGCAGTTTCTATTTGTTTCTTTTTACTCCTTAAGTTTTACATGGACAGATGGCAAATTAAATAGCAGTAACTTGGTCATTCTGTCCGGCCAAGTGGTGGAACACTTTGACCTGGAGTTCCGCATCCTGTATGCGCAGTCAAAGCCCATCAGCTCCAAACTCCTGTCTGGCTTCCGAATCAGCGGCAAGTTCGACCATCTAGTTGACCGGCAGCTGCCATCCAAGGGGCTCACGCTGGGCAACCTGCTGCGGCAGCGGCTGGCCAGGCTCTCCAGCACCCCCAGGAGGGCCGAGCCGGAGTGTGGGGCGCCCGCCAGGAGCAGGGCAGAGGCGGGGCGCCACGACTCTGAGTCCTCCACCATCGATGAGGAGGACTACCTGAACAGCCACCGGGACGCAGCAGAGGGTGGGACGGCGGCTGATGCCGCCACTCAGACGGAGCCCGGGGAGGAGGTGCGGGCAGTGAGCGTGAGTGACTCGGGAACACAGACCGGCACCACCCTGACCAGCGCTGGGACCCAAACCACTGTGGCCACCCGGGCGGCAAGCTCCCAAACCGTGACTCGGTTCGTGTCGGCCACCACCCAGACTTATGTGGACGAGAATGGTCTCTTTCCTCAGGGAACCCAATCTAAAGAAGGGTCACCCATCTCGAAGATGTCTGTCTCGCGATCTTCCAGCTTGAAGTCTTACTCCTCGCTGTCTTCCCAAGGCTCTGTGGCGAGCTCCATTGGCTCCCAGACTTCCGTCCGAGTCACCCCCCTCTGCCATCCCGGCCATTACAAGTACTGGGGCTCCCCCCACTTCGACTCCTTCAGAAACTTGAATAAAGAGCGGCAGTTTCACTTGTCTGGCATCAGGTCCCGGCTCCACCACATGCTGGCTATGCTCTCACGGCGAACAGTTCTCAATGAAAACTATCTTGGCTTTAACTCTGGAAATTTTACCAGAGCACCAGTTAGCTTGCTGGCCATTAGAGATATTGCACTCTACCCCTCCCATCAGTGACTGCGGCGCCCAGGCCGCCTCGGGTCGTCCCGCAGCAGACGCATCCCGGCACGCTGCTTCACCAAACGTCTCCTGTCCCTGGTTTCCTTCCCCCTGACCTTTACTCACCCTGATTTTCTTTGAATCCTATAAACTGTTTATTATTTTCCATGCTTTTAATTTTATTTTTGTCATATATAAACCAGCTATTGGTTTTAAGGTTTAAACACTATGGGTACAGTTTCTTTGCACAATTTTAATATTGGTATCTCTTAAAGAGAATGTTTGGGGGTTCTCAGGTAAGAGAGATAAAAATATGTTTTACATTTTTCTGGATTTGTGTATTCTGTTTTACTGCTTTGAATCACTAATTTTTATGATTCAAATCCTGTTTAGAATAAACTTTCTTAATTGTCTCAGGATGTCTGTGTTCTTAGAATTAACTAAATATAAACAACTTTTATTTGGTGATTGCTTGAGTACCTTTTTGTTTCTCTTTTTCGCTTTCAGGCATTTTTCTTTTTTAACTCTTGGAGTGTGTCACAAGTAATGAACCTAATAGCTATTTATGTAACTTTTAAAACATTGTGGTGTGGAGAAAAAGTAGATGATCCACATCGCAACAGAGAAAATATTTACTTAAAAAATAGAGCACATAAAGAAGCAAGTGTCCCCTGGCTGGTATGTCTCCGTGGGTTGGGCATCGTCCTGCGACATGAAAGGCGGCCAGTTCGATTCCCGGTTGGGGCACGGGCCTGGGCTGCGGGTCGCAGATTTCGTCCCCAGTTGGGGCTTGTGAATGAGGGAACCGGTCCATGTTTCTCTCTCACGTCGATGTTTCTCTCCCTCTCTTTCTCCCTCCCTCTCCATCTCTCTAAAAATAAATGAAATCTTAAAAAAAAAATGTTAGGTTTATTCCTTTCTTAGCAATATGAATATTGACGTTACTATCCCTATAGTTTGAATGAGGACACTTGCCAAAATTCGCAGGTCTTTTTGTGTGCCTTTAGCTTGTCTTTTTTCAAAGAAAAAACTTGAGCTATTTAGACAGCGACCTTGGTTCTCTGCTTCTCTGCAAAAGGTAGAGATTCATCCCTGATATTAACTCCAGTGGCCCCACGAGCTTAATTTCATCAGATGGGTGGATTGACAGTGATGTAGCAATCTAATCCTGGAGCAGGGGCAAAGAGGACACTGACAATTATCCCAGATTCCTCGTCCATCATCAGCAGGCAATGCAACTGGTTTCTACACCCTGCTAATCAGGGGGTGGTACGGCTGCGCAATCCTGTTTTTGTCTAGTCTCATTTGCATGGGCACACAAAAGAGTGTTCAGTAATGGCTCCCTCCTCCTGATCTGGCCAGAGCAAACGAGGTCTGTAATGGGGGTGGGGGTGCCGTCTGCCACAGAGACACATGCTGTCGCACCCAGACCCGGAACACGCCTGCCGGTGTGCATGCGTGCACCGGGACTCCCTTATGGTCACCAGGTTATTTGCTGGGTTAGTTTTATAATCAGGGCTGTGAAGCCGACCAGACAACTGGTTCATGTCCAGTTGTGAACAACTCTGGCCTAAGCCTCAAATACACATGTTATTTGAAACCATTTATAGATTTAGATAATTTCCTATGTGTTATCTTTGATCCTCCCGACAGTGTAGTGGTTGGACAGCCGTTATTCCCAATTTTCAGATGAAGAGACCGAAGCTTAGGTTAAGTAGCATATACAAGGTTACATGGCTAATAAATGGTAACACAAACCTAGGTTTTCAGATTCTAGGTTCAGTATTCTGTTATACTACTGTGCCTTTACAGAGAGTAATGGAGGCATTAGGAGCATTCCTTGAGCCCTGGCTGGTGTGGCTCAGTGGATTGAGCGGCAGCCTGCGAATGTAAGGGACACTGGTTCGATTCCCAGTCAGGGTACATGCATGGGTTGCAGGCCAGGTCCCCAGTGCGGGGTGTATGAGAGGCAACCAAACATTGATGTTTCTCTCTCTTTCTCCTTCCCTTTCCCTCCCTGTAAAAATAAATAAAATCTTAAAGAAAAAAAAATAAAGTCTTTAAAAGAAAAAGGAAGCATGCCTTGAGAAATGGCAGTTAATGCCATGGTGAATTGCAAACATAAGTTTTAAACAAATGTGGGCGTGCCTGAAATTTCACCTCTATGTGTTCTATGGGACTCTGCACAGGCATTCATAAAAGGTTCTGTGTTCGCCTTGGGAAATGGTGGCTCACATAAGTTTAAACAGGACTCTTTACTGTAGGGCCGCCCAGACTTTTGAATGAGGTGGTGAGCACACTGACTTCATAGAGGAGGGTGGGCCTATCACAAGCCTCCCTGACCACTGAGTCCTCTCCTTTGTGCACAGACTCAAATCCATTCTCTGAAAGTACTGGAATCGATTCAAAATAACAAAAGGAGTATGGGATTCTAAGGCAATGGTCCCACCTCTCAGTGTAAGCAAAGCTTTTCTGGCACTTGCCTGGAGAGTGTCCCTGTAGGACAGTTTCTCAAGGTGAGATCCGCCATCCGTCTGCATCAGAGTTAGCCGGGTCCTTGTTTAAAATGTTGATTAGTGGCCTCACTCCCAGGGGAGGGGGATGGTGAGTGTGGGAAACTATTTGGTTCAAGAATATTTGTTGCCACTCCCTGGGAGAGAATTGTATTTCTTTATCTAATGTCGGACTTGGCCATTGCTGACAAGCTTGTAATGTTTCAGTACACATCTAAGAGATAAAAGCTTACTTAAAGAAAAATGTAACCACACCACCACGATCGCACCTAAACAACTCTGATAAAAATGCCTCCATGTTACCCGATGGTCAGTATTCAAAGGCAGTTGTCTCATTTTTTTCCTCCCTGGTCATTCTGAGTTAGCAATCCATACACTTCAAGGTCAACCTCATCGGACTGCAGGGTCAACATTCTCTTGAAAGATTTAGGGCAGCCACTGAAGAGATGGCCTCCCCACCTCTGTGGGTAGTTGGGCTGGGGAGTCTCTAGACTTTACTTACGGGACTTAAAGACACAAGATCATGTAAATGAAAATTTACAGGACAAAATCCAAGGGTGAGGAATGAGTCAGGAATGAGGCTGCAGGTGCGTGGCCCAGTGACCTGCACACCTACCTGGGCAGGCCACACATTACACTTGAAGCTCTCAGTGGCCAGGGCAGAAGGAGAAACCTGGTTGGATCCACCATTCGCAATGTCCCTGAGATGAAGGCAAATCCAGGTACAAGAAGAACAATCTTGTACTAAAAATCAGGTATGAATTTCTCACAGGTGTCCTCTTATCAAAATGATAGTTAAGCATCCTGACAATGAACACAATGACAGATATTCTGGGTGTGCCCAAACACTAAACTCTGCAAGAGTAGCTGTGCAAACTGACTTGGACGTGTTCACAGGTGGTGTGTGAACGTGGAACGTGACTTACGTTGAAAATGTCCAGATGAGCATTATTACACGAGGTCCACTGGTGCCACACACCCGGAAACATGTCCCAGTCTGCCTGGCAGAGCTGCAGTTCATGCCTGTGAACACCCCATTCATTCTCAAGTGTCCCGGTCTGAACAATAAAGCATGCAACCTTCACATCCCGAAAGCTCCGGACTGACCTCAGCAGGCCCGCCCCGGCTCATCTGATGCCACAGATGCGTGCGTTCCTCGGGCCAGCGTGGCACACTGCCCTGGTGGCTGGGTCTCCTTCCCAGTGGATCTCTCCACACCTCCGTGCCCACATCCTTGGCGCCAAGCAAACACTTATGCTGACATGTGGGAACTCGATCGTTTGTGTGCAAGCCAGCAAACCAGACAGGTTGGCATGTGTTATAGCTTTCAGCAGCGGGCTGCACCTTAGCCTCAGTGGAAAATCCCAGTATGCTACGATTCAGGAGAAGCAGTTCTGCAAAGGAAAACCTCTTCTCAGGCTGGGAGGTGGCTCTCTGATCTGGCTTGATGAAGTAGACCCCAGGGAAGTTAGGGTTTTTCTTAGGAAGCCAAGAGTTCTAGCTCATGACTACAAGGTTGGAGTAGTGGACATCCGTCATTTTTACTTCTTTCGTTTACCCTCCAAAACTCCTCCTCGGCTTTCCCTCTGAGGAACTGTTCTGTTCCCAGCTGCTAGTCAGTCCACGTGGTTCCGGTGAAGCTGACCACACCTGTCTTGTGGTGGAGTGTGGCCTAGGTGTAAGCCATTGGCCCTTGTGACTGATTCATGGATGGATACATGGCCAGATACTTTTGCCGTGGATTTCTGGGGAAAAGCCTTGATGTTGAGAGGATGCGGTGGCTAAGCTGACACGGCCATCTAGTTATCACGACACTTGGGTCACTAGAAGACAGAACAATATGATCACAAATGCAGCAGTGTCTCGAGTCAGAACTACTCTTGGACTTTACATGAGCCATTTTCGCTTAAGTGAGAATATGACTTGTTACATAAAAGCATTTACTGGCACAAAGACAAAAAAACTCCTCAATCTGCCTCCTAAACAGGGCCAAGATGGTAGGGCTGGAAACAGTTCAAAGCAGAAAGTTCCAGTTACCACAGGCACAGAAAAACTTCTGTCATGTACTCATGAAATGTGATTTTGAGGAGCATCTTTCATTATCATACAGAAGTTGCAAAATGTATCCTTATGTAACAAAATGATCAAACTTTGATGAATTGTTGGCAATGAACCAAATAAATTCTGGATGTCATCTCAAGACAATGGTTTTAATTTTAGAGTTGTTATTTTAGGCCATTCTTTCTGAAAATAGTTAATTAGGCAGGATAAGATAGTCTATAGAGACCATCCTTGGTTTTTGACAGTAAAACCAAACCATCAACATTTAGGTTATTTCTTAGGTGTTTTCTCCAATAGACACCTATAAGCAAAACCACCCATTAGGGACAGTTGGACATTGAGAACTTCCTGGGAGAGGTAAACTAATTCTCATCTAGGAGAGTTAAGCTCTGATGGTTTTAAATGGTGCATGTGATTGGGGGGAAAAAAACACTAACCAGGGAATTAGAAAGCCTGAGTTCTAGTTCCAGTTCTGATGCAAAATTAGCTCATCGATTCTGACCAAGTCCTTTTTTTTTCTTTTTTTTAATTTATTTTTAGGAGAAAGGGGAAGGGAAGGAGAAAGAGAGGAAGAGAATATCATGTGTGGTTGCCTCTCACATGGCCCCCACAAGGGAACTGGCCTGCAACCCAGGCATGTGCCCTGACTGGGAATTGAACCAGCGACCCTTTGGTTCGCAGCTGGTGCTCAATCCACTGAGCTACACCAGCCAGGGCTTGACCAAATCCTTTTAACTTCCATGGGCCTCAGGATTTATTCTATAAAATGTAGTATTTAGACTAGATGTTTAAAAAAATTTTTAAATAAGATTTTATTTGAGTCAAACTGACATCATATACTGGGGAGCAAGATTTCAAATGCTTTTCCAGACTAGACATTGACTAAAATCTCCAGCTTTACTGTCTCTTTGTAAATAGAAAGACTTCTTTATATAAATCATGAATAATTTATAAAATACGGAATAAAAAGTGACAGTTATTGCATTTTCCTTTGTATTCATATATAAACTCTGTTTTCTGTACCTGAGCCTTTGGTGAAATAAGACAAAAATAAAACAAGAAAGAATCAATGTTATGAAGAACTTTAAAAAAGCATAAAGCATGGTGTTCACATATACATTTACTCAATAGGCACTTCTGTTATTGGGCTAGAAATATGAATGGGACATGGTCCTTGTCCTTAAGAAGCCTGCAGTGTAACAGTGGAGATTTACTGTAGTTCCACTAAGCAAGCTTTATCACGCAGGGATACATTGAGTACACAGGTTCTGGGTCTGCTTAAGCCAGATAGTGAGCTTAGAGAAGTCTTAGAGCTGACCACTATGAGGATGTGTTAAAGGATGGATGGAGAGTTCTAGGCAGAGGGATTATCAGGTACTGCATCCTATTTTCATTATTATGGAAATAGATACTAGGAAAATAAAAGTATGCATGTAAATTGAGATTCACCCCTTGGTGAATTTGGTCTATTTGCGTTAAGGAGAGCTAACATGGATTGAATACTTGCCAGAGGACTTATACTGTGTTCGGTGCTTCACATGTTATCTTTTTAAATACAGCCTTTAAAATATTAGATGACAGCACGGAGGCAGGAAATGGCAAAGTTAGGATTCCAAGTCATGTCTGCTTGTCTCCACCCCTTGATCTTACCATGGCTATGTCATTTCTCTGAAAGAGTGCATAATTTTCTTCACAGCTCTGAAAATGCATAGATTCTGAAGCTTCTCCCTTCCAACTAGTTGCCTACCCATAAAATAGTTCCTTTACTTGAGCTTACTAGCTCTCGTTAGTGAACTCGTTCTCAAGCTTGTTGATTAAAAAGAATCATTTGAGGGGCTTCTTAAAATGCAAGCTCCCAGGCCTTGCTCCTGGAGATTCTAACTCAAGAATGGACTGGGGACTAGTACTTGTATTTTAAACAAGCATCCAAATCATATGAACAATCAAATTATAGGAAACGCTGGGTTAGTGTCCTAGCCAATTGGTATACCCATTTCTAGGTCTCTTAGTCCAAACCATTTTTATCCCCGTTTTTCAGCTTTACTCTTAAGTCCCCTGAAGACTTCCTTCCACACCGTTTACCACTGTTTTCTTTACTGATAGTAATAAACACTACTGTTTACCGAGCACGGATTTATTTACTATTCACTCTCGCCTCCACCTTGAACAGAAGCTCCATGAAGGGGCTGAAACTGCAGTACGTGGGCGCTCCGGAAATACTTACTGAACCAGCAAACCCACAAGGCAGTTATTATTATCCTTCAACTTGAAACTATGGGGGAGAAGAAAAGAGAAACGGCAAAGCTGAGAGAGCTTGCGACATAACTAGTATTTAGTAGTTAATTTTGGACAAACTGCCCCCGTTCCCACTGCCTGCCAGCAGTCCCTTCCCAAAGCTCGCTCTTCTGAGGCCATGGTCCCCCACCCTGGCCACGCCGAGCTCCTAGAATAGCTACTAGGAACGGAGACCAGCTGAGCTAAAACGCCCTTTTCTCCGGCGTGGGGTTGATCACGTGGGCCTGGGGGCGGGGCCGGAACGCTAGCAGAAGACTAGCTGTAGTCCACGTGGTGCAGAGGGGTGGGTTGTCTCGGGGGCGTGGCCGTAACACCACGGAAACCGGCGGCCTACACTCCCCGAGAGCCACGCCCCCCCCGTTCCCTCCGGGGCTCGCGCGCAACGGAGGGGTAGAGGGGAGGATCCTTCCTCGTGACCTTTCACCCCAACATGGCTGCGCCCATGGGACCCGTGAAGTTCTGGCGACCCGGTAAGGCTTTGAACAGAACGCCGGGTAGATACAGCGGACTGACTTTGGTTTTGGCTTGGCTGCCGGCGTCCTGCAGCCTGCGGACTTGCTCGCAGGCCTAGCCTCGGCCGATTGGCCACAGCCGCCTCGATGATGGTAGGCTCTGCGCTTACAGTGGTCGGGAGGGATTTGGGGGTCAGTTCTCAGCCTGGGCAGAAATTCACTCTGTGACCTTGTTTGAGTCTCCCAGCCTCTCTGGGCCTCGTTTCCTCACTCCTGATGCTTGTCTGGCCCAATCTGCGAGATGGAGAAACGCTAAAGCTCCCACGCGTGTCCTGTTACCGCTCTGGGGCTAACCTGGAATCGACAGGCAGTGCCACTCAGGATTTAGGAGCTCCAGCTGCGGAGTCGTCTGCGTGGGTTCGAATTTTGCGCTCTGCCCTAGTGGCTGAGTGCTTTGAGCAAATCACTTAATCCGTCTGAACCTTAGCTTCCTCAGTTGTCAAACGGGTGGAATAATAACATTTATCCTTGAGCTTGGATACGGAGCACGAAGAGTTGTCTGACGTAGAGTAAGTGCTCATAAAAAGGGAAAATGCCTTATTTTGTTTTAGGGTAATTCTTGTCTACTCCGACTGTCTACCAGCAAGTGATCTCCTACATAGCAGCAGACACGGACTTCCGCTCTTGCAGCCTAACACGAATCTCACTCAGTCCTAAATGCTTCGCTTGTTTTATTTGAATTTTCTCTATCAGGATTTTATTGAATGTGTATATGTGAGACCTTGCTAGGTGCATTACTTCCTCCCCTTCCATGAAGTTTTCCTGAAAAACAAAATTTTTCCCCTACTGCTTGCTCCTTTGCAGGTCTGGATATGCAAAGTATATTGCAGCAAACATGAAATGAGACAGAAGGTAAAACAAGGAAAGCTTTTAACTTTAAAGGGTATTTTAGAGTGGGCCCCTGAAATTCTAACCATGTGCAAAAGTGATGTGGGAGATAAAACCATGCAAGGGCTGTGTTAATTCTTTTTTAAAATCTGTAGTTTGTTACTTAACAACAATTTTATAATTCAGCATTTCAAAGTCATTTGCCAATTATCTATCCATCCTGAATTTTATTTGCAGGCAAATCTAGGCTCCCATTAGGTAACAGTGGTACCTACCCTCTGTTTATTCAAGCCTTTAATAATGGGTTAAAGTGTGAAGTATAATAAAGGCCTGAATGAACTGTTGAAAATCAAACCAGGATATTATTTTAGTTAAAGAACATGGGACTAATCTAAGAGTTTTATTCCATTATTTAGTTTATTCGTTGAAGGTATACTTACTGTACACCAAATTTTGAGCTCTAGAGACAGATATAGAAGACCAGGGCTCTACTCTGCTCTCAAGTTTATTCTCTGTCTCTCAAACATACCATGAAGCTGGATATCCTTTAGAAGAGATTTTAAAGTGAGGCAGAAAAAGGTGGTGGTAAGGAAAATGGGCTCTTGAGTTAGATGGTAGAGCCCATCCTTGACTACCATTTACTAACTTGGTGATTTGGCAGTCACTTAAGTGCTAAAAGTCTCAGTCACCTCATCTGTAAATTGGACATAATACCTACCCAAAGGATTGTTTTGAAGACTAAATGAAAGTACATGTGTATCACTAGACACATATTAACTATTGTAATTATATGGAAGTATAGAGGAGAGGGAAAGATTGAATGTGTGGATAAGAAATACTTCATATAGCTAGTGATAGTTTTTTGAGGTGGACACTAAAGCACAAGTAAGATTTTGTTCCACAGAGAAGTAAAATGGAGCTCTAGGCAAAGGGTGCACTGTGCACAAAGGCAGAGTGGTGTGCATGCCTCAGGAATGTCCAAAAAACCAAAATGATTGGGTAGTGTGATGGCATTAAGTGGTGGGGGAAAGGATGGGGCAAAGTAGGTTTATAGTTTTTCATATGGAAAACAATACAATAATAATACAAGAACAAACTGTGTTTTGCATACTCACAACTGTAAACCTACTGTCTCCCCACCCTGTATTTTGGGGTTTAGCAGGAAATGAAACTAGAAAGATAGGGACCTCGTTGGGAGAGGTGTCATGCAAGTTAAAGAATCTGCCCTTCATTGCTTTTAGCAAGGGATGACGTACATGATCAGGTTTGTTTTAGAAAGATAACTTTGGTAGTGCTGTGCAGAATGGTTGGGGGAGGAAATTAAAGTTGGGGACACCCTTAAGAGAAGGTCCTGCTAAAACTGAGGAAGGATATCGAAAGCCTTGGTTCTGGCCTGGGAGCAGTGAGGAGGGACCTTGTTGGAGGGACATTTTAGAGGCAGATGTATGAGCATGTAAAGTCAGTAATGACTCAGATTTCTGGGTTAGGCAACTGTCTAGGTAAGAGGTTCTCAAATTTTGCTGTGTAGTTGTAGTTGAATCACTTGGGAAGCTTAAATGTCCTGCTGTTCTGTCAGACCCTATGACACTAAATCCGAAGTCTGGAGGGCCGGGAACTAAAAACATCAGTGTTTTTAAAAAAGATTCCCATCTGATTCCAGCATGTGTCAAAGTGTGGGAACCACTTGTCTGGATAAATTGTCATTAACTGAGGTGGGAATGGATTTAGAACACACTAGGCCCCAGGTTTGTGCTAGTACTTTTACTTGTATCATTTTATTAAACAGTCGCACTATCTCTATGATGGTGATATCACTCTCATTTGACAGGGGAAGAAACTGAAGTTCAAGGTATGAAAGTAGGATGTGGTAATTACATGGTGAAGGTCAAGTGAGGGATTGAGGCTAGAGGCAAGGCTAGATGTTAGAATCATGCACATATCCTGTAGGCTGGGGGTCACACGTTCAGGCAGCTACAGGGGCCTTTCAGACAGTATGAGTAAGTGAAGCTGTTGGGTGGAAGTAATGTGGAGTAGCGGGGACTGGGGCAAACTGGAATGCGCATGTACTGATACACGCCTGAGCTTGCACATGCTAGCGAAAGCAGGAGGTTTTAGTTAGTTCTGTCCAGTGGTTGTCGTATGGGCTCAGAGTTGCCGATTTTACGTCTAACATCCAGATTCGAATGGGAAATTTTTACACGTTTTAAATGAACTATTTCAAACACTTTAACCGAGGCATGTTTGGGGACCTTGAGTGACTAGTTTGCGATCTCTGCCAGTTTGTGGTATCTGCCTTAAGAGCTCTGTCTGAGCTGCGTGAGACTTCTGTTTGACCAGCCCACGTGGATCAGAAGGGGCTGGCCATGTTTCTTCACTTACTCAACAAATATTTCATGATTGCTGGCTACATGCCTGGCAGAAACTTTATGGCAACAACTTTGGAGACTTTTTTTGACCTGACCTACAGTAAGGAGTATATTGTGCTGTGATCCAGCAGGCGTACACACACTCCCCTGAAAAAAGTTGTACAAAAACAGTATTGCTTCCGGGGGCACACTCTAGACATAACTGAAAAAATTCTGGCCATGTTCCACTACATTAATTTTATAACCCACTAATGCGTGAGAGGGAATGCTGGATTGAGGGGGTTGCTGTTATCAGCCTTTTTTTTTTTTAAAAAAAAGATTATTTATTTATTTTTAGGGAGAGGTGAAGATAGGTGGAAAGAGAGGGAGAGAAACATAGACATAAGAGAGAAACATCAATCAATTGCCTCTTGTACTTGTCCAGACTGGGGACCGAACCCACTACCCAGGAATGTGCCCTGACCGGGAATCGAATCTGCCATCCTTAACTTTGCGGGACGATGCCCAACCAACTCAGTCACACCAGGCAGGGCCATTTATTAGATTATCAAAAGGTTCTGAGACTCCCCAAAATGTAAACCTAAATCATTGGGCTAAATATTCTTGTCATAAAGGCCCTGTACTTCACGTACCATCACAGATTCTGAGTTCAGAAGACCTGCTAGATAGTAGTTTTGGGTAATTACCCCTGTAGCGCCCCCAAAAGAAGGCTGTGCAGCGTGTTTGAACGTCTGGAGGGGTTTTTATTGCTGCATGGAGGCACCGTGCCCCAGTGTTGAACAGCTCGAACTGTTGAGTTGAGTTCTGAACCCTGTGTCATTTACTGATTATTCTTACTTCTGTCCTAGGGCTGCACAAGCAAACTGGCATGAAAAGTTATGGAAGCGATCATAAAAATGCTTCTCCAAAGGCATTTTTCTTTTCAGGCTAAAAATCTATGATACCTTGAACAGTTTTTCATGGTGGGATATGGCTTCCCTATTCTTCACCTTCCTGAGCACCAGGTCATCATTGGTCTTACCAAGAAGCGGCTGTGGAATATGTGGCTTAATCCGCTCAGCACAGTGGTTTCTTAGAACTGCACCTCCCATCCAGCCGTTCCGATTGTGTGATTCAAATGGGGGCTGCCGTTTATTGCGCCCCACTCCAGTGGCCATAGTTGATTGGATCGGGCTGGGCATTGGACCTATGCTGGGAGAAAAAGAGCCTCCCACACCCTCAGACAGCACACACCTGGGGCCCCTGGTCCCCCCATACTGAGTCCTTAATGTTCTCCGTAGCACTTACTGTCAGTTCACGCACTGAGTTACGTTCTGTCGGGGGGAACAACAGGAGCAGCAGTAAGCTGCACGAGGGTGGGCCTGCCCCCGCAGTGTTCATGCTGTATCTCCACGCTTCCACCCCTGCTGGGTGCGTGAACGAATGATTGGTGGAGGGACTGTGGGCCTGAGCGGTGGCACTGTCGTCGGCCCCGATTCCAGCTCCTGTAGAGAAGCCACCCTAAGGACAGAGATGACCTTGTCGAGAGGAGGAGAGAAGGAGAAAGCCCAGGCAGCATTCAAGTCCTGGTTCCTGTGGTCCGTGACCTTGCTGCCATCCTACAATACTGGGACTCATCCTTTGCTTCAGCTAATCCCACCGGGTTTCTGTCAGTTTTGTTGAGGGTTGGGTGATAATATAGACAGAGGGGTCAGAATGAAAACATTGTCTTCTGTAATGGACAGTGGTGTGAGGCCATTGTGGAGCCCGCTGAGAATGGACCTCCTTTGTTCTTGGAACTGCAAATGATGCCTACAGAGAATATTTTTGTATTTTTATAGGTATCGTACTTTTCTACATGCTTTCCTGAAGTTAAAGTTTAATGTCTCCTAGCAGTTTGAGATCACATGTATTGCTTCTGTTGTATTAGCTTTGTCTTTGAATTTGTAACTTTTGCACATTTTCCTGTTCACCGTATCAGAGAATCTGAAAAAAAATTTCTGTTACAGGTACAGAGGGACCAGGCGTCAGTATCTCTGAAGAGAGACAAAGTGTAGCGGAAAACTCTGCAACAACCGTCGTTTACAACCCTTATGCTGCCCTTTCTATAGAGCAGCAGAGGCAGAAGCTGCCGGTGTTCAAGGTGCGTTGAATAAGCACGTTCACTCTGTCGGCCAGAAGCCGTCTGCAAGAGCTGAATTGGCACCGGAGCGAGGACGGTCCTCTTAATGGTTCATTAGAACACAGAGAGCTCGAGACTCCCTTACCTGAAGGGATGAACTTTGCAAAATGTGTGTGTTAGTTAACGTTATGAATCTTCAAAGTCCTTAAGATTTTTTTTCAGTTAGATCTTCCGTATTGAAAACTGGAAGAAATGCATTGATGTTCTTTTCTCCCCTCTTTGTTTGACAAGTTCAAACATACAGAAAAACAGAAAAGGGCACAGTAAACTTCTATGCATCCAGCTTCAACAAATCACCGACACATGGCCAGTTTGGGCTTCCCCCCTCAAGGCCTGTTTCTTTAAACAAGATTAAGTGGGAATATGAGGTGGTTTCTGTTGAAGAGGTCAACTCCCACGGAGACAGCGACGGGATGTCGGTGTGTTTGCTACGTGCCTTGTGCGCGTCCAGACACTGGGTTTCATTAGTCTCATGAACTGGATGCATCTCTTGTCATCTCACAAGAGACCAAAGAGTAAAGTAGAATTCAGAATATGTTTGTTTACAGCGAGTCGTAATTCAGTACAGATGGACCCAATCCCTGGACACACCTCCTCCCCGTTGCCAAGTCCACGTGGGAAGCCAAATTGTAATCAGGAAGTGGGCTTAGAGCCAATGGCGATTTAGATATAGTTGAAGGATATTTTATTTACACAGCCCCGATGAAGGGTGATGAACTGTCCCTGGCTCACCCCATGCCTCTGGAATGACCCAGGTGGGTGTGGCCACCAGCACCCTGTCTCGCTCCCTCTCCTGGACAGTGCTGGGTGAAGGCTGCCAAGTCCTTATACTTAGGGAGCCCTGTCGTCTAGACTGCTAACTCCTCTCGTTAATATGTTCTTTTTCCAAATGGATATTAAATGGCAGCCTTATTGATTTAGCCAAGTGGCTTCCGTTAGAGGTGTGTGTGGCCCCAAACATTTCAGTCACTCACGTACTGCCAGTGTCTGGGTTTCCTTCCCAGGTGATTAACCTCACCCATTCGGTGTGAGTGTGAACCAGTTTGGCCCCCAGGAGATGAGCGTACAGGCTCACTGTGGCTTCCCCACCATGAGGGACACAGTTTGAGCTGGGACGAAGGGTCTGGACTTCAGAGTTCAAGCCCGGGCTCCCTTGTTTGTGTGCTGTGGGGCCTTGCTTTACCATCTGAGCTTCAGTTTTCTTACCTGTAGCACGGACTAATAGTACCTCCCTCATAGGATTGTTATGAAGACCGGGTGAGGTAATTCAGGTAGAGCATTTAGCAAGATATATGTGACATGCAGAAAGCATTCCAGTGCAAGGAAATTATTATTTACCAGGTATTTAATTTTGACATTTTCTCAATGGATCCTTGTCTTCCAATGATAAGATATGATAAAGGAAACCACAAGTGAAAAAAAAAGAGTAAACAAGAAGTTAGCATGTGTTGATGCAATTAAACTGGTAAGGAGAGGAGTATCAGTTACCGATACAAGGCAAAGCAGAGTCTAAGCACAGTTAAGATCTCATGTGATGTTGAAGGTAAGTCTCGGAGATTTATTCATTCACCACTCCCCCGTTAAAACTAAAACTGAAAGTAGCTTTGAAAAGAAGTTGAAACTGAAGCCTCAGTGCATCTAAGGCTCACCCCCTTTGCCCAGTGCCATCACAGGGTGGACTCGCCCTCGAGCGCCTGCCCTGGGCCGGCGGTCTCCTTGGGCCCTGGACACGGCTGTGCAGGGTTGTGCCCTTGTTCCCTCACCCTCAGGCTCTTTGGGGCTCACTCGGGCCTCCTCCGCGCTCTCCGTGACTTCCCCGCCTGTGCCTCTCCCTGGTGCGGTCATTTTCCCAGTCTCCCAACTGGAAATCTTTTTCTCATCTCTCGAATGTCGCTGCACTCTTTCCATTGGCCGTGCTTCGCATCCAGCATGCGCGAAGTATGAGTTACTGCCTTCAGTTCCTCACTCTCCAGTCGGCCTTGCATGCTGCTGTCCGGCGTTCTCGAAACACAGCCTGCGCTTCTCCTCAGGTACAGCCTGGACTCCGGCTCAGCATTCAGGGCCTTTCCCAGCTCGGCCCCACTGACCCCCTCAAAGCCCATTTCCACACCAAACCTGGAGCCTCTCGTGGGCTTTTTACGACACCTCTCGAATGGAGATTGTATAGTTTGCTTCTTTCCATCTTCTTTCTTTTGCTTGTGTTATTTCCCTTTCCTGGAATGCCTTGTCTGTCTTTCTGTCTGTATTCAAGTTGCCTTTCAAGTTTTCCTTGCTGTCCACCCATCCATTCATCTATCCCTCCAGTGGACGGATCTACCATTTACAAAGTATCTGCTAAGAACCCAAACCTTTTCCCTTCTACCCAAGAAAGAGAGCACAAAATGCACGCAGCTGACAAGGAAGCATCTAGGTTAGTCATTAGGCCACCTGCAGCTGAATCTCCTTAGGATGCTTGTAGAAATGCAGATTCCTGGGCCTGAGCCTGGTGCTACTGAGTTGGAAATCCTGTAGGGCTAGGCATCTTCGTTTTTAACAAGTGCCCTGAGGGGTTTGCACACTGAGATTTGAGGACTACATGATTAGGCCCTCAGTAAGGCCAAATTGAACACCTAAAACAGCCATCATGTAATTGAACCAGCGAGGCGATACCCGGCTCCTCTGATCCTCACCAGACACGTGGCTGCCGGGGAGTCAGAGGGGCTGAGCAGTGATCGGAGTGGGAGGGTTGGGCAGGTTTCTTTAACACTTCCTGCCAAAGCAGGAGTTTATGGGAACACTTCCATGGCTTTCCAGACCGTCCGGTGTGTCTGTCATTGAATGTGGTACCCAGATGCCTTCTGAAGCTCAGTACATAGGATGTTGGAATTAGCTGTGACTTTCTGGGGCCAAATCAGTGTTTCTGCTCCCACTGCGTGGGTAAAGGGAGGCTCAGTTGAACTGTAGCTGTAACCTGTGGGTGCTTTGTTGTGGATTTGGGTTGAGAGGTGGTGAAAGCATATTCTTCTTGTCTGTTTTTTTTTAAACGAGTTAATCAATGAAAAACATTTTGATTAGGTGACACATGCTTGCTGTACACAATGTAAAGATCTCCCTCACAGCCCTGCTCCCCAGCCACCCTGTTCCCTCCCTGGAGACCTCGCAGTTACCAGCTTCTTTTTCCTGCACCTTGCTTTCTTCCCTTAACATATCTTGTTGACCACCTCACATCAGTACAAATAGACATTTGCTCTTTTTTAATGAGCCCGTGTGATTCCATTATTGCACTGTCTCATACCTGATTTAACCAGTTCCCTGCTGATGAACGGGTAGGCCGTCCGAGTGTTTGGTCAGTATGAACAGTGCTGCAGTGACTGTGCTCGTGTGTACACCTTTCTTCTCGTGTGTTTGCACGTCTGTAGTGGGACTTCCTGTAATCGAAGATCTTGATTCAAAGGGCATGTGTGTTACATATTTTGATAAATTACTATCCTTAGTTAGAATTGTATCAGCTTACACTGATACCAGCAGTACCTAAGAGCTAGAAATACATTGTGATAGTCCTTTTAAAAATTTGGTTTCCTTTGGCAAACAGCTCATAATGTTTAAATATCTTTGTGTAGGTCTTTTGAGAAAGTGTATGGCTGTGTACAATGTACGGTTCTTCTTTTTCAGCTTAGGAATCATATATTATACCTGATAGAAAACTACCAGACGGTGGTGATCGTTGGAGAAACGGGATGTGGGAAGAGCACGCAGATTCCCCAAGTGAGTATGGGTTTAAGTGTGTCTTCGCTCTTGGACTTGATGGGAAGGGTTTCGGAACGAGAACCTTCTTTACTATCGTTTGCATTTTTACAATCTTCTCTCATAGAGGAAGTATTCAACCCAACTAGATATTTTCACTGAACTTTTTGGGGCTTATCATTTCTTTGATTAGTACTGAAGTAACGGTCTCTGATTTATTTTAATTCCAAAATAATAATCGAATAGCCATACTCTGAAAGGAACAATGGGGACTGATTCAAAGAGGTGTAATGCATAGTTTTTGTCCTCAAATAATCATAGTCGAAAAGGAGGAGTAAAATGAATTATTGCTGTAGTTGTAAATAAAAATTGACTATTATGGAATTACAGAGGGACACAGGAGAAAGTTCATGTTAAATTATTGAGAGATTATCAGTTAGAGAATAATAGTAATTAATAATAAAAACAAATAAGTACTACATAAAATGATCACTTTAAATAATCTATTTAATACTGTTATCTATTTTGGATTTAAAAATGCATATAATCAAATAACTACATAACCAGTATTATAGCAAATAAGTACATAACAAATAAATACATATAATCAAATTTTACATATACTAATATAATTCATGGCATATAGACATATGAAGAAAATCTAATTATTTTTATTTAATCTCCCAGAACTTTTTGTATGGTGAAAATTTATATTGAGCTGTCTCTAAGTATACTTTAAAAGTCTTTGTTCTGCAGATTTAGCACAGTTTTTTATTTTTCCCCCTCCTCCCAGCACTGTTCTGAGCTGACTCACGGATGGGTGGTGTTCCTTGAAGCAGCTCTAGCGTGTGGAAGTTTTGTAAGACTGGGGAGTCCGAATGTTGAATTTTGCCCTGGTCCCCCTGATTATCTGCTCTGATGTGAACTTAAACAGATTACCTACCATGTTCAAGCCTCAGAACCCTCATTCGTAAAATAATTTCCAACATGTCTGTTGGGGCAAGAACCATCCGTTATTTCCCTTCTCAGTGATTTTAACACAGCCCGGAGTGGCCCTAGGGGAGACCGGTTCTGGAAAGTGGGGTCAGATGTGTACTTAGACGGGACTTTTCTTGCAGTACCTTGCAGAAGCTGGCTGGACAGCGGAAGGAAGAGTCGTGGGAGTGACCCAGCCCCGAAGGGTGGCTGCCGTTACGGTGCGTTTCTGTTTCTTGTTTTTTGTACTGCAGGTGCTCTGTCTGTGTGTTCCGTCTCAGTGACTTAACTTTTTTCTCGTTTCCTAAAAGCTCCACGTGAATGTGGCTTTGCTCCTGAAGAACTTAATTCTTCATTTTAAAGAGAACTGTGACCTGATTACTTTTATAAAATTGACCCCTGTACATTATGAAATTTTTAAGTAATGATAAGTACAGAGGAAGTTGAAACAAACAAACAACCCCCTGCAAATCTCACTGTCCAGCAAAAACGTTGTGGACATTTGTCCACATTATTCCAGGTTCTCTTAGGTTCACGTAACGAAGATGGTTGACTGGATGGATACAGATAATTTTATAAAAATGGGATCGGAGTCATATATTTGCTTTTGCTGAATTTAACAGAAGAGGGAACCAAGGTGAAACAGGAGTAGTTGTTACATTGAACTTCGGATACATATTTGTTCACCATGAGAGAATTTAGTAAATCTTGAAAACAAAAAAGATTAGGAAAAGCTTTAGGATGTTATTTATTTTTGAAACTATGTGATAGGTAGTTTCCTGCCATAAGAGGAAATGAACACACTTATTTTTCCATTTTTCCCCTCCATTTGTTATAGATGCAGTGCTATAATTTTTATTTCAAGATTTATAAATGTGCATTCTTTTCTGTAATCATAACTCCCACAGGTCTTTAATTCCAGTTTAGTTTGAATGTTCATCACTAATGATTTCCGTTGCTTTGCCAACCTTGAATTGCTCTTCTTGCTTTATTGCTTGATTAGCTGCATGTTATGTGCCTGAGAATGTTTGTGTTCTTTGTTGATACGAGATTCTTGATTCCACGCTCCTTCCCTGGAAAGGGTGCAGACACTGGGACCTTGACTGCTGGCGTGGAGGCTCCCTGGACCGAAGTCTGAGGTCCAGCAGGGGTTTCCTCCCCCCTTTCCTGGCCGACTTTCCTGCTTAGATGCTTTTATGATGGTTTTTGCACCAGGACGTGTCTTGATGCTGATTGCTGTTTCATTTTTTCTTAAAATGGAAGAACTTTTAATCTTCAGGTTCAAATCTCTTTGTATCAGGCAGGTTTTCTTCTATTATACCTTGGCTTATTTTTCTGTTCCATTTATTTTATTGCTTTTCTAAGAGTATCATTTAAGTGTACATTAGATCTCCTTTGTTTATTTTTAGTATTTATCACCATCTCTGGAGTCATGTGCTCTTTTCTGCTTTGTTTCGTGAGATTTCTTTAAGCCTGTCCACAGTGTTCATGATTGCTTTTAGTCCAGTTTATTCTGTTTTGATTCCTTTGTACCTCTACCTGGGTCTCATAATTAGGTCTTTGAATTTTTTTTCTCAATGGGTAGAGAAGTGAATGTTTAGAATGGGAGGAGATATTATAATACATTACAATTTTTAAAAGCAGACAATGCCACATTTTTTTTAAAGTCGAGAAAAATAACAGTGCTTTTATTAACTAACTGCCTGACACATTTCTGTGACACATTTCTTTTCCATGCAGTTTTTGGCAGCTTTCCCATTGATCACCTCTTCACATGACGGCGATTTTCTCTCACTTCCCTGCAGAGAGAGCAATACTTTTGCGTTACTCCAGCATAGTTGATTCAGACTTGCTTTACATTATTGACATTGTGGAGAAGTTCCTTTAATTTTGTAACTGGCTGTTTATAGCATTGTATACATTTTAGGGATTCTTCTCAAATTTGGGGAAAGCCTTTCTAGCGTCTTTCGTGTTTTCAGACCAGCCTCTGATCTGTAAAGTTAAGACCTTGTTTCTCTTTGATTCTTCTTTGACTTTGCATCTGTTCCTTAACTTATTTTTAGCTTAAGCTTGTGATTTCTTTGAAACTGGATTTCTTTGGATGAATTCTACTTCTGGTTGTTTTTTTTTGGGGGGGAGTGGGGGAATAATACTTTTAAAGTTTCCTTTTAAACTGCCTTTTTGCCTGTGTCCTTTTCTTTCCTTCTTCCTTCATTGGCTTTAATGCAATGGGCTCATGTTAGTACGTTTAATGGCTGCAGGATTGTGAGGTTGAACTGGTCTGGACAACGAATAGCCTCGCAGCAAATCTCTTAACCTCCTTCACTGTGGGGGACGAGGATGAGGGTGAGGATGTGGTGGTACACTCCTTAATTAATGTCAAGGGCTGTAATGACTCACGATAAAATTCCCTGAGCTCTCTGACTTGGGATCTGCTGCTTGCTTCTGATTGCCTGCCTTCTCCCTCAGCTCCCCACCACTCCCTTGTGAGTCTTTGCTGTCAGAGTGGGTCCCCCACTGAGACATTTCCTACACCTTCGCCTTCGAGGCCTGAATACACTACTGCTGAGGTCTTCCTGATACACGGGTTGTGGGCCCTGGCTTTTAGGGGGACCACACTGATGTGCTCTGGCAGTGAGGAGGCGGGGCTTTCCTCCCGGGTTCAGACCCACAGCATCTGGCAGCTGTCCTTCCTATTTATTGTTTGTATTTATTGTTTGGGCTGCTGTTGTTTCCTTCTTTCATTGGGGTGGAGGTTTTGGCTGATAATATGTTTTTTTTCTTTTCTTACTTTAAATCAGCTCTGAGAGAAGGCCATCTTTACCTGGACAAGGAATGGAGTCTATTTTTTTTTTAATTTTATTTATTTATCTTTAGAGGGGAAGGGAAGGAGAGAGGGAGAAAAATATCAATGTATGGTTGCTTCCTGTGCATTCCCTGCTGGGAACTGGCCTGCAACCCAGGCATGTGCCCTGACTGGGAATCGAACCGTGATCTCTTGGTTCACAGGCCCGAGCTTAATCCACTAAGCTACACCAGCCAGGGTGGAATGGAGTCTATTTTTGCTGTGTACTGAGTTTTAATTATTGTGTGATCTTTTTTTCCAAAGTTCATTTTTTAATTGTCTTTGAGTTAGAAATTATTGATAAACAGTTTCCAAGTCTTGTGTGTGTGTGAAAATGGAGTTAACAGCTTGGAAACTACTTCGCCTTTTATGTCACAAGAGATGACTCAGTTACTTAAATTTTTCCTATTTGTGGTTTGGAATCCCAGATCTTAATCACTTCGCATTTTAGCTCCAGATTCATTATAGCCATGGATAATTTCCCTGAAACCACATGCTTTCTCTGTAAAGAATGTAAAGCGTGTAAGTTAACCATGCAATATTAATAGACCTGTCGGGTTTGGAATACTACATCTCAGAAGTACTTTGTGTGCAGACCGAAACCTGAAAACAATCTCGGAGCCTCAGAACAGATTGCATAAGCAGTAGCTCGGTCTCCGTGAGAGGCAGTTACTACTGAGCGTGGTCCCTGAGCTCAGAGGGCCTGGGTTTGGCTTCAGGCCCAGGCCCTGCCTTGCACTGTGATTCTGGACAAGCTTGAAGCCTGTCTGATTTCATTTCCCTAGTAAAAGGGAGGTGTCTTGCCCACCTCATGGGCTGTGTACATATTTAATGAGACGCAGTTTCTGAAAGCTTGGGGCATAGTGCTTGCAGGTAGTTGGTGCTCTGTGGTTGGTTTTTCTTTTTACCTCCCTTTCCTTATACTTATTTGTTTCTGTCAAAAAGATAATATTTATTTAGTCCAATTGACGAGGTTATTGGGAGTATTATAGAATTTAATAGAGGTAAAAATCTATTAAAAAGCCAGTAGATTATGGCCTTTCAAATATCAAGTGGTGTGATCATAAATACATTTTTTTTTAATTTTTTTAAAGATTTTTTAAAAATTTATTTATCTTTAGAGGGGAAGGGAAGAGAAGGGAGAGAAATATCAATGTATGGTTGCTTCCTGTGCATTCCCTGCTGGGAACTGGCCTGCAACCCAGGCATGTGCCCTGACTGGGAATTGAACCGTGATCTCTTGGTTCACAGGCCTGAGCTTAATCCACTAAGCTACACTAGCCAGGGCATAAATACATTTTTTTAAAAAAAGAGTTTGAAAGTAAAATATATACTTTTTATAGCAAATATATATGAATAGTGAAATAATAGGACTAAGTAACTGGTTTGGCTTCTCCCTTACAGACCCATAAAATGATCATCTTTTTATGGAGATAGTTGGTTCATGCCTCTTTTCCCCGTCCACTCCTAGTATTCCTGTGCACGTATTCTCCACTTGTACCATTTTCTGAGATTCATTGTGTAATGTTCTGTAGGGTTGGAATTGAAACCACAACAATAACAACACTGCCCCGGTGAGACACTGTTTATCGGGAAGTGTGACCTGCAGAGGCTGAGCAGTGTAGGATGAGTTTCTGGTTCCATAAGATGTTTTGAAAGACTCTGTGGTGCAGACCAGCTGCTGGATGATTGATCTGTTTTGGTCCACCGGATCTGCAATTTCAGGTCCTTGGGCAGAGCCCCTTCTGATGCTCATCTGCTCTTCCGTTTCTCAAGCACTGATGGCCAGATAACTGCTGGTGTGCTTGGCCTGCGAGCCGCGGGCAGGGAGGCTCTGGGCTCCTGGGCCCGAAGCTGCTGTGGCCCAGGGGCTGTAGCTGTGACCTCCGCTTCAGGCACGTCCTGTGGCCGCCCACGTTCCAAACCAGGACTCGGGGGCTGCGTGGGGAAGTTGCCTCAGGTTGGGTGGGCGTGCCGGGTCCCCAGGAAGCCTCTATAGCAGGGTGTCCAACCTGCGGCCCGTGGGCCACATGTAGCCCAGGATGGGGTGAACGTGGCCCAACACAAAACCAAAATTTACTTAAAGCATTATGGGATTTTCTTTTGTTTTCGTTAGTGTTTGTGTATTTAATGTGTGGCCTGAGACAACTCTTCTTCCAGTGTGGCCCAGCGACGCCAAAGGGTTGGGCACCCCTGCTGTGTAGTGTTGCTTCCCTTTGGTTCTTTTCAGTAATTTATGTAGTGAATGTTACACTCTTTATTTTAAATTAAATTATAAGGTTATTGCTCTTCCCTTTTATATTTATTTGTTATTTCAAATATTGTCTACTAGCAAGTTAATAACCTTTGACTGTCCTTGGGGAGGTAGGCGATCTCGCTGTTGGATATTTTTCTGTTTCTCGAACTCACCTTTCGTTTGTCATGTGTCGGTGGGTGAAAAGTCTACGGAATTTATGGGCTTCTCAGTATATTATGCATTTTGTTTTCTAGCGTTACTTAATTATGGTAACTTGAATCCTCGGTTAATCTCCTCGGCTCACCTGCCCTTTGTTATTTTTAATCTTCATTCTTGTCTTTGTTTCCTTTTTTTCATTAAAAAGGAAGTTTTGGTAGCTGGGGCACTGCGGTCTGTTGTTTTAGGTTCTCTTGCTCTGGACACATTATTCCTTTGCCTCCAAAGAGAAAATGAGTTTGGCCTGGCATTGAACTTGATCATTCCTGTCCTCCTGCCTTCATGGTCCAGGGGCCAGTGAACGGTGCCTTATTTCAAGGCAGAGGACGTGAAGATTTGTGCCCCATTGGGGTAGTGAAGAAGGCTTGAGGAACAGAGTGAATCTCCTCATTTCTTCTGCTTTCCTTTTTGCTTTGGCCTCCAGGAAATTTAGAGCTGCGTTTGTAGCTCAAGTTGAATAACTGGCATATCTGTGTTTTAAAAATTTTCTCATTGGCCTGGATCTTTTGCATTTCATCTGTCATTTCTTTGATCCTGATCTGCAAGATCTTTATGTGATTCTGTTTGTGTTGCGAATATTCTTATAAGTTGTCTCCAGTGATTCTGGAATGAGGTGGGATATATAAAGTTAATAAATCACAAAGGTCATCACACTTGTTCTCTAATAACCTGCCCCCTTTCTTTTCATTTTCCTCTGTGTTCACATGCTATTTAAAAATAACTGACGTTGGTCCTCACTGGCGTGGCTCAGTTGGTTGGGCATTGTCCTGCAAAGCGAAGGGTTGCTGGTTCGGTTTCTGGTCAGGGCACATCCCTAGGTTGCAGGCCAGGTCTGTGGTTGGGGCATGTCCAGTGGGCAGCTGATTGATACTTCCCTCTCTCACATCAATGTTTCTTTCCCTCTCTTTCTCCCTCCCTTCCCCTCTCTCTAGAAATAAATAAATAAAATCTAAAAAGTAAGTGGCCCTTGGCTTTCCGTAGTATGCGCCCTGTGCGGTCGTTTCTGTGTCTCCACTTCGAGCGCGGTCGGTCTTTCTCCCCACAGGTCGCAGGGAGAGTGGCTGATGAGAGGGGCGCAGTGCTGGGCCACGAGGTGGGCTACTGCATCCGCTTTGACGACTGCACTGACCCGCTGGCCACCAGAATTAAGGTGAGGTGCTCAGGCGGCTTTTCCTGTTGTAAATAGGGAAGGCGATCACTTGGGGGGAATTAAAGACATGCCACAGTACTGCCGGTGGGACTCCTTCAGTCTGCTGGGAGGTACGGAGCCTCGGAGCCTCGAATCGCGGCCCTGGAAGGACCTTGAAAGTAAGGCCTTGGTTCTGCGGGTGAAGCGGCTGAGGACCGGCGAGGCTGAACACCTCGCCGGTGTTGTGCGCCCGTCAGTGGCAGAGCCAGGACTCGAAGCTGTCCGTCCTTATGTGTTTTACTGTCTTCCCACCGATCCACACAGCTGTTAAAATACAGAAACTTGTCTACTAAAGGCCTAAAACCAGAGACAAGGTAGTATAAATGGGTAAAGGTTTAGAACCTAGCTGTACTAGTTAGAACTTTCTGATTTTTACAAGGTAATAGATTTTATATGTGTGTTCTTTGACCTGCATGCTAGTATTAAAACAATTAGTGCCAATAGTAATTAGCATATAGTCAACTCAACAGTGTCTGCCGGGTACCACTGTGCTGGAATCGAAGTCTAGTCAGACGGCACTCTGAAACCACGAATGAAAATGCCCCGATGAAGTGAAAATTAGTTCTTTGACCTTCAGTTAACCTCTCAATTTGCAACAGAGGAAAATTGAAAATAATCAGATGAGTTAAATGAGCGATGTAGTGATTTGTAAAAAAATAACGGACCTTGTTTTCCAAATTTTGTATTTTGTTACCTTTACAATCATTTTACTAGGTAAAGGGAATATTCTTATGTACTATTAAATATATTTAAACTAGCTAATTTTTAGATAAATTTCAGTGGATTATATAACCAAATGATTATTTTTAAAACTTCCATGAAAAGCTTTTGTATTCCATTTGGTCATACGTCCAAGGCACTCAGTTCTTAACCGGTGGCCTGTCACCGGTTCTCAGTTTCTCTCCAGGTGTTTACGTGGCAGCTGGTACCAGTTCCAGGAAACGTGTTATGGGAATGCATCTTGCTCTTGTGAACAAAAAGTAAAAACACTAAGGCATAGCATGCGAGGGAGATGCTTAGCCTTGTGTGAAGTACTGAACTGTTTTTCGGCAAGAGTAACAATATCTAATTCTTGCTGGACATTTCTAAAGCGCTTTTTACACATTCATCAACCCTAAATGATAATAGCTGGCACCCTTGAACACTATGTACTGGGTCCAGTGCTGAACACTTCACATGTACTATCCTGCGTCATTCTCACAGTAACCCTTAGAGGTAGATGCTTTTATTACTTCCATTTTGCAAATGAGGAGTCAGGTCCAGAGAGGGTAAGTAACTTGCCCAAGCTTCATGCAGCTTGTAACAGGCAGAGCCAAGATCTGAACCCCCAGCAGTCTGACACCGTAGCCCATGTTCTTAACCCCAGTCCCTTCCAGCCTCCCTGCAAATGGTATCAGTTGTGGTTGAAGGTGGTTACCTCAAGAGCTGCAAGCTCTTCGTTTCTGGGACATTTTAGGAACAGTTATCTCATACTCATGGCGTTCCCTTGGGCAGGCACAGGTTTGTCCTCACTGCCTGCCCAGCGGTGCCTGTGGAGCCGGCCCAGAGGAGGTGAGGCTTAGCCCATGTTCAGACGGGAAATGCAGGTGAGACTCAGCTGAAAGAATTTCGGACCCCAGCTGGAGATCTCACGTTTGAAGTCCTGTTTGTGAGCCGTCCCTTGCTTGATAACTAAAATGCCGGGGCATTTCCTCATTGTCCTTGTGGGCATTGTCTCGTACACATGCTAGTGCAGAGGTTGTTTAGTTGCACTTGAACTTTGAAAAAGAAATCATCAACCTACAGTATAAAGTGGTGGTGGGAAAATGGAGACAACTGTATTTGAACATCAACAAAAAAATTCTGAGCTATAAAAAAATATAGTATAAATGAATTATTTCTAAATTTTCTTATGTTTTTGTTTTTTAGTTTCTCACTGATGGAATGTTGGTCAGGGAAATGATGGTCGATCCTTTGTTAACAAAATACAGGTAAATGTCTTTTTCTTATGATAACTTTCCCAAAGTTTCAAAAGCACAGGAGCACACGGAAAAGCAGTTGAGTTGGTAGCTGGGGTTCATGTACAGTTGCCCTAAAGCTTTCGTCCTTACCTTGGCTGTGTAGACCCTGATGTTTTCCTCAGAATTTACAGACAGCCAGAAAGGGGCAAATCACAGTCTCGGACGTTACTGGAACACCTGTTCTTGCACTCGCCTCTTACGTCCGGGACTGATGGTGACCGGAGAGTCGCAGCGCAGACTGGGCAGCATCTGTGGGGTGCAGTGCTCAGAGTCCAAATAATTGCCCTTTCTCCCCTGGTGTGTCTCGTCCATCACTCCAGGCTTCCAGATTGTCCGACCCAGGCTCTGGGATTCTGGGAAAGGATGTCACACTTGACTCCCTGGTACGCATGCAACACACCTGTGACGGTGTGCCTCTTTGTATTATTGTAATTTCTGCAGCTTAACAATCTTGAAGTGGTTGGACCTTGTTCCAGTTCTTATGTACTCTCTGGGGTTATATGTTATATAGTATGTATTTTATATATTTAAAATCAGGTTTTAATCTGATTTTAAATACATAAATTTTAAAATTTATATGTATGATTTTAAAACTTTAAAATTTTGATGATAAAATTTAAATATATGGTTTTAAAAAATCTGGATTCCTATTGGAATCCAGTGTAGGTGGTAAACTCTTTGCGAGAATACTTTAAAAACAATCCTCACTCAAGGATGTGTTCATTGACTTTTAGAGAGGGTGGGGAGGGGGGTACTGATGTGAGAGAGGAAGCATCCCAAACACGCCCCAACCAGGAATTAAACCCGCAATCTAGGTATGTGCCCTGACTGGGAATTGAACCCACAACCTTTTAGTGCGCAGGATGATGCTCCAATCAATTGAGCCACTTGGCCAGGGTGTGGGTGGTAGAACTCTAAAAATAGCAATAGGTACACCATTTTCTTCACCAGGATATGTTAATGTCACCACTTGTATTACTTAAGAGTTTCCTCCTTGTCGGAGAGGAGTTACGTGGCTTTATTTTGACACAAGGTGATTGCATGGGGGCTAAGTACCCGGTCGCCCCTCTCATGATCTGGACAGGACTGGGTGGGGTGGGGGGGGGTCTGGATGCTCACCAAGCTCCTCCTTCTGACCCACAGTGCCATCATGCTGGATGAAGCCCACGAGAGGACCCTGTACACAGACATTGCCATCGGCTTGCTGAAAAAGGTATGACTTCGCTGCCAGGCATCTGTTTTTTTTTTTTGTTTTGTTTTGTTTTGTTGCCTGATTAGGAAAACGGAGGAAAAACATTTTACATCCTCACCCATAATCCTAATCCTACCCACTCAGAGAAGACCACTGGTGGAAGGTTGGTATGTTCTGTTCTTTCTCACGTGTGTACTTACGTCCGTTTCGGCACAGTAGGGATGGACTGACTGTATGTGCTAATTTGTGTCTCGCATATTTCTCAACATCACATCAAGATCATTTTTCTGTGTCACCATTTTTCTGTATTCTTTGAAGATGTTATGTTTAATGGCTATGTAATTGCATCTCTATCATAAAGATTTTTCCCTTAACTGTTAGGCTTCTAGATTTGAGGTATTTTAAATAATGTTACAGTGAACACCCTTGCAATGAAACCACTACATTCTTGTTTTTTTTCTTTTGTTTTTTAAAATCATTTTATCATAGAAAATTTCAAACATGCCCCAGATAAAGAGGAAGTTTATGACCCCCATATGCCCATTCATTTGGCTTCAATAATTGTAGCTCTTGGCCAATCTGGTTTCAACCATATCTCCATCCTCTCCCACCTTCCTGCTTTTTTTTCTTTTGTATTTTCTGGTTGTTTCCTTGGACAAATTCCCGGTCACAGGAGCCTAGGAAGAAATGGCAGAGCAGTGATTCAGCATCAAGTCCGGGTCAGCCCGCCCGGGTTCAAGCTCTGACCGCCGGCCTCGCTCATCTCCGCAGTGGGGACACGAAGTGTCTCTGTGTGCGCTGGCGCACTCTCCTGTTGGTGGCCCTGCCCACCTTGGAGTTGGATCGGCTGCAGCAGAGTGAAATGAACAGTCCGCAGTCACACTGGCGGTGCCGAGTGGCCGCTGCACGGGCCGAACCCCTGCCTGTTGGAGAGTTCTTCGCACAGGGCTGCTGTTCTGCATCACAGTCTGTTGTGAGGCTTAAATAAGACGATGTAAGATTCATAGGATGGCTCCCGGCACAGGGTCACCGACAGACTCTGGGGCACTTCAGTGCAAATTGGAAGAAGGTGCCCCCAGCTGGGGGGAGGGCGGACTGGCTTCTGACGCCCGAGCCTCCCTAACTGGCACCTTGGTGCAGTGCGTACACTACCCAGTGGTCCCCACGGACCCTGGGCTAGTACAGAACTTAGTGTTGTGTTTTATCCCTTGGCCAAAGATTTAGACTTCTGATGTTTATGAGGGTAAATCCTGTACTTACCTTCTGAGGAACAATATGATAACAGGACTTACTCCACTGCATCTTGGCCAACACTAAACGTTGGTCTTAAAAAATAGAACCTTGCCAGCATGACAGATGCAACAGCAATCTCACTGCTGTGACATATCTTTGCTATAGTTTATCTGTCACTTCTCCTTCGCTTGTTGATCTCTTTCTTTTGATTACTGTTAATATCTTTTTCTCATATTTCTGCCTTGGTGTGACTGTTTGTTGTTTGTTTGCTTTTAAAGTACTTATTTATACTTTATATGTATGTGGAGCAAAAGTGGGTTTACAGTTGTTCATATGGAAAATAACACGGTGATTAATAAATAATAATTCATGAATAAACTGTTTCATGTACTCACAACTGTAAGTGCACTTTCCCCATCCAGTATACATAGATTCTGACTATCCAGAGACCCAGTTTTACTTTAAGTAAATTCAGATTCAATTCTTAAAGCTCCTTTATACTTTATGCACAATATTTTAGCTCTTTATTTTGGAAAATTTTATATGTTTATACAATTAGAAACAATAGAATGATAAATCCTATTTTTACCTATGATTTTAATAATTATCAACTTGTGACGAGACTTGTTTGATCTGTAAGCTCCCCCTCACCCCCAAAAATACTCGCATTAAATTATTGTGATGAAAATTTCAGATACCAAATCCCGTCCACAAATTTTACAGTTACCATTGTTTCACGATGCTTCCTTTTTAGATTCAGAAAAAGCGAGGGGATCTTCGATTGATCGTGGCTTCAGCCACTCTGGATGCGGAGGTGAGAACATTTCGCCCTCTCTCCCCTGCCCGCCGCGGGCCCTGGGATCGTTGGCCGCGTCTGTGGGAAGTTACCTCTAGCAAGAGCTCATCTGTGGCAGCGTGTGCCACTGTCCTCGTGGGGCCATCGGGTGACCTAGATTCCATGGGATCAGAGGACACTCCTTTTCAGCCTGGGGTGGAATTTAACCTGTAATTAACTGAGTTCATAATACCAATGTGTCTTGTTTCTCAACACACTGTGTTTCTCCTCTCTCAGGCAGCTGCTTTTTTCTTTCTTTTTTTTTTGCTATGAGGCTATATTTCTTGCATTTATTTATGACTATAGCATTTATATTTAGACTTTATGCACAATTGAAGTTTTCCCTGTACATATAATCATTTCCATGTTATAATTTTTATGGCTAAGTTTACATTATTCTCTTAACAACTAATATTTTAGTTCAAACAGCAGTTCAACTCCTCAAGTAATTTTGACCTCTCGCTATATGTGTGTGTGTGTGTGTGCACGCGTGTATAAAATAAATAGGTGTTTACAGTTCAGTGTGTCCAAGGTGCCGAGGTGGCCCCGGTGGGAGTTCCTAACTCCAGCCGGCTCGAGGGTGTCCAGAAGCTTTCACAGGAGGGACATCCCAGTTGGGCTGGAAAGATGCACAGGAGTTTGTCAGGTGGGCAGGGAGGGAAGGGCATCCTGAGCATGCGCAGAGCACAGGGGTGTGAGACCGTGTGTGCGCGGGGCTGGGAGTCCAGTGTAAGGGGCGTCTTTCCTGTAGGGCCTACACGGGGTGATCTGCCTCCACGTTCACCAGTGTGTCTTACACTCCAGCCTCACCCGCCCTTGCTTTTCCGCAGAAATCCCCAAGCTAGCTGCTGCTCTGGGAGGGGGCCTCTTTCCAGACCGTTCTTCCCTTAGCCATTCTCATGGCTCCACTCCCCTTTCCTTCCAGCCTTGGTCAGACGTCACCTTCTCAGAGAAGGCTTTCTCGACCCCTCTGTGTAAAATAGGGCCCCCGTTGCTGCGCATCTTCTTATGTGTTCGTGTTTTCCTGTCTAACACTTACCACTACCTAACATGGTGCACATGTCCAGGTGTTCGTTTATCGTGTCTCCCGTCGTGAAAAGTGAACTCCCCAAAGACGGAGGCTTCGACAGTCTCCCCATCATTTTACCCCTCTGACCTAAAACAGCATCTGGTGTAAAGTAGGTGCTGTGGGTGGAATGAATTTTGATTGAATAGGGAACAGTGGGAGGTTAAAACGGGAAGGCTGGTGGGAGTCCGGTGATGGAGCCTGACCTACAAGCCGACCAGAGGAGGAAGAACGCCATCCAGCAGCTGGGCGGGCGTGAGGTACGTGACGTGACCCTCTTTGGGCCCTAGAAAGACCACGTTGGTGCTGTGTTGGAGAGACAGGAGAAATGTGGACATGGCAGTCAGGAGGCCGGCTTCACAGCCCAGCTGAGATACGAAAGAGGACTGGTGGCCCCTGGCCCCTGGCCTCCCTGTGCTTTCAGGCCACCAATAACCTGGGGAGAGCGAAGACTCAGCGGCAGCGGTGGCTCCCATGTGCCCTGACTCCTTCCCACGGGCTGCGGCAGTCTGCTGTCTCAGGTCTGCCCGCGATGGCTGCGGGGTCAGAGCTCCGTGGGTGCCCTTCACCCGCTGCCTGCTGGAATGCTCTTTGGAGGGCCATACCAGAGTGCTCCTCCTGTCACCGCCTCTGTGGCTAAGTTGTACAGGACATCTCTCTTTTACCTCTTATCTTTGTCACCACCTCACCTTTAAAAAACCATTCCCAACAGTTTTTATTGTATTTGAAAACCATCATGTCCAAGTCTGTCCTTAGAATGACTGCGAAGTAATATTTACTGCTCATGATTGCCTTTTATAGTCTTTTGGCGTGACATAGAGATTTTAAAAAGCAGCTCCTTCCAGTTCTGGCTACAATAGTTGGTACAGATGGACTGTCTGGGAGGGATTTTGAACTGGGAAGGGGAGTGGGGGAGCTTGGCCATGCCGTGGGAATGCTGTGATGCAGGTGTGCCGGGCCTCAGTGGTGTTCAGCTGCGCCTTTGATGGGATGGGCTGGCCACCCCTTCACCCTTCCTGGCCCATGCAGGGGGAGGTGAGGTCTGTGTGTGTGCCGGGGGGGGAGGATCCGGGGGAGGGGTGAGTCAGTTGTGTGGGAGTGAGGGTGTGGGTGGGTGAGTGTGGATGCATGTGGGGTGTGGTTTACAGGTTCCCGTGTGAGAGTAAGAGAGTGAAGAAGAGGAATGGAATGGGCCGAAGAGGGGCGGGGGGGAGGAGTAGGAGTGGGCATGGAGTGGGGAAGGGTGTGGCTTAGGTAGCATTTGATGGAGAGGTCCAGGGGTGTCAGAACGTGTCCCTGGACCCCAGCTGTTGGACCTGTGGGTGACAGACTGACTCCAAGCCCCACTGTCTGGAGGGATAGGTGATGCCACCTGCTCTGGACTTGCCCGGGGCCCAGGGTGCCTCAACGGGCCGGGGGAGACACCAGTGACTGCGGCTGGGAGGCAGAGGCAGGCAGAGTGTGCCAGGGGCTGGTCCGTGGTTGCCTTCCTTGGTGCAGCTGCTTTGTTAATGTGAGCCTAATTAAGCAAGCAGTTACGGAAAACATGACCAGGTGTAATTACGAAGTATTTACTGACCATTGTATCACACGCTGTTGTCTTTTTTTTTCCCCTCATTTGCTTCTATCCACGTGGCAGAACACAGGATTGCTGACAACTCCCAGTTTTTTTGTCACAGGTCCAGCTGCTTGGGAAGAAACTGGTTTCTCTTTCCCGATGCCTAGGGAAGGAGTTCGGGATTAGCTGGGGTCAGGTACTTGCTGGGCACCACTCTGCACGGGCCGAGGCAGACGTGTTGGCCCGCACGGGGTGGACGTGTTGTAGGCCTGGCTGCTGGGAGCCCGCTGCTGCGTGTCAGGGAAGGAAGCTACAGTGAACGGGGCGGACAGCCCAGCGCGTCCACTCACCGTCCACGTCATAGGCTGTCCTCTTCCTTTATGTCATTGTGACCCTGCCTCTTTCAAACCTGACGCTAACTCTCCTTTTCCAGGTGAACCCATTTCACTATTCCAATCCCTTCATTCTGCCTCAAAATGTTTGCACTGTTGATACTGTATTTATTTACTTTCTAGCCTGTAATTTTCTGTGCGTATTTTATATTTCCAAATAGAGATAAAAGACAAAGATCTTAAGGATTAGGATCTTATGCCCTCTCAGTTAATGCTGAATTTTATGTCTTGAAAGAATGACATTCTGTGTTAACTCTTCAACACATGTACCCCTGAGCAGCGAGGGGGCAGCTGTCCGCGCCACCAGCTGTGTCGGGGCGTCAGCTCCCTCCCTGTCCCCTGTCCGCGGCCTCCCCTATGGCCTCCCCTCAGACTGCTCTGCTGGCTGCTCCTTCTCCTTCAGGCTGCCTACCTGCTTTGTGGTTGAGGCTGTCTTGACTTGTGCGCCTGCACTTAGCCTGAGCTGCCAGCGGCTGGCTAGTTGCAGGCCATTGAAACTCATAGACCTGTGACTCCTACCAACCTGCGGCTCTCAGCTTCTCCGTGGCAGCCCTTTCTCAGTGTGACAGTCATTCGGGCCCAGAACGTCCATTGCTTGGGGGCCTGACTGAGGGGGAAGTAACTCCATCCTCCGCAGCGAACCTGGGTGGTTGCTCACACCCCCTGATTGCCAGGTCCCATCAGTCACGACCTCTGGAATGCTTTGCTTTCCCACCGCCCCGCCCTGCCACACCCGAGTGCACACTTTCATTCTCTCGCCTCTGAGCTGGTACAACACCTTCCTTAATTAGTCTGCTGGCCTCCAGTCTCTTATCACAGCTGCGCTTCTTAACAAAGTGGCCCCAGAGCCAGGCATCTGGGGCGCAGGTCTGACAGTGTGCCCGTCCCACTGCCCTCGTCTTGCCGCTCTCATAAAGTGCCCCACAGCATGACATTGGGGCCCCTTTGGAGTGATGACAGTCACTCACTGTGCACTCATCCTGGATCGCACTTTATCTGAACTATACGACGGTCTTGCTGGGTAGCTGTGTGTTCATCTTGTAGACAAGAGGGCAACTCAGGCTGGTCTGCCCTAGACCCTGGACTCTACCCGGTCAGGGGCCCCTTTACATCTTAGTCTCCACTCTGCTGTCATCCTGGGGACGGGTGTCTTTTCCCCTTCCTGGTCGTCCGTTAAAGCTTAGCCATGGAGCCTGGCCCTCCGTGCTGCCTTCCCTGAGAGCCGTCACTGGCCTGTCACTCTCTCTAGCTGTACCATGCAGCTCTTCTGGTCATTTAGTCACTCTGCCTTGCTGTACGTTATGGTTGGTTCTTCGCACGCCTGCCCCTGGATTATTCACTCTTTCGAGGCTTTGGGGGTGACTTGTTTGTGCGTGCGTCCCTTCTGGCGTGCCTGTGCTCTGTACGTCAGAGGACACAGGAGGGCTGCAGCCACTCAGAGGGCGTTTTCCCCAAAGGAGAGGAGGAATGGGGCCCGTGGTTCTTTGTGGCACAGGGCAGTTTTTTTGCTGGCACGAGGCACTTTTATGTCTGTGCCTACTCTTCTCAGACGCAGCTTGGAGGTTAACGTATAGTATCCGGATTTTGCAGTTTAATCCAGTTGACTCTTTCAGAAACGCTCCTCCAAGCCCATTCATTTTGTATTTGATGCGGTGTATCCCCGGGCTGCCAGATTCCTGGAGCAGGCATGGGCGTGCTTAGTAAAGACCCCTGGGGGAAGTAAAGATAGGACTCGTGGTCACATCCTTAGGCCTGCTAGGAGGGTAAAAACTCATGCCAGGCCTCAGGGGAACTGGCATGCAGTTGGGGAACGGGGGGTCGTTGAGAATCAGACACTGACACACTCCACCTGATAGGATGTCTGTGTCCCCTCGGCCGCTGGCACAGCAGCTTCCCGTCCAGCACTCACGCTCCAGCGAGTTTGGTCACTCAGCTCTTCTCGGGCACAGCTGCTCTGTGTGTCTTGGGTCACGCTCCCTGAGAGGGGACCTTTGAGCGTGCCTCCCTGCCCCCACGTTGGCTCGAGCTCTCATTGCAGGCCTCCCTGTAGACTGCCTGTCTGGTGGTCAAGTGCATTGAAAAGGATGTGGCCACCTATTGGGAGGAACCGCCAAGGGCCACTTCTCCCACCAGGGTGCTGTGAGAGTGTCAGAGCAGTGTCTAATTGACCGCCAGCTCCTGTGGGGCATTTAAACATGGAGAAGACAGTGTCCCTGCCGTGAAACAGCTAAAATCCACTGGGGAGGTACCGTGAGTGTGTGTCTGTAACTGCGCTGCCAGGAACATGCCTGCTGGTCGCAGAAGTACAAGTGTCCTTTATAAATCGATAGCCTTGTGCGATCGGATCTTTGCTTTCCAGTCGGAAGTGCACATCAGCCTGCTTTAGCCTCTTGAGTCACACCTTCTGATAAATTTTTCGGTTACATGAAATACAGGGGATAGGATGAGATAAGTAATACCGTAGCTACCCGGTAACTTAACGTGTCAGTGAATACAGCTTTGCAATCTGACCTTTATTATTTTATCAAACCTTAGTAAAGAGCCTGACGTGGAAATGTGATTCCTCACAATTGCAATAATAAACATGATTTTTAATAACCGTTTTGCAACCTGTAGCCCTTATTAGATGTCTTCAGTCCCTGCTGTGCCCCGTGCTCTGCCAGTTTGGTGTCATGCTCTTTTTCCCGGAGTTACTATGAACCATTTTTTTTAGAGGAATGAAGAACTGATTTTTTTAATTTTTTTTTTTTTTAGAAATTTCGGGATTTCTTTAATCAGAATGAAACCAGTGACCCCACCAGGGATACGTGTGTGACCCTTACGGTGGAGGGGCGAACATTTCCAGTGGACATCTTTTATCTGCAAAGGTGTGATGATTCCTGCGTTTTTAACGATGGTGATTAGAAGGCTAGGCCTGTGCTGTGGAAGGAGCAGCGGCCGCAGGCTCTCCCAGGGCAGCGTGCCAGGCTGGTGAGGAGGGGCGTCCTCTGCGTCTCCTGTCATTGATGCCATGTTCTGGAACCTGGCTCAGTGTCACTGCCAAAGTTAGTTTAAACGTTTGACACTGACGTGCACGTTTCTATGAATCCGTGGTCAGTAGCTCAGAGGGACAGAGAAAGGGGAAGGAGGGGTCCGTAGTGTTCAGAGCTCGGGTTTACGAGACTGCTGTCAGTGCGGGTGGTATTGGCGATTTGCATCCTTCGGTTCTCTCTTTTGGTTCTCCACTCTCTATGCCCTAGCTGGGAGGCCTGGTTGACGTTTTTGGGAAAAGCCCTCTTGGGCAGGAAACGGGTCATCCTAATTCCTTCCCCGAGTCACTGGACAGACAAAGACAGTGGCGATAAATCCAGAGAGCTGTGGGCTCAACTTCTGAGTCGTTCTGGTCCAACCGCAACCCTATCGGCTCCATCTTACCCCCGACATGCTCCCAGTGGACGGGGGGCATGTGAACAGGGGGTGGGTTTGGCCCCGGGGACAGCCCTGTTTTCGCTGGCCAAGCAGCTCTGCATGCTGAGGGTAGCACATCGGTATGCGTGGGTCTGTCGTTTTTATTTCTTTACAAATAAACCAAAAAATCATAGCTGAAATGTGATTTTGAGTCATTTTTAAATGTTGCACTTAACAAAAGAAAAAAATGGACACTTACTTTATTTATTCATGTACTGATTACTGCTGGGCAGGCCCGTACTAACTTCCATGAGATTCTGCTGCCAGATTACCAGGGTAATTGATCTGTAACTAGTGTGTATGTTCTAGTGATGATTTATCTCATATAACTTTCAGTCCTGTTCCAGATTATATCAAATCAACTGTAGAAACCGTGATGAAAATTCACCAGACGGAGGGAGATGGAGACGTATTAGCATTTCTTACTGGCCAGGTAATTCCTTTAGACCTGTGTTCTGTAGTGAACAGACATGTTAAGGCAGCATCAAAATTAATACAGAGGCCTGTTACTTTGCTTAGCTGTTTATTTCATGTTTTATTGTATTTTGTGGTTACTTTATTGCAAAAAGAGAAACTGTTTGGTTTGACATCATTCATCTACTGACTGCATTGTGACGGAGTCACTGGCTCCTGCCTGTTCTGTCTGCAGAGGGTCAAAGGTACCTTCAATTTATTAGCTGATTCCAAAGCGAATTACACACTTCATTCAACAAGCCATTTTGCTTACTAAAATTGACATCGCACTGGGTGCATTTCGTGTGTGCATGCCGTTGCTGCGCGCTTCTTCCCCAGTGGCACCTTTATAGCTCGTCCTGAGGGTGCCAGGTGGGCCCGTCACTGGAAGGACAGCTGAACAAGCCCAAGTGCTCGCTCAGGGCTGTAGCACTGTTCGGAACTGCCCTCCGGCTATGGTCTTTTCCACTGTGGAACGTTTTCGTGGTCAGTATATGCCGCAACTTGTCCGTATGTGTGCAGCCCTTTGTCCCAGTGCCTGACAGTTGAGTTAAATAGTCATTGTTTTTGTTTATTAGGAGCTCTTCTAGTTAGTGCAGATGGGATAGATTTCTCTAAGTGATCCGACCGTTGCAAATTTTCACCCCACAGGCACCATTCTTCAGTGGCGCTTGATTGCACACCAGCCCAGGGTGAAATGTGGTCGCACTGAAAGTCCTGAATCCGACCACAGTTAAAATCCTGATCCACACTTTCGTTTCCTTCATGTGAAGAAGGGACGAGCCTCAAACTGACGTGTTTCCTTTGGTTCCTGCTTCGATGTTTTTCAGGAGGAGGTAGAAACTGTCGTGTCCATGCTGATCGAGCAGGCTCGAGCTCTGGGTCGGACGGGGATGAAGAGACACCTCCGGGTTCTCCCTATGTACGCCGGGCTGCCTTCCTTCGAGCAGATGAAAGTCTTTGAAAGGGTGTCACACAGTGTCCGAAAGGTGAGACTAACCCGATGACCAACCGCGTTTGCGACACCTGTAGTCATTTTGGTGCCCCTTTGCTGTGCCCTGGAAAGATTTTTTTTTAGATTGAAATGAAACTTGGTATACAGGCAGGTTTCTTTAAGAATTTTAGGCCCACGCCTCTGTGCACTAGGTCCAAAAGCCCACAGTAAATAACGTGTTGGAAAGGAGCCTGCAGAAGTGCCGCCCTGACGGTGGTTACAGAGCAGGTGACTTCTCCGGGCTCTTTCCTGCCGCCGACTGTTTCCCCGTGACACAGTGCTGCCTTGGCTTGAAGGACCGTGCTGGTGGATTGCGATTAATTGGGGACAATAAATCTGTTACCGTAAGTGTTTCCTAAACCATTTGTTTGAAGCATCATTTTGCCTGTAGAGCCAAGTTGAAGTCAATTAATTCGAGGTGTGGCTTAAAAATACTTAGCATTGAAATTGGGGTGTGGAAGGGTGTGGTGGGAAGCATCGGTTTGAAGGAACCAGCAGGCAGCCCGTGTGCTTCCCGCTCACCGTCCCCCTGGGCCTTACTCCCCTTTCCCTCCACTGGGTGAGGAAGGCCCAGGACTGGCCTGAAGTTGGCTTACAGGAGCTATTTATGAGCAAGTGGCAGAGAGCGCAGTAGCTGAGGGATGGTCGGATGCTGCGCTGCCAGTTCGGACCGCTTGGAGGAGGCTGCTCTCAGCTGCCTGGCCACCGGGATGGAGCAGCTTGAGCCTGCCCAGCAAAACGTGAACTGCGGCCAACCTGTCAGGAGGCCTGGGTTCTGTGCCTGAGTTACTCAGCCTCAAGTCCAGGTGTTCTTGGCCGTAAAACGTAAATAATAAGGACTTTTAGATGGATGATTTTATAGCACAAAATCTTGCATGTCTGCACATAAAAATGGTAGGAAGGTTTTTATGAAAGGATCAATGAAAAGGTGCCTTTAAAAAGCTCTAAGTGCCATCTGGACACGCCCCTGCTGCTTCAGATCCTCCAGGGCAGCCCCAGTGCACTGGGAGTAAACTGCAGACACCTCACGGTGGCCCAGAGGCTGCGCACGGCCTTTCTCTGCCCCCCTCCAACCTCGTCTGTACTTACTCTGGGCTCCGTTTCTCCTTCCTTTCAACCCTTTCTTCTGCTGGGATCTCTGTGGGGCTGGCTGCCTGTCGTTACTCAGGTCTCAGCTCAAAGTCAGCTTTTAGGCCGCTTTCCCTGGCCGTCCAATCTAACAAAGCACACCCCATTATTACAATGTATAATAAACACCTTAAATACTGTGTAATGTTATATTCTTACTCTGTTGTGTTTTCCTCAGAGTATTTGTCACTCTCTGAAATTGCCTACCTGTTTATGTTCATTGCTTATTCACCCAAACAGTCATGTAGACTCTGGGAGACAGGGGTCTTCTCTTGTTCATTGTACATCCCCAGCACTGTGAACAGGGCCTGGCAAAGCACAGACCCTCAGAAGTAGCTAGAATGTGAGTGAATAAATGAATATACATGCACAGGGCGGTGATTCACTTCAGTTGTGCAAAAGGCAAAAACTAACATTTGTTGAATATTTACTACAGGTCAAGTACCAGGCTCTAAACACTTTGTGTGTATTTCATACTTAACTCCCCCCAGCCCTGGGCGGGGGGTAGATATTATGTTGATGAGGAAGCCTGCTTAGGAGGTCAGTTAACTTGTGCAAATGCCCAGGGTCTGGGAGAATTCAAACCCAGGGCACCCTGACCCTAAAATTCATGTTCTTTCCAGTATACCACACTGCCTCTTAAAGGTTCTGCCATGTCAGAAATATCTTTCCATCTTTTAGGACTTTTGAGTAGTTTGTTAAAAGTGAAAAAAACCAAATAACTTTTCTTGTTACTCTCCTTTCTGCGGGGAACCTAGGTGATAGTGGCCACCAATGTGGCAGAAACCTCCATCACCGTCAGCGGGGTTGTGTACGTGATCGACTGTGGCTTCGTGAAACTGCGGGCCTACAACCCCAGGACAGCCATTGAGTGCTTGGTGGTGGTCCCGGTGTCCCAGGCGTCGGCCAACCAGCGAGCTGGACGTGCTGGCCGCAACCGCTCGGGAAAGTGCTATCGCCTTTATACAGGTTAGTGTGGCTCTCGTGAGGGGTGTTTGGTTTTCTCGGCCATCCTGGGCACTGGAGGGTGTTATATTTACCCTCCACGGGCAGGGCTTCGCAGCGGATCTGACCCCTCACGTGGCCCTCTGTAACCTGGCCCCCGCCACCTTCCTCACCCTAGACGTAGCACTTCCTTGCTCCTGCTCCCTATTGGCCAAAGCCGGCCCATGGTCACCAGTTATTTGCCACCCCTGTTCTGACCTGCTGTTTGGGCTTAGGCCTCTCTTTAGCCACGTGACCCTGTAGCTTAGCCGTGTGTCTCAGGTCCTGTCTCTTTTACCTTCCCCGTAACTTAATGTGCTGCTTTCTTGTCCTGGGATCCTTGAATCCAGTGGGGCCCCACATTGGGTTCTGTCTTCACCTCTGGTCAGAGCATCTTTGCAGGGCTGAAATGGCAAGATCTGTCCTGAGAGGCACTGATAGAAAGCAAATAGTTGCTCACTCCTGCTCTGTGCTGTGCACCATGCTAGGTTCTGAAGGAGCAGGATAAATAGCATCAGGACTGTCCTGGCCCTTAAGGAGCCCTCTCTCCAGCTGGAAGACAGCCTCCCCGACAGACAGGGGTGCCCCGGAACTGCTCTTCCTCTGTGCTTCCTGAGAGGGATGGCACTACCATTTCTCTCCATTGTCCAGGCTTCATTTCCACATCATTTTAAGTTCCCTCCTCTGTCCAAATCTCCAGGTACAGTCACTTACCAGATCCAGGGGTTTTATTTTTATCATTTATCTCTTTCCTTCTGGTTACCATCGTCCTTGTTCAGTCCTTGACATCATCCTTTCTTTTGTCAAATGTTTGCAGAGCACCTGCTGTGCACCAGGTGTGGTGCCAGGGTTTGGAGCTCTAAGGTGAGGTGAGACATGGTCTTCGGCCGCACGTGGTCACTGACAGCCTGTGGATGGAGGCAGACCCACACACAGATGGGCATACTGTGGTGTGATAGGGTTGCCACGAAGGAATGAGCCTTGGAAGCAGAGAGCAGGGAGTTTCCTGTTGGGGAGGGCCTCGTGATTGAGTGTTTGGGCCTGATCTTACTGGTAGCCCAGCAGTGTCCAGGAGGGTTGGCAGTGGAGATTAGACTCAGCACACCGGGCAGAGACAGTGGAATGCACAGGTGCGGGGCTGGGGGTGGGGGGTGGGGGGTAAGGAGGATTCATGGGAAGGAGGGAAAGGCAGAACCTGAGGCCAGAGATGCAAGGGTCTTCCACACTGAAGGCGCTAAGGACTGATTACAGTGGAAAGGGGAGAAGTGAGGTAGTAAAGAGGCGTCCTGAAATTCAGGGGAAGAGAAAGTTACACTGAAAGAAATTTTTAGTGGAGATGGCGTTGGGAGGGCCCATCAACAGTAAGGGTGCATTAGATCCAGCCCCTAGGCTTTCTGGGCCAACCAGTTTCTGGATGAACTTCCGGCGGGCGCAGCTCTGAGCACGGTGCTCCTTCTCTGAAACCCTTCAGAGGTTCTCAGAACCTCTAGGACTTTTTCCCGCTTATCTTCTCCTGCTCTCCGCCTCCTCCTCCCCCGTGCCGCCTCACAGCTGAAGCACACTCTTCCTGGACATACCTGCTGTGTTCCCACGCCCAGCCCTCATGCCTTCGAAGCCCTTCCCTGAGCTGTTTCCTCTGCCCAGCACGTTCTCTTCATCGTTCGAGTCCTCTCTCAAGTGGCACCTCCCAAATTAAGCAACTGAAGGTGCCTGCCGATGACTAGGCTCCTTCCTTCCCTCAGTGTCACTTTCCCTTCGGGTGGACCACGCATTGGGACCTGGTCTCAGAGGTCACTGTTTCTGGTCTTGTCCCAGCCCCTTCATATCACTGCAGCTCCTCAAAGCCATTGGCCTGTGGCGCCTGCAGCTCGTGGCCCAGTGCTTCACACACTTGAGCCCTCAGTGGGGTCCAGTTGAGTGTCACTTACTTCCTGTGAGTGTCTCCTCAGTGGGGTTGTCCTCTTACCCAGCAGCTCCGCTTCTCCCTTGGTCAGTTAGCACTGTACTTGGGAAATGTGGCTATGCTCCCGAAAAACTACTCCCCAAATACTCTTGAAAGGCAACGGCAGTATCCCATTTGGAACTTCCTGCTGTTGCCTGGTGTCCAGAATCTTCCAGTTAGACCCATGCATTTGGCAGTTTGTGCCCCACTCCACAGAATATTGGCCGTCTGCTGTCTTGGAGACCTTTCTGCAGTTCTTCAGTGGCAGTGCTGTTGGTTTGCCTCTTCTCTAGTTCGCTGCAGCTCAGTGATCGAAGTGGAAGTTGGCCATTCTAGTGTGAAGGGGGTGTGCACAGTTAAAATGTGACTGGCGTGGAGGCTTTTGTGGGTGGAACACTCTCTATCTGACCCACAGGCTTTCTGAATATGCACAAAATGGATTTAATCTCTTCCTCCTTTTTCCCCACCCATTTTGTCTCTCATTTATAAGAAGACCCCTCAAAGTCTCTGTCCCTCCCACCCGGTTCTCCTGCCCCTCCCATCCTGGCACGTCTGTGCCGTGTTTTTTTTTTTGCTGTGAGAAGTCACCTTTTGTTCCCATGAATGTATGTCAGCATTCATGGGTCTCTTTGGGACAGGCTCTAGGTTCTGAGTGGGGCACGTGTACGTGGCTTGTCGACTTTTAAGTTGGATTTGGACACGTTGTGCTCTTTATAAGACTTGGTCATTTGCTATATTCTGGTTACTGTTTTGGTGATTTATTTTGAAATTGTTCTTTGCTTATATGTGTTGTATTTGCCTTTTGGTCGTACTTTACCCCAAGCAGAGGTAATGGTAACTGGGCACCAACAGGGATTCAGCAAATACTTGTTGCTCTGATTTATAATTTTGCTGATAAAAAATGCATTAAAAAATCCTAAAATAAAAGGACAAACTTTCATAAAGATACATTGTTTATAAAGATATGAATTGCTGAAGTATTTTTTAAGTGGAATGGTATTTCTTAAACATGATACAACTTTATATCATATTACCATATACATCTGATCCTCGAATCCTGCAGCCTCTTGTTAGAGAAGGAAAAGTGTCCTTTTGTCATAATGACCACATTTGATTGTGACATTTGACCCCAAGCAGTTCTGATTTCCTACTCTCAGAGGAAGCCTTTGACGAGCTGCCTCAGTCCACCGTTCCCGAGATGCAGCGGAGCAACCTGGCGCCTGTCATCCTGCAGCTGAAAGCGCTGGGAATCGAAAACGTCCTCAGGTTCCACTTCATGTCGGTGAGTCCTGCCTTCGGCCGAGGCCCCAGGGAGGCCGAGTGCTCCAGGGGAGAGTCAGGACGTTGTTGTGGAGCGTGTCACCTTGCTTTTTTTCTTTCTTTCTTTTCCTACATTTGTGCCCGCTTTGCACTGGGCACTGTGCAGAGTAAAGGGGGACTGTAGCCAGATCAGGTAGACACAGTTCCTGTTCTTGCCTGCTGGGAAGAGAGATAAGTAATGGGTAATGACAGTGCATGTGCCCGGGGCTGGGAGAGACAGGGGCAGGGTCCCCGGCCCAGCTGGTCGTGCCAGAGGTGAGATGTGAAACTCATGTGGGATTTCACTGGGTCAGGACAGGGGAGGAGAGGTCCAGGACGGTGAGCACGTTTGTAGGCCCGCAGGAGAGAACATCACAGTTGGGCAGCCGAGAGGCTTTGGGTGAGCTGCGGGGAAGGTCTTGTGGCGGGTTGCATTTCTGCTTACTTCCTAGGGCAGGTTTCCAGGTGTGAAATCACTGGGCCGAGGGCCGTAGTCGCTTTGTAGGTCCTTGGCACGTGGCCAGGTCGCTTTACAGGGATGAGCTCCGGCAGCACAGCTGGGCCCCCTGCGCTGTGCCCCCGTCACACCGTGTTATTTTCTTGTAGAGCTTTGCTAATTCGGTTGATGGTGGGAGAAAGGAAGGTAGGAAAAATACCGTCTATACCTTATTATTTTGCTGTCTCGTAGGATAGTTTTTTAAAAAAGTTTATTGTCCACTTTATACTTTTGCATTGTTAAGCCATCTTTCTGTTAGGATTGGTGTTTTTTAGTGATTTTCAAGAGTGCCTTTGACTATGGAAGACATTAATCTTTGCAGTATTTCTTGCAAACAGTTTTTCTGGGTATTTATATTTGACTGTTTTTAAATTTGTTATTATTGTTCAATGTTCAGGCATCCTAAACATTTCCACAGGAAAGTCTGTCTGTCTTTGCCTCGATGGCTTGTTATGCTTGTGCTTATGAAGCACTTCTTGTATCTAGGTGAGTTAGTTAAGAAATACTCACTTTTTTCTTCTTGAATTTGTATGATTTGAAGACTTGCATTTTAACTTTGTTCTGTCCCAGCTGTACTGGCAAATGGTGTGGCAGGTCTGGGTTCTTGGATAATCAAGTCCCTCATGTCACCTATGTCATGGTGAACTAGGCAGGTGAAGGAATAGAAAGATAGCACTCCCCCCAAAGCAAATAGTCGTGGGTCTTTGTAAGTATGGATATAATATATCCTTCGTTTATTGGTGTGTAAGACAAGAAATTGTAAAGAAAAGACGAACAGTAATGCAAATTAAAAGCTCACGAAAAACCCCTTTCCTGGGGGGGGGGCGGGATTTAAGGGAAAACAGACAGTGGCAGCAAGGACGGATCAGCATCTCAGTGACTGAGGAGGTTGCAGGCATCAGCTAGAATAAACCTGATGACCACTGAAGGGAAAGCTGAAGGGAGGGACACATCAGAGCGTAGTCGGCTTTTCTGGGAGAGAGAAGTGCAAACTGAAACGGCTGTGGGGCGCCACTGTAACTCAGTCAGCAGGCACACAGAGGAACGATGGAACCCAGAGCCGGCCGGTTCGGGGGCTGGTTCACACTCTGCCTCAGTCCTCACGGAGGCCTTCCTGGTCCCATCCTGTGAGCCATAGACGTGCCTGGTGTTCTTCTCAGGGAAATTTCTCCTGAAAAAGTAATTCACACGAAGACAAAAGATGTCCATGGGATCATGTTTACAGCATCGCTGCTTATTAGATTAAAAATATAAACAGTGAAAACCATAAACATTGGACAACTGAAAAATGAGGAGAGTACACACAAATTTATCTTCCTGTAGTCCCTTCTGGTTATTTCCCCTGAAATGCTGTTTTTCACGATTGAAATCACAGGGTACATGCAGTTTTGTGTATTCTGCAGTGCTAATGACAGTAGCAAAGAACAGAAAACAGTTCGTCTGCCCAGTGGTAAGAAGATTGCTTATTTTATAGAATAAGTATGACCACGCTGGAAGGTTAGCCAGCTGTCCCAAGCAGTCCCTGAAGTTTCTGTGGGTACAAGAAACAGTGAAAACAGAAAACCGTACAGTGAGAAAAACGAGCTAAGATTCTATATACCCAGTCCTCTCAACTGTGTTAAACAGTGTTTGCGTGTGATCCCAAGTCAGATGGGGCCGTAGAGAAATGCTGGTGGCTGCAGAGGATGTGTGTTTAGGTGAAAATACCAAGGCTGTGATTTGTGGGGTCGTGGGAGAGGTTTTGTTTTTTTGACTGATGATAAATTCAAAGAGCAGAATTAACCCAGGACTTGGTGATCGACTGGAAATAGGGTCAAGCGTTGAAGGGAGTCAGAGAGACTTCGTTAGTTGTGTCTGTGAGTATTCAGAACCCAGTTTGGTGCTTTGCCGTTCCTGCTGTCGTGTCTCCCGTGACCTCAGGGTGAAAGGCCCCCAGAGGGATCACGTTAGTCCACGTAGGTGCTGTGCATTTTGCCTCTTTTGTGAAGTCGGGTGTCAGAGGCACTGAGGAAAGGCTGGTGAATCGATTCCACGATTTAGTCAGCCATGGTTCGAGGAACGCCCTCTGTGTAGTGAATTACGTCTCGTGTGTGGTGTGTGTGTGGTCATCACAGCTGTTAAAAGTACATCTTTGTCCCTTGGCCATCAGTGGGTGGGGTGGAGTGGAAAAATGAGGCCTGAGTTCAGTTTCCGGCTTTGCCACGAGCCACTTACCTGGCTGTGTTCAATGTCTTCTATTTATTGTTATTCACCGTCTTCATCTGTAGCATTGAACTAAAACAGTGTGGTACTTAAAATGTTTGTTATGTGAATGCATTTAGGAAAAAAAGCCATGCAGTTTGAAAAGTACTACAGTTTTATTATCTGGCTTATTATAAACAAAATAATTGAGCAGAAAATAGTAAGGGTGCTTGGCAGTTAGTAGATGCTCAGTAAAGATTTGTGGAAGGAAAAAAGGAGGGAAGGATCTAGAGAATCAGACTGAAAGTCCCAATATCAGCTTTGCTTAACGTGAGATGACCTAGCATTCTCTGTTATTTTCGGGAGTTCAGATTCACCCGTATGTCAGTCACCCCTTCGTAGGCAAGGCTTGGAGCAGGGCTGTGGCTGGTGCAAAGATCCGCCGCCAACCAGTATTCCAGTGCAGTGGAAGGTTGAGACCGTGCAGTAAGAATTAGAACCATCTGGTGACAGTTTAGGAAAAGCAGGGAAGTAGTTCGAGGTGGTCCACTTCTCATGGAGGGAAGCATGAGGAAGGGCTTCCAAGGGACGTGTTCGATCAAGCTGAGAGTAAAGGCCAAGCAGCACTGAGGACGCTGAGAAGGAGAGGAAGGGCATTCCAGGGGGCGCCAGCGTCAGGAACAGGAGCCTGGAGGTCGGGAAGGCTGGGGCACGTGGAGGGGAGGGTGGATTGAAGCAGGAAATAGTCACGTTATTACCCGTCACCGGAAGACATTAATTTAGGAGGATTTTTATGTTTTTACAGCCCCCTCCAGCACAGTCGATGGTTCAAGCGTTGGAGTTACTCTATGCCCTGGGAGGTATGCCTTTCTCTTATTATGCGTTCTCTGATCTCTTTACTGATAGGTAATGCTAGTTAGGTCACATTTGCTTCAGGGCTCTTAGTATCTTCAGGAATGGCATTGGTTCCCCCCAAAACAGTATGTGAGGTCTACTCGTGAATTCATAAAGCACGTCAGGACATCAAAAGTGTTAGTAACCATCACCAGAGCCACGCTCCTAAAGACATCCAGAAGATTCTCCACCAGTATTTCAGATGTTACCCCTCCAGGCCTTGTTCTCTGTCCCTCCACCCCGTCCAGAAACTGGTGGCTGGGTGTTCTCCAACTCGCTTTCAATTCTCCTGGAGCTCCCTGCGGGGAATTGGGTGGGACGCCGTCTGTGGCGCTGTGAGGCCAGGAAATACCTTGTTATGAAGGGATCTGTGTTGTTGTTGGAGAAATGTGGTCATTTCCCTTAAGACAGAGAAAACTGTTGCCTAAATTCACCCCCTTGAGAAGTACGTAGTTTTTCTGTGAATAGTGTGCCCTGCATGAATACGGTATTCATTTTGGTATTAGGTTTTAGGGGAGGTTTTGCCTTTGGAGGTTCCTTTTTTGCCTTTAACATATTTATGGACATATTCATACATTTGAATGTATTCATACATTTAAAATGTACAATTCAGTGGTTTTTAGTGTATTCACAGGGTTGTGCAACCATCACAAGTTTTGAATATTTAGAACACGTTTATCACCTGTGCCCATCAGCACACACCCCTCCTCCCCCTTCCCTCCCCCTCCTGGCCTGTGGGTCTGCCCCTTCTGGTCATTTCATGCAAATGGAGTCGTACAGCGTGTGGTCTTTTGGGATGGGCTTCTCTCATGCAGCATGGCGCTTTCAGGATTCATCTGTGTCGTACCACATGTTAATACTTCATTTCTTTTTATTGCTGAGTAAATAACTTATCGTGTGGCTGTACGGCATATTGTTCTCATCCATTTGTGAGTTGATGGCCTTTGGGCTGGTTTCCTCGTTTCGGCCAGTGTCCGTGATGCTGCAGTGAGCATCCACGTGCAGTGAGCATCTGGTGGACATTCCCACTGGCGTTTCCAGTTTCTCCAGAAGTTGCTAATGCTTGTTACGATCTGTCTTACTAACCCTAGTGCACAGGAGGTGGTATCTTGTGGTGGTTTTGATTTGTGTTTTCCTGACGACTGATGATGTTGAGACCCTCTTCGTATTCTTGTGTATCTTCTCTGGAGAAACGTCTATTTAAATCTTTTGCCCATTTTTAATTTGGGGGTATTGTCCTTTTATTATTGAGTCAGAGGAGTTCTTTATATATTGTGTGTACACGTTTCTCTCCAGGTCTGTGATTTGTAAATATTTCTCCCATTCTGTGGGTTGGCTTTTCACTTTTCCGATGGTATCATTTGCCATACGGAAGTTTTAAGTAGTTCAGTTTATCTGTTTTTTCTTTTGTCACTTGTGGTGTCATAGCTAAGAAACCATTGCCTGACTCCCAAGCACGAGGATTTTATCCCTACATTTTCTTTGAAGAGTTTTGATAGTTTTGGCTGTTTACATTAATAGGTTTGTGATCCATTTTGAGTTAATTTTTCTGTATGGGGTGAGGTAGGAGCCCGAGTCATTATATTCATGATGCCTCCCTGCAGAGGACTAGCCAGTTACTGATTGCAGCGGCCTCCCGGTGGGTCTGCATCCAGCCGGCCCGAGTCAGCGTGTGTGGGAGGAGGTTCCCGCCTCCTGTTCCCGAGGGTTTAACAGGAACTTGAAAGCAGGGCTTCCTGGGATGATCTGTAATGCGATGGGACAGTGTTGGCTGCATAGAAGTTTTTCATTTGGACTGATTTTCCTTCACTCAGGATGACAGTTGAAATATTTTCTGTTTCTTCACTTCCCTAAATTAGCTGGAAGAAGTGGGGGGAGACACCCAAGTTAGTTTAGTTTCAAGCTGAATTATCACCTTTAAAGAGATGGTTATATGGGAACAGCAGAGACATGACCTTTTCTGTCTTAACTCTGAGCTCTAAAGCAGTTGTTTTCATGCCACATCTTGGGAATAGTCTAAACCACAGTAAAACAATCGCCTGCATCGTGAGAGTTCAGTTTCTAGATAGCGGCCGGTGGTAAAGAGGCGAGGAGGGTGTGGGGGATCGAAGGAGGCTGCCCCACTCAGTAGACTGCCCAGGAGGCAGTCGGACAAACAGCTCTGGTGTTGGCACCCAAGAGAGACCCGGGCAGGTGCTTAGATTCATAGGCATGGCCTCGTGATTGCTCACACGGTAAGAGAAGAACAGGGTGCACGGGCTGTCGTCCTGGAACAACCACCACGGGGCAGGGAAGAAGACCCAGAGGCGACAGAGGGGGCAGCAGGAGAGAGGGGTCCTGGGAAGCGGGCTGGCTTCCAAGGAGCTGCGGTCTGCAGAGGCGAAGGCTGCCGCAGACCCGCAGGAGGCGTCCTGCGAGTTCACACCGTGTGGGTGTCGGGCCCTTGGGAAGGCAGCCCGTGGGGGTAGTGAGGCTGCTGCGGGCGGGGAGAGCGTGGGAGCGAGAGGAGGCCTCAGCATCGTTTCCTTATAAGTAAGTCCGTGAATAGAGGCCATTAGAGGTATCAGTTTTTAAAATTAAACATTCAGGAGCTCAAAGGAGATCTTTTCTTTTTTTAACACAACGGTTCTCTGGTGTCAGAGCGAGTTCGGTGGAGTGTGACTCATCTTTTGATGCCGTTTCCAGCATTCGTCATCTTCTGTTCTCTCAGCGACTGGACGTCCTTTGCCACGGTGGTACACGCCTTCCAACGGTTCTTGTTCTTTTGGCAGGTCTGGACAAAGACTGTCGCCTAACCGAGCCGCTTGGCATGAGGATAGCGGAGTTTCCCCTGAACCCCATGTTTGCGAAAATGCTGCTGGAGTCAGGTGGGTGGAGATGGCAGTTGTCATCGATTTTATTTTGACCATCAGGGAGCTATTTCCCTGCATTCTGTGCGCCCTGGGGAAGGGCATACAGTATACGGGGTCCGGCACAAATAACGCCCCTTTGGTAATCGGTGCCAGGTCTTTTATTAAGCATGTCATTCTGTAACATAACAGTGTCACAGTCAAGCACACCATATGCCGTTTTAGGTGAAAGTTTAAATTGCTGTCCATCTCGTGTGAGACACTCACGTACCCTACCAGCCACACTCAGCGGCGTTCCTCCTGCCGGACGCTGTGTTTGGAGCGGAGAAGGAGCTATCGCCGAAAGCTCTCGGGTTTGGGGCACGTTGCCAACTTGTGGTTCCACGTCAGTCAGCGTTAATTCAGTAAAGGCTTCTGTTTGTTTCTCATGGGCCTAGCACCGACACCGTCAGATTTTCTTTTTAAATAGAGAAGTTTTTGTTAGTGTGGTAAAAAATACACAACAGAGTTTACCATTTTAACAGTTTTTTAAGTGTGCCGTTCTGGGGCATTTTGCACATTCACACTGTTGTTGTGCCATCCCCACTGTTCATCTCCCGGACTTTTCATCTTTCCAGACTGAACCTGTGCCCGTGAAACACTCACGTGCCCCCCCCCGCCCCCCGCAGCCCCCACTCCGCTTTCCGTCTCTGGGTTTGACTCTCCAGGAACCTCATACAAGTAGAATCATACGGTACCCGTCCTTCTGTGGCCGACTCGTTTCACTCGGTATAATGTCTTCAAGAGTCATCGTTCCCCGAGATTCATCGTTGCCCACGTCAAAAGGTCCTTCCTTTTTAAGGCAGAGCAATATTCCCTGGTGTGTGTCGATCACGCTTCGTTCATTCATCTATTCATACACACACGTAGGGAGCTTCTGCCTGCTGGCGATCGTGCGTGGTGCTGCCGTGAGCGTGGTGAACAGACATCTGTTCGAGTCCCCGGTCTCCCTTCTTTTGGGTGGACACTTAGAGTGCAGTCACTGGGTCATCTGATAATTCCATGTCTGATTTTTTGGGGGAACCTGTCATTTTCCATAGTGGTTACCCCATTTTGTATTCCCATCACCAACACACGAGGGTCCCAACTTCTCTGATGCCCTTGGACTTCTGTGGGAACGATCAGATGACCTCAGGCTTACAGGACTCTAAGTTTCGAGTTGGCGAGTGTGTTGCTCATGAGGCAGGGAGCTGTGGGCGGTGGGCCTGGCTGTGCAGTTTGCGCTCACTGTCTGGTGTCCTGAAGGGCTGGTGGCCGCCGGCTCTGGGCCCAGGTACTGGCAGCAGCGGTGGTGGACTGCCGAGTGCTTCCCTGGTCCAGTGCGCCAGGTGCCAGGAGCCCTGCTGGCAGGCAGGCCCCCTCAGAGAAGGGCCAGGAGCAGGGAGACGGCAGAAGGGACACAGCCCACACATCCCCTGCCCCTTTCCCTCTCAGGCTTTCTGCCAGGATCCCGGGTGTCCACGTAAGAGAGTCTGAAGCGGGTGTGGAGCTGACCTGCCCTTGGTGATGGAGCCAGTGTGGCTGCCCTGTGGCTCACAGGGAGGGTCCCTCAGTGTTACAGCCGCAGCGGGGCCTAGCAGCTCCTCTCTCGGGGTCCTTCCAGGCCTCCCTCGTCAGGGCCATCATGTATAGGATGCTCCATTCGGCAGGCGAAGCGCTTACGTGCTGCAGGCTGTGAAAATCAGGTGTACACGGATGCATCATCTCTGTGCTCAGTACAGTACTAGGAAAGCGTCGGAAAATGTCTTTCGCTTCTCACAGACGCGTGGCGTGTTTGAGCTCAAACGCGCTTTTTGTTTTACAGGAAATTTTGGTTGTTCTCAGGAAATTCTCAGCATTGCAGCCATGATGCAGATCCAGAATATCTTCGTGGTCCCCTCACACCAGAAGTCTCAGGCAGTAAGTCCCTCCCTTTCTCGCGGAGCCGCGCGCGCGCGCCAGTCCCTTCGCTCTGGGCCTTCTCGGCAGAGCGACTAGGAAGTACCCACCGCCGAGCGGTGCCGACACCAGCCTGCACGTGAGGCTTGCTGTGCGCCTGGCGTCGTGCCACAGGGTTCCGTGCTTCATCGCTACCGCGAACCGGGAGGCAGATGCTGTTGCGATCTTTTTTAGAGGTGGGGGCGCAGGACGGTTAGGTGACTCACCCCTGGTTGCACAGCCTTGTGGAGTTGCCCTTCGCAGTCCGGAGTCCCAAATCTTTACCGCTGTCCCGCTGACTTTCCTGTAAGGGCATGGTTGTTTTTTAGGTGGCTCTGGGAACAACCGAGTGGGCAGGTTAGTGATTGAGGAGTCAGGGCCCGGGCCCAGCCGGCTGGTTCTGGCAATGCTGGCTTCAAGCCGAGGAGGTGGCAAGGCCCTGCCTGAGCCCAGGCGTCCGTGGCGACGGGAGGAGCAAGTCCTGGAAAGACCGTGAAGGAACAGTTAGGGTGCTGCCGAGCCCCATGAGGGAGGCCTCCTGACGAGGCAGGGCAGGGACGGGTTCCGGGTCGGTTCCGAGAGTCCGAGCGCAGCCTCGTGAGCCGAGAGGCGGACTTCGGGTGTGGGGTCGGGAGGAGAGAGCCTCTCCTGCGGACTCTCGTCGTCTGCCCGACAGCTGTGTGACTGCAGAGCACCGCCTGTAGGTGTCCCGCCTCCGCGCCCGGCGGTGATGTCTGCTTTCCCCGTTTTCTGTTTGCTTGTTTGTTCGCTTCTCTGCTGGCCTTTTTCGCAGCCCCACCTCAGGGCAGGCAAGCTCACTTTCAAGGTGAAGACTCGAAGCTCCCCAGTGTGTCTAAAAGTGCACCTTATCCCTTCTCCCCTTCCCACCCCCCCCGTCCCTTACCTTATTTTTTCTTCTCGCACTTCTTGCCACCTAGTATACTAAATATTCTGCTTATTTATCTTGTTTATTGTATTTCTCCCACCACTGTTGTATTCTCTGTTACATTCCCAATTCGTAGAACGGTGCCTAGCTATGGTAGGTGCTCAGTAATATCTGTTATTGAGTGAATGGAAGGAAGAAGGAAGATTAATTCTATGGTATTGGATGCAAGGAGAAAGTTCGGAAGTTCAGACGTACACGTGTGTGTTTGCGTTTATGTTGTATATGCTGCTCCTTGAATCCAGGGGAGCAGATGGCATTGCCCAGGGTGTCCCAGAAGGGAAGATTTAGGGGTGAGGTGTGAGTGGGAGCCTGGGAACGTAGAATGCCCACCATGCACCAGACAGGATGTCTCCCTGCCTTCCTGGAGCTTTCGTTCTGGCGGCGCTGGGAGGAGTTCTGGAAGAGACACTGACTGGAGAGAGGAGGAGTGACAAGAGCACCAGCACTTATCTAACAGCTGTGCCAGGTACTTTATCCTGGGGTATCTGAATCCCACAGTGATCTTGACAGACAGTCTAATGCCCCAGTTTTACACATAAGGACATGGAGGCCGAGCGAGAGGAAGTGACCAGTCTGAGGTCTCTCAGGAAATGGTAGAGCTGGAACGGTGCCAACCAGGTCCTCCTGGCTCCACGAGCCATGAGCTGTTCGTTGTATAACGTTACCTCCCGGTACGAGAGGCTCACCGGGGTCGGCTTCTAAATGTTGCTTTTTTCTTTCCAGATTCGAGTGCACCGGAAATTTGCCGTGGAGGAAGGCGATCACCTCACTATGCTGAACGTGTATGAAGCGTTTATCAAGGTAAGCACAGGCGCCCCCTGAAAGGTCCCCTCCATACACCCGTCCCCCCTGGGGGCCAGGGTTCCAGAAGTTCAGTGCACAGAGGGATGGCCGAGGCACCTCTCTGAGGTGTCTATTAGATTATTGCCGGCATTTCTTTTTATTTTTCTAAAGATTTTATTTATTTAATTTTAAAGAATGGGGAAGGGAGGGAGAAAGAGAGGGAGAGAAACATCCATCGGTTGCCTCTTGCACACCCCCAATGGGGGACCTGGCCCACAGCCCCAGCATGTGCCCTGAATGGGAATCGAACCAGCGACCTTTCGGTTTGTGGGATGATGCCAACCCACCGAGCCACACCAGTCAGGGCTATTGCCAGTATTTCTGATCTGTGGGTTGGCCCCTGCCCAGGGTTGTGGTGCAGATTTGCCTGGAGGAACACAGGAGTTGTTTCTTGCTTCTTCCTGCCTAGAGACGTGGTACTTGCAGCGGGCTGCTGGCTCGGCCCCCCGGCCCTTCCCTCGCTCTGTCTCACCCACCCAGTGTTGCTGGGCAGGGCTGTCCGACATTTGAGTAGGAAGTTCTGTTATATTTTCTGCAAATGAGTGAGGCTGAGGGTAACTTGTAGGCTTTGGTTCACTCTTCAGAGCTGTCCTGTGAGCTTGAGACCTCACGTAGCAACCACTCCCCCAGCAGCGGACTAGCTGTGAGGGTGCATATATACTCAAGTCCCTGCCTGCAGTTAGCCACAGGTGATGTTAATGTGTAGTGTTCTTAATGCTCTGTAAAACTAAGAGCGAATAGTACAGCTTAATGTTCTCACTAAAAATTGCTAACAGGAGAGATCTAAAGATGATGCAAAGCAATGAAAACAGAAATCTCTATGAGGAGACGCCGTGAGAGGGGGACATGAGATACTTCAGATTTTCAGTGTCTTGTATTCATTTTTTAAAGACTTTTTTAGAAGAGGAGGACGACTGACGTTTTGTTTTATCGGAGATCTGACCGGATCTATTTCAGTCAGTGAACAGTTCTCAGGGAAACCCCATCCCTTACTGAGATTATTAACTATGGATTAGGTCAGGGGACACTCAGTGGGCGCGGGGTCTCATCTCCAACCCAGGGCCCCCCGCCCTCAGTGGACCGCAGGTGCAGGCCTCCCCTGCTCATTCTGTGGTTCCCTCTGTCCTCTGCGACTCACGTTTCCGCATTTAAGACACTTTCCTGCCTGGCTTACACTCATTTCCAAGGTTCCTTCCCACGGCAGTACTTAATCTAAGACATGGTGATCGTACTTAAGAATCTAGAACAAAATGAAGAAGTGTTGATAGACCCATAGTTGGGGGCTAAATAGTAGTAATTTGGAAATTATTTGTAAATTGTCAGGTGTCATATTGTTTGCCTGTAGCCAAATAAAGTGATGAACTCAAGCCTGCCAAGGAAGGAACATTTATTTACAAAGAAGCACAGGGGAGTGATTCTGTTTGGGAGTTTGCCACTCTCCAGGAGGGTACTTAAGACTGTTGTTAAGAATAAAGGATAGAAACTGTACTGAATAAACTAAAATAAAAATTAAAAAAAAAAAAAAGATTGACAACTGCGCTTGTGGTTGCACTCTCGTTTGCCCCTAAGGCAGAGGCTGAGGTCAAAGAGCGGCGGAGGTCGAGCACGGGGCACCTGTCTCAGCATGTTAGAGAGAGAGATGGGCCGAGAAGGGCCGCTGCCCCGTGGAGATCTCGCCTCCCCGAGTCAGCAAGCGGGGGAGGCGGTGGTGGTGCGTCGGGAGCCTCTCCGCACTTCTCTCATGCTTCCCCGGCCCCCCACAGCACAGTAAGAGCTCTCAGTGGTGTCAGGAGCACTTCCTCAATTACAAGGGGCTGGTCAGAGCTGCCACCGTCCGCGAGCAACTGAAGAAGCTCCTCGTCAAGTTCCAGGTGCCCAAGAATTCGAGCGAAGGTAAGAGTTGGTGGCCGCTGCTGGTGGCGTCCCTCGCCTGCTCCGCGTGGCTGCAGTGTGGAGTTCTCCCGCTGGCGTTGGTGCGAGGCGGGGAGCGGGTGCACTTGGTGCCTGTGCCGGCGAGAAGCTGCCTGTAAATAGAGCGCATTTTTCCCCATCGGGGTTCACTTTTATGTCCGAGGGCAATTCTTGTTAAAGAATTCATAATTTGTTAAGAATTCTTGTTAAGAATTCACTTTCATGAGCCCTGACAACATGTAAGAATCATTAACCTTCAGATCATTGAACGTTACATAGTTCATTTTCCCACGCAGGCTTTGTAAGGAGAGTCACTTTTAACTGGGTAGTACTCACGGCTGTTGCGTATAGATTGCATTTCATGTTCAGATACAACAGATTGCATTTCATGTTCAGATACAGGCATTATTACAGCAAGTGCGTGGGTTCAACCTGGGCCGCAGCAGGGCCAGACCGACATGCTGTGTGAGGCCCGGTGCCCGCCTCCAGCCGTGACAGTGACGGCCGTGAACTGAGGACACGCCGGGTCACACTGAGGCGGAGGCTCTACAGTTACTGTCTCCGCCTGCCACTCTGTGAGGTGGAGGAAGTGTTCCCGAGTTTTACAGATGAGTTTTCAGAGCCCCAGGGAGGGGTCAGCTCAGGACAAGACAGTGGGTCACAGCGAGCGCGGTCCGTGCGTGCGGCTCAGGACCTGCGCTTTTCGGGAGGCGCTCCTTTGCTGGTTCATTCAGCAGTGTCTTCCGAATGCCTGCCGTGTGCTGGGCACTCAGGTGTACCCCCAGCTCCCCAGGACTCGTGTGCAATGGGCCAGCAGTGTTCTAGTGTGAGCATTAAATTCCTATAATGCTCACAGCAATCTGGTGAAACGTGTAGCTGTTCCCCCATTTTATAGGTGAAAACAGTGAGGCCCAGCGGTGGTGAGTGCCTTGCTGACGGTCACACAGTGAGTGTGTGGTGGAATCAGAGCTTGAACCCAGGCAGTTTGATTTCAGTCTTGTTTTGCCTTTACAACTAAGAACGAGTGCTTACGAGGAGACGAAGACGTGGTCAGGAAACAGTGCAGGTGCAGGGAGAGTCACACAGGTAGACAGACTGCTGCCGTATCAGCCTGCCAGCCCGCTGAGCAGTTACAAGAGTGGACGCCTCAGTGACTGTGGCGAATAACAAGGGCAGCGGGTGAGACGTGGTAGGAATGCAGGGGAGAAGGCGGCCGGGGTGGGAGCTGGCCTGGGAGGTCTCGCAGCAGGCCCGGAGTGGTGGCGGAAGTCCAGTCAAGCAAACCGACCGAATTAGAAAATGGTAGCAAGGGGCACGCTAGGCAGGGAGGACTGTGGAGACAGGTGCTTGCAGTGAGGAGCATATTAGATGCTCAGAGAATACCGATGACTGAATACGGGAGTGGGAAGAGTTGAAACCTGGGTGATCAGGTGAAGCTGGTGTCATTGCTGGAGCAGGCAGCTCACCAGGGCAAGAGATTCGGGGAGAAGCTGACTGAGTGCCTGCCACCTACCAGGGACGTGACAGTCTTCTAGACCCTCGTTTCTGAACCTAGTTTTCATTGTCAACCCCTCACCCAGGAGGAGAGTTACATTAAATTCTTCCTAACGAGAGACATTAAATACTAGGAAGTGAGATTTTGTCAGGCAGGGCTGAATTTTGGGGGGCCTCAACTACTGTAATATCTGAGATTCCCTCTCACCTTGCCCCTCGAGAACCATTTCTCACCCCCTTTGTTCTACGTGGAAATTTCTCATGGGCAGTTGGGAGGAAGGGGCTCAGTCTTGGATCGGACTGTGGTTAGAGATGGAAATTCGAGAGTCGTCGATTCTGCGCCAAGAGGAAGCACAGGAGTAATTGTGCAGTAAAGGAGGGGCACCTTTTTGCCAGAACGTTGCTGGTAAGGATGCAGCAAAACTCGCAACCTCATACATTCATGGTTTTGTAAATTTTACCACCCTTTGGGAGCTGATTTATCAACAAACTGTATTTCATGAAATCTAAAACACCATTATGAATAAGCCAGGTCATTATTTTATGTACCACTAAGAAAGGAAAAAAACTGCTGCCAATTATAATTATAAAACGCTGTCCTGGGTTCAGTGAAGGAGAGTGTGGAAAAGGGTGAGTCTCAGATTTGGTGAAATATGGCGTGTCATAAGCCATATAAATGACACTGTCTGTTTGCACGCTAATTTGGAATGTGTCCTGTGGGGATCATCTAATGGGGAGTCTTTCCCCTTGGAAGATGTTTACTCTAGCAATGCAGACACCAATTAAAATGGGACGTTTGAAATTTTTAAAGAATTGCACAGTGTAGCTGTAGCTACAGAAATAATGTAGTGTTAGTGTCCCAGATTGCATCTTAGGGAAGGAACATCATTCCCATAGACGCTGTCCTAGGAAGGGGTTCCTGAGGTCACGGGCCAGCCAGCAGAGTGCTCTCCTAGGTTCTGGTGCCCAGCCTTGGCCTGGGCATCTGTGGCCTAGGGGGTTGGGGGCCCCAAGTTAAAGGACAGTCCAGCAGGTTTCCCTCAGCAGCCACTGTAGGAGGGCGGGGACACCTTCATGGATGGGGCTGGGGAGACGGTGCAAGGTGGCTCGAAGCAGCCAGGGGTGCGACCTCACGGCACAGGCCTGGGCGCACACAGCATACCGCCAGCGAGGGTCTCACCCACGTTCTGTTGGCTGCCTTGGCAGGTGATCCAGATCCGGTTCTGAGGTGCATCGTTTCGGGATTCTTTGCAAATGCAGCGAGGTTTCATTCTACCGGAGCTTATAGGTAATGTGATGCTTGGTGAAGTCATGTATTAAAGGACAAATCTTAAAAATGATCCACACCGCATAGAAAGCTGATATGCAGGAAAAGGAGAGAAACTAAATTAAAGAGTTTTCCCTTATTTATATGGTGCCTCTATCCGAAGATGAGTTTAGCTATGTAGCTTTAAGCAAAGTATCTTAACTCCATGGAAGTGACTCTCAAATACTCAGCCCACCCACAAGTTGTAGAAGGACGAAGTTTACACGTCAGGAGGCTGGCAGTATTTCCATTCTAGTAATAGGACCACAGGACTAGAAGGAGCCACTGAAGATGCTCTTCCCTAGACTAGTTACTTTTGTCACTGGGTAGCTCACACGTTTTTAGAGAACTGCAGGATTGAAGCCACCGCCTCCCCTGATACGTCGTGGCCCATTTGGTGGCTGTGGGTGTTGGCCAGTGCTTCGTGTGTGCGACCTGCCTCCCACTGCAGACTACAGCCTGTTGCATTTTCTGCGCAGAGAAAATCACTGCTGGTGGATGCCCTCCTGATAGCCTTCGGTATATTCAAGTGCATACAAGCTGGTACATGGCTTAGCTCTCTTTACTGCAAACTAAACCACTCCCGTTCTTGGACTTGTTCCCATTAGTCTGTCTTTTCTCGCAGCCCGTTTCGGGCTCCTGGCGTCCCTGCAGCCCATGCGAAGTGCAGCGATCCTGAGCTCTGCTGCTCAGTGAGGGAGCAGCCCGACCGAGGGCCTTCTCCCAGCCCTCCTCTGGATTTCCTTCACGTAGTGTTTCTTCGTTAGCTTTTTCCGCTCAGAACATACCACAGTCCTGTCACCGTGAGGTCAGCGTGTTGTCCCAGGCCCTGGGCTTTGTTAACGAGGCCAGAGTCGGATTGAGGTTTTTTGTTTTATTTTTTTGGCAGCCAGGTCTCTCGGGAGATGGGACCATCAAACTGATTGAACCTAGTACAGCACTGTGCATTTATCTCCGGGACGTCCCATTTGTCACTCTGGGCCTAGTGCTCCGGCCTGTCGGTGTCAGTTCTGCCGCCCTTCACACGAGCTCGCCTCCCAGCACCGTGCTGCCGTGGCCGAGGCGGCGGCTCCGGGAGGCCCAGTGTCCTCTCCAGGGAGCGCCCTTACTGTGTGGTCACTTTGATGGCCCCACTGTCCTCAACGATCTGAGTGCGCAGTTTCTACTGGTGTTTGGGAAAGTTCTTCCTCCGGGGCCCTCGACAAAAATGCGGGCTACATACACAAGAGGCTTCGCAGTGGGTGAGCCCCTTTGGGACGAAGTTCAGAGTCGGTAGCTCAGGGCCCCAGGGTGCTGGCTGCACCGCGGTGCTGGAGGCGAGCTTGGTCTGGTGCTGGTGCTTCCCTGACACACGCGTCCCTGGCACCCGCAGAAACTCTGTATTGTGGTCGGGCAGTGACGTCCTGAGGCATGAATGTTCCCTTGTGATCTGATCCGACTGAGAGTTCCGGGCTCCGCCAATTTTTTTTAATTAAGTTGAGTCATATCTGCACTGGAATTTGAAATATTATCTCAGAGAAGTGGATGCATCAACACTGAGCTTTCTTTTCCCCTGTTACCTCCCCCACAGCCTTTACCTTTCATATTTAACTTTGTTTAATAGAAGTTGTAATTTATATTATTTCTGTTCCCAAGGAAGTTATTTTCAAAGAGAGCCTACGGAAGATAAACATAAAGGCTGACAGAGCAATATATTTTTCTAAATTTTTTCCCTAAATGTCCACAAGTTGTTTTACTTTTATTCCCTTATTTGCGTGATTTATTCTTGACTTCTGGGCCGGCAGCAGGGAGGAGCTCATAAACAGCCCAGGAGAAGATGGAGAGAACAGTCTTGTCCTGTGAACTGTAATCTGGATGCATTTTTTATAATAAACACGTCTCCGGGAAAGTCTTGCTGTAGGTATTTAAAATCTGCTTCAGACAAATTCTTGTGTTTTACAAGGACTATCCGTGACGACCATGAGCTACACATCCACCCGGCATCAGTCCTCTATGCAGAGAAGCCGCCTCGCTGGTAAGCCACGCTCCTGCTTCTGAGCCTCGTCACTGCGTCAAAGGGAAGGTCTAGTTCTGGTCGTGTGGGGGCCCTGTCGGCTGGAACAGGCGCCCAGCACACATTGGTTGACTTTGTTATGCTGGGCCGTCCATAGAAATTCTGCTCTGTTAGCGTTCTCCCTGAGCAAATGAGGATGCACTTCCGCTCACTCAGCCATTCAGCAAACATTCAGTTTTGCCCGTGGACCAGATACTTTTAACCCTGCACAGCTATGTGGAGATGAATTCAGGGCCCAGAGAATTCATAGTTCGGATGGAGAGACAGACACCCACAGATGCCAGTCCCTTAGGAGAAGGGCTTTCACAGAGTGATGTATAAAGGGCTGCGTTGGCACCTCAAGGCCAAGGGGAGTCAGGGATGGCTGAGATGTTCTGGAAGCCACGTAGGCCTTAGAGCCTCCCCCGTGGATGGACACGCTTATCCACCACTCAGGCCATGAGGCTTAAGTGAGCAGCATCCGTGCATTTATTTAGTGCAGCGCCTGGCACACAGAATAGATGCCTGTTGAAGGTGAAGGGGGAAAATGCATCATCTCTGATTGTTGTGATTCCTGTCCCTCATCACAAGGTCCAGGAAATCAGCTCATGCTTCCTTCTTGTCCCAGGGTCATCTACAATGAAGTCATACAAACCTCCAAGTATTACATGAGGGATGTGACTGCTGTTGAATCTGCCTGGCTGCTGGAGCTGGCGCCACACTTCTACCAACAAGGAACGGTAGGGGTGAACAGGGTCTGTCCCCCAAAACTGCCTGTCAACCTGCCTCTTCGTGTTCTAGATGCACTTTTATTCTCCAGGTCCGTGCCTGAAATTGTCCCCCAGTAGCACATAGGAGACATGGCCACTACCCCATCCCCAGACCATTCTGAGTAAAAGCTCTACCACTTGCTTACTGTGAAGCGCATTTAAAAATAGCACATGATACAAAAAAGAGAATGAATCTTCAGCTCTTTCTTTCATCCTCTGCTCTTCTACACTATTTCTGAAAGAAAGTTCTGTCACGCTGTGGGTCGTGCTCACAAGGAGTGGCACCAGTGTTCTCTGACGAGGGCCGCCTCGAGGGACTGAAAGGAGGGGTGCCAGTCACACCCGGGGGTCTCGGCCCGGTGCTGGCCGACACTGAGCCCCGGCGTCGCTGCAGGTTTGTCCTCTTCCTCCACGCAGGCCTCCCGGGACGGTGGGGGGTGAGCCTTGTAGAGCAAGTCAGAGTTTCGTGTTCTTCATTTCTACAAGAAAACGGCTTGTTCACTGCACACGCACACACAAGGCACAGATTTTTCTAGCAAGATTTTTAATTGAGAGGTAATTACATAGGAAGGCTGACATGAAAGCAGGTAAATCAGAGTTCAGCAACGTTCTGGCTAAATAGAGCCTGAAGACTTGTTCCCTCCTGCATAGTATTTTTGACTGTTGTGTTCAGTCCAGTCACATTCAGTGAGTTGCTGCTGTGGTTAGGTTTAAGGCTGCCATCTGCTATTCATTTCCTGTTTGTCCGATTTACTCTGTTCCTTCTTTACTGCCTGCTTTTGAACTAACCAGATTATCTCAGTGTTCCATATTGTCTGTTCTAATGGCCGTTTATGCTTCTTGGTTTTTTGGTGACTTGGGGATTATATTGCATCCTTAATGCATCGCAATCCACCTTGAGTCAGTATCACGCTATTTAGCTGACATGCAAGAAGCTTAGATATTTCACTTCCCCATCCCGTTCTTTGTGCTCTTGTCATTGGGTATTTTGTTTCTACATTTGTTATTGTGTGCTATGTCTACGTGGGGCTTGTTTCTGTGTATTGTCATATACGTTACTTTTTCCTATGTATTTTATTTTTAAATGTATTTTATTTCTACATATATTTTATTCTCTGTGTTTTAAACAGTTGCCTTTTAAAGAAACGAAGAAACAAAAAGAAAGTATCTTTTGTTCGCCACGTGCTCACCACCTCTGTCACCCCCATGCATTTGCACGGATCGGAGGGTCCGTCTGGCGTCTTTTCCCCAAAGAGCTCCCTCTAGTGCACGTTTTCGTGCACGCCCGCTCGTGAGATGTTCTGCGCACTCGTGTGTCTGAGCATCTTTGTTTTATCTTTACTTTGGGAAGATATTTCTTCTGTGTATAGATTTCTAGGTTGCAGGTCTGTTCGGTTTTTTCCATGTAGCACTTTAAAGAGTTTATGGCGTTGCTGTCTGTTTTGAGTTGTTTCTGTGAGAAGCCGGTCGTTTTTATCATTGCTCCTCTGTGTGTGATGCGTTTTTGTTCTCTTGTGGCCGCTTCTAAGTTTTTCCTTCCTCTTTGTGTTTCCAGCAGGTTGGCCTGTTCTGTGCTTTTCTTTGTGTTTTTCCTGCTTTTGGTTTGTTGAGCTAATTGGATCTGTGGGCTGATGTTTTATTTTTATCACATTTGGGAAATTTGAGATTATTATTCCTTAAAATATTTTTTTCTGCCTCAGAGACTGTGTGCCAAGGTTCTGGAACTCCAGTCACACACATTTTAGAGCACTTGTTACTGTCCTACGTGTTATGCAGGCTCTGATTTTTTTTTTATGCTTCAGTTGGGATAGTTTTTCTTGCCTGTATTCAGGTTCACTGGCCAGTCCGTCTACAGTGTCCAGCCTGCTGTTAAGCCCATCCAAAGAATATTTCATTTTGTATTTCACACTTTCATTTGGTTCTCCTTTAATTTTTTATTTTTCTGTTTGGAGTCTCTTTGTGTTCACTCATTATGTCCATCTTTTTCTTTAACTCTTCTAACATATTGTACAGAGGTAGCCAGAAGGAGGTCTACGGCTATGATTACATGAGACACAGAGTTTATTATTGTTATTATTTGTGTTGTTTATTAATAATTGTATTAATCCTTGTATTATTATTAATTTCCATACGAACAACTTTAAACCTACTTTTGCCCAACCCTGTGTTAGTCGTTTTGAAGGGCTTGTCTACTAATTGAACATATTGGGCAGTTTCTGGTTTATTTTATCTTTTGATTTCTTTTTTTCCTCCATGTTGTGGGTCTCAGTTTCCTGCCTCTTTAATATTGTTGTTTATGCTGGACAGTATAAATGCTGTGTTGTGGAGAGTCTGGATTTGGTTGTCTTTTTTTTAAAGAACGTTGAGCTTTTTCCTAGTAGAAAGTTAATAACGGCAGATTAGTTTCATTTCACTGAGGACTGATGTTAGTCTCTGAGGGGGCCAGTCTGAAGCAGCCGCACTCCTAGGACACGGGGCCCTGTCTGATGTCTCGGCGGAGTGCCCAGCCTGTCCAGTGAGGCCTTTGTGCTCCGGGCAGGTGTCTCCAGCACGGCACACACCTGCACACCCGTGCCAGCTCGCAACTCCCAGGCACTCTTGTCCACCAGCCTCATCGACCCTGGGCTTGCACATGTGCTGCTTAGCGTTCAGCCAAGACTTGAGGCACCCCACATAGATTTCTGGAGCTGTCCTGCGAATTCCAGCTGTCTCCGGCCTGTTTCCTCTGCCCAGCAGCACTGTTCTCAGTTCAGGATTTACGTCTGGGTGCCAAGGTTTGGAGAGCCAGGCAGAGACCTGGGACGAATACAGAGCTCGCTTTGAGTGTTTCCTTTTTCTGAGGGATTTTAGCCCTGTGCTGTCTGGTGCCCAGTGCCTGAAAACATTTGCATCAATATTTTGTCAAGTTTCACCATCATTTACCACAGAAGGGAAAGTCTGAAACCCGTGACTTCATCAAGGTTGTAACCACACTGCAGTGTTTTCAACCTCAAATTTGGATTGACTGGTGCATTTAAAAACTGGGAGATTTCACATTAAATATGGACTTCAGGCTCCTCTTGAAAAGAAGTGTGAAGTCTGCTTGCACTGGGCTTGGGTTCCAGCCCGGCAGCAATCAGCAGGGACACAAGATGGGCTTCTCCTGGGAACGACACCCAGGTGCCACAGCCTCCAGGTGCCACAGCCTCCTCCTCGCTTCTTCCACGTACTCAGCGCCTGGGGACGTCGGAGCTGTGACCCGGTGCATGGTGCACGGAGGGATCTTCTCACCCATCCCCCTCTGGCAATGGGAAGGGCAGTTGTCATTTAAACTTCTTGTTACAATATTTAAATCTCATCCAGCCAAACAGAGTACATTTCACACAGACCCTTGTCAGGTGTTTCGGCCGGACAGGAGGTCACCTGAGGTCAGCGGCAGGGATAACAGTGCAGTGGTCTCTGCTGTGTCGGCCTGATGGGAAGAACCCCGACGTGGAAGGAAGTCTTTCCCTTCGGACCGTCTCGGGTGGAAAGTGCGAGAGAAGCGATCAGAAATGCGGGGTGGCGGTCGAGAAGTGTGGCCCAGCTGTGAGGGTGCCCGTTGAAGGGGTGAGGGGCAAGCCGCCAGGAAGGAGACTCTGAAAGTTGTCTTAGGCTCTTGGGGAACAGAATAAACCTAAAAGTTGAGTTCTTTTCCCTTCTCAGCTCAGAATTACAGTTTCTTTAGGTCAAACCCACAGACTTAAGAGCGAATAGCCCCAGGACTTTGAAGAAAATGGCAGTCCTAAATTCCTGCATTTGTCTTTTCTCTCCAAATGCTTGCTTTTCAGCTCATCAGCTCTACTCTGATCACTGTGATCAGTTATTGTTAGAGAGGCCGGGGCCTTGACGAATCACCTGGTACCCCAACTTCACTGTACAGGCGAGGGCCCTGAACTCCTAAGAACGTCAACCCTCCTTAACTAAATGGTACCAAGGTACTTCTGCTACTGACTTGTGAGTCCAAAGCTGATTGGTTCCTCCAGGGCCCTGCAGACCCCAGGGGCTGCCCACACATGGTGGGTGTTCCTTTGTGGAATGCCTCGTGACCACCCAGGGCTCACCGACCGTCCCCGGCTCTGTTTCTGGCACCTTTGGTGACTTCCTGTTACCGTTGTTTTTCAGAGTGTCACTCCCACCCTGTAAAGAGTCCTGAAATGGTCCAGAGTCGGCTCTGTTTATACTCAACATTCTTCCCAGAAACGAGCACCAAACATGGTCCCATGGGCACAATGATGTCATCTCCTGTTCCCTAGCGAAGGCTGCGGTGTGTCTAATGTTAGTTCTGGGGGTCACATCAGGTGAAGTGAGAGGATTCAGAGAAACTCAACAAGACCAATAGCCGGGGAGAAAAACAGGGTGACCTGTTCAGAGATTTGCCTTTCAGTCCTTCACGTTTTCTTTCCTGATTCTCAGAGGTATCTTTGGAATCGGGAAAATCCTCTGAGCCAGGGCCTTTGCCAGGACCTGTACCAGCCCTTTCCTGGACATACGCAGTTAGAAAGGGACCTCTTTCAGCTCGTAGACACGCGTGTCCGGTCCACTCGGCCATCTCTTGTCGCGCTTGGTGGTGTGTCGTGTCTTCTTTTGCACCCCGTGCTCTCCCAGGGCCTGCAGTTCTCTGCCGGCCGTGGGGACCGCCGCCTCGCGGCCAGGTGGGCGTGGGCACTGCGCAGCGGGCGGGTGGCAGGCCTGCCCTGCTGGCCGCCGGGGCGGGGGTTCCTCAGGTGGAGATCTCGCCGCGTGGCCGGGCGGCGTGCCTTAGATGTTGCTCGGTTTGGTGATTTACGACCATTAAGGGGGTCCAGGGCTACCTCAGTGAACAGAAGCCATTTGTTAAAAACTACCTTTGTATACTCTGCCTCAAATGCATACGTGGGAATTTCTAGCACTTCGGGCCAGAACGTGTGTCTCCCTGAGTCCTGTTATCTGATGCCCGTGATTAGAACGCTGCGCTTCCTCTGTCATTCATGCTGGCAGAGAGCGACAGGTCGGAAAGAGCGCCGTGCCACTAGGGGGCATCCTTTTCCTGTGCGCCTTCCCGGCCTTGCACAGGTGCCTGCATTTGAGACGCCCGCTGAAATGATGTACCTCCTCATTTCCATTCCTCGACCATCGTTTGGGGATTCATGGAAACTGGACGTGATGTCCAGCCCGAGCCCTGCCCCCTGAGCTCAGAAGTTCGCTGCAGTGCTGTCCGCACGGCCTGCATGCCCAGGCCGAGCCGTGGCAGGCTGGGCCTCCGGCTGCTGTGGCTCACCGCAGGCCCGTTTCCTCTGTTGGCCGCTGGTGCTCGTTTCCCTGCAGACTCCTTCCTGGGGGCCCGGCATTTGCTGAGAGGGCGTAAAGCAGGCGGAAACTTGGATCTGGTCACGTGTGTGGAGATTGTGGGGAAGCCTGGTTTCTTTGTCTGACCACCCCCAGTTATGATGTTTTCTCTTCTCTCGCAGCACCTGTCCCTGAAAGCCAAGCGGGCCAAGGTCCAGGACCAGTGAGCAGAGCTGGGCTGCGGCCGCAGGGGCTGCGTGGGGCCCTCTTCTCCGTGCTGCTGCCCCAGCTCCAGCGGATGGCGGGCTGCCCTCGGCTCCTGTGAAACCTTCAGCTGCTTTGACCAGGGCCGCCGCCCGCGCCATTAGCCCCTTCTTCCCGCTCCCCTCCGCATCTGCACTCCTCGCTGGGACCCGGAGGAGTTGTGTGTGGGCAGGCACCCAGCAGAGCGGGAGCTGGCAGGGCTTGCTCGTCGGCCAGTCGGCACCCTCACTGACCCAGCATGCCCCTTCCAGCAGGCACAGCGACCTGGCCTAGCTTAGCGGGGAACGAGGGGGTCGTTAGCCAGGCCGCCTGCAGCACCGCGCTGTGCCCCAGGGTTTGCTGGGCTGGCTCTGCTTTCCCTGGAGGGGCACGGCTGCGTGGACCAGCGCGCCAGCTGCTAGGTGTGAGTGAGCGTGTGCCCACAGAGGGGCGTGGCCCGGGAAACACTGCGGATTTCTGCCAGAGTCACCACGGGGCTTGTCTGGTGGCACAGGGGCTCCCCACACCAAGGCACTTCTGGTTTCCCCTTTGCCCACGTCCGTCTGCGGACAGAAGACTCTCGAGGACGGAGGATGGGCGATCGGCGGAGAGGACTGTGCGCCGTTATCCGTCAGCACAGGTTTCCCCGTCTTACAAGCGGGCTCAGCACTCTCTGCCGACAGCTTCGCCAGCGGGCAGCTCGGCCCGCCCGGGCCTCCGCAGCAGGAACGCACGACGGCGTAGAGGCGCGAAGCTTCGTCACTCAGGAACACGCCTGTGCATCTGTGCGTGCTCGCTGCCGCGCCCTCGGAGAACAGGGGCGGCCCTCCCAGCGCGCGCTGGTCGCGTCGCTGCCCGGGCTCCTTCGCCCGGTGTTTGCACTTCAGCCCGTGACCGGTCAGACTTCGTCCCTGCCCTGTTCAGTGACATTTATTTCAAAACCACGTAGCTCGAAAATTTATTTTTGTACTGGTCTTAGTTTGTACGTGCCACTTTGGCACCAAACGCGTATGTCGTTTTTATTTCCATTTTATAAACGTGTTAATAATAACTTGTTAACACGTGATAACTTGTTAATAATAGCAAACCTTTATACCTAAAGTAAATGTATTCCCTCCCATTCTGGTTCCCAGGGTCTGTATTTTAAGATGGTCCACTTCATTCCTCCGAGTGAGGGCCTGACGTTACCTAAGAAACCTGATGCTGTGGCGTGCAGCAGCCTTTGGGGTCACACAGATCAGGGGAGCCCCATCGAGCAAGACCACGTGACCAGGTGGCCTCAGGCCTTACTAGAGCAAACTATGGGACGTGGTTTAAATGAAGTCCCAAAGATGCCACCAGTTTCTGGTTGGCATCTCTCTGTGGAGAGGTCAGAAGCGCTAATTCATATAAAGTCCAGATACAGGCCTGGGGCTGACCCTAATTAGCTGTTGGGGTGGGAGGTGCAGGACCCACACTCTGCAGGTGAGGCCGGAGAGCCACAAGGAGAGGCCACATGGACGGCTGGGGACTCGGCCTCAGGGAGCACGGCGTGTTGGCCACCCTGACCTGGGGGTCCAATCAGAGCATGTTTACTGTGCCCACCTCCACAGGGCCGCCGAGCCCAGGGCAGGCCGGAGCTGTGTGCTCTGTGCCCACAGTGTGTGGAGAGAATGCTTCACGGGCAGGCCTGCTACTCTACAGTCACAGCCTGTATGTGTGTCTGGAGACTCACCACCTTGTGAGGGAGTGATGTCCCGGCCTGGCTGAGAGAGGTGGGACCACGGCCATCAGGGCCTGCAGGGCTACCAACACAGGAGACTTTGTCCCCAAGTAGTTCCAGAAGAGCTAGTCCCCTTGGGCTCTGAGTGGCTTTTCAAAGTCGTTAGTGAAATTTCCACTGCGCTGCAGCGTCTTCCTTCTGGCGCCCCAGGAGGGGGAGGGCAGCCAGTGTCCAGCCGGTGCTCCTGCTGCTCACTCAGCAGGTGGTGGGCGAGCACCTCGGCTGCATGCCTGGCACAGGGTCGGGGCCGAGGTGTTTGACAGGAGTGGCCTGACGGGCCGACCAGCACAGGGGAAGGGCGACAATGGGGAGTGGCGGAGGTCGCAGAGGCCAGGGCAGCATCCGAAGGACGCTCCCCACGACCAGACTTGCCTGTGAGTGTGCAGATGGTGCTTGTGTTCTGCCCTGTCGGTCCCCTCCAGCCGAGTGTTGCACTTGGGCCGTGACCTTGGAGAGTGACACGGTCCCCCAGCCCCGCACACTCCTGTCTGTTGTCCTGGCATCTGCACAGCCTGTCACCAGTGCTGTGTCCACTTGGTGGCCTGGGTGCTGCCGTTCCCTCTCTGTCCTCGTTCTCAGCTCTACTTCGCAGGACTCGGACTGGTGGCTCCTGGTCGGTCATTTCATAGGGCTGAGTGGCGGGAGGCACAGGGCTGAAGCGCCTAAGTCTGGATGACCACGAGACCCCGTGCTGGACCCGCCAGACCAGACCTCTGGGAGTGGGACTGGAGGCCGCAGCTCCAGCCACGGGCTTCTGGTGTGGGGACCACTGGGAATGGAGACGGGCCTTGGAGACGTGAGGACGTCAAGGCCAGGGAGGAAGGTGGGCCAGCAGCAGGGGCATCGGATTTGAGTGGCAGTTGACAGCATGGGTTTTTGCACAGCCGGTACCCTAACATGTGCCTAGATGGCACCCCAGGCCCACTCTGTGCTCCCCCAAAGCGCTGTGATCAGAGTGCTTGGAATTCGACTCCCAGCAGGGTCCGCCGAGAGTTTTCCAGACCCCTCCCAAAATGAGGAACATGTAGTAATGGGCGTTCCACGAAGCCCAAAATTACTCCACATCAAAGACTATCCTCTAGTCCGTGTTTGGTGTGAAAATGTTCTTTATTTTAATGATGGTAGTTTTAAAAGTTTTCCTGGGGAAAGTAAAGTACTGGCAATCTTGCGTCAGTCTCCTAATTAAAAACCAATTTAACCCAGGAGCAATTGTTGGTTGGTGAGATCCCGTGTCTGGGCACCAGCGGGTGGGCGGCTGGGCAGGGCTGCGGGCCAGCAGGCAGCGCCGGCACCGAGCATCACCGCCCTGGGAGGGTGCCCCTGCCTCGCCAGGCTCTGGGATTGCAGGGGGCTTGGAGCAGCTGGCGGACTACCTGTCTGGCAGAACTGGCAGGATTCAGGTTAGCAGGACTCGCCCCTCTGTCACTCACTGCACCTTCAGAGAAGGCCAGCTATGTCCACTGTCCACGGACCCATCTGGATTTTTCCTTGGCCTCCCAACTTGCGCTGGAATGGGATGATGGAACTCTGGATTTTCTGTCATTGCAACTGACGATAGTCAGTTAAATCCTCTCAGGCTCAGCTGGCCACTCCGGGTGAGTAGCTGGAGTCTGTGTGGCAGGTCTCCTGGGTCCTCACAGTCTTCGCTCCCTCTGGCAAGGTCCCATTCTGCTGTCTCTAGTGAATCACGGAGGTGTTACCTGGTGCAGACCTGGGTGGTGCTGAACTTGTCCAAACAGGCTCTCTCCTTGCCTGCCAGAGAGACTCCTGAGGCAGCGTTCTCCCTGGCCCTGTGGCCTCAGCCCCTGCTCATGGGTTCTGCCGAAGGCAGTGAGTAAGCTGGGACGGCTGGGAGGTCCAGCAGGGAGTGGGTGTGGTGGTGAGGGGCCCACGGTGACGCCCAGACTCTCCATGGCCAGGCGAGAGGCCAGCATGGCTGCTGCCCCAGGCTGATGGGGTGAAGCCTTAGATCAGGGTTCCCCCACGCCCTGGGGCTGCGGACTGCTGCCTGTTAGGAACTGAGCCGTACAGCAGGAGGCGAGCAGCCTGCCTGTAAGTGAAGGAAACAGCTTCAATTGTTTTACTGCCTGAGCTCTCTGCCTCCTGTCTCCCCGCCCGACCGGTCTGGACCACTGCCTTACTTGATCCAAAGACTTACTTCCTCCATCCGGCCTTCCGCACCCGGACCCTCCTGCCATCTGCCTGCCGTCCCTCCGTTTACTTTCTCCACATTCCTGCCTGCTTTGTTTTTAAGTACAGTGGGCGGGGGTAGTATCTGCTGTTGCTGTGTTTACTCAGCTCTTCCTTTTGTGGTTTGTTTTCACTTGGGAGGATCCTTTAGCTCTTCATTTTTCTCTCTTTGACTTCTGCATAATTCTCCCCCCTTTTTTAAATCATGAAGTTTCTTCCTTTTTATATTCTTTTTAAAAAGTACTTTCACCTTAACATTTATTTTAACTTCTTGGTCTTTTTTTTTACACTCTGTTTTTAACTTTTCTTTTGTACTTCTGGTACAAAGAAAAATCTCTTTTAGTTTTTGTTGCTGTTCTGTAAATATTTGCTTTCATTATTTGCATTTTCTCACTTAGTGCATTAGTTTTAGACTCACTGTAACACTTATCTTCCATTTCAATTTACTTCTGTTACTCCCCTCCTCTCATATGCTAGTAGGGTTAATTTTGTTTTCATGTTTGGCAGAAGGTCTAACTGTAGGTGTGGGAGCTGAGAGAAGATATTTGTGATGGTTGAAACCAAAAAAGGATTAACTGTCCAGAATATACAAGAAGGTCTCACAAATCAACAATGAAAAGACAACCCCAAGAGAAAGAAGTGGGTGCAGGGAATGAATACTCTATAGAAGCAGACCCCATAGTTTACAAAGCCTGTGCAGAGACGTTGAAAATCATCAGACGAACACAAACGAACACAACAGTTCCGTATCACCAGGTTAGCAAACATGGCAAAGGTGGGTAATGCCAAGTGTTGGCAGAGGTGCGGGGACCTCCGTGCAGTGCTGGCGTGGCTGTCCTGGATGGCCGAGGCCGTCCTCGAGTGAGGTGTGTGCATGACCCACTCTACAGAAATTCCAGGTGTGGGTGAGTGTTCCCAACAAAATTCTCACCTTGGTCCCTAAGGAGACGTGTATAAGGATGCTCACCCAGTGTGACTGTGGAGGGCGGGGTGGAGCAGTGTCCGCCACTGGGACCACGTGCAGGGAAATTCTGTGGATGACACCATGCAGTCCTCCAGAGCAGTTTCAAGCCACAGAGAACATCGAATATGAACCTTAAAAGTAGCTGAGTGAAAAAAGTAAGTTACAGGGAAATGTGACAGTATCATTTACAGACAATAAAAGGACACACACAAGAAACTACAACATTGGCAAAAACGTGTACAAACCAAAAGATGCACGTTAGTGGGGTTGCCTGCAGGAGGTAGGGGGAGGACGGGAATGAGGGCAGGGGGTAAAAGAAAATTGAGAACGAAGTAGAACAAAATGGAATGGAAGAAGGTCCCTTGGGTGTTCACCTACAGGAGACCTGGATTATAGGACATGCGTGCGTTCTTAGGGTTTCGGACAGGTTTCCCAGTCGCCCCAGGTAGGGCAGAGTCTGGGGGGCTGGCCACACTCCCGTGTGTGGATCTCGGTGGGCCTGCGGCTGGGCTCCCAGCTCATCTCCCCGCAGGAGCCACTGTTACCCACCCCACTGGGCGTGATGCTCCGGTGAACACGACGAAGTGTCTTAGCGCTGACCTTCCCCACCACAGTGCACTTCCGCTCAGACAGGGGTTCTTGTTGTGACGCCTCGTGAGCTAACGCAGTCCACGGTGGGGTCAGTTTCCACCAGCAATCACAGCCAGCAACAGCTGCCAGCCCCGTGTGACCACTGAGGAGTGAAAGGCAGGCAGAGGCAAATGAGCGCACTGGAAAAGCCCTCCCCGAGTTCACGGCTGGACAGACTGCCCTCGTGGACGGGAGCCCGTGGGATGTATGTGGGCACAGTGCATCCTTATTCCTGAGACAGGAGCTGGTAGGGAGATGACGTCATTGAGAGTCCTTCCTGCCGTTCAGCATCCTTAAGATGGGATTTATGCTCTCAACCCACAGGGACTGTTGTCCTTTTACTTTGGCTCATGGCCCTGTGCTTCCGGAACCTTCTTGCCCTCAGTGCTGGCCTGGATTATTAGGAGGCTAAAAAGAACAGGTTATGGCAAAGCTTTGAAAATCCCTTAGTAACCTTTTGTCATTCAAGGAGCCTATAAACTTCAGCTGTGTTTGCTGCCCCCTTGTGGCTTCTGCTCACGGTATCATTGGGGGGGGCATCATTTAGAACCCTCTTAATTAGCCCCGGTGTCTGGTTTTCCAAGAATTGCCTCGTAGTAGGGAGAAATCTGGGCCAGGTTAGTGAGGCAACATGCAAATTGGAAGAGACCACCAGGGAACTTGTTAAATTTAAGTATTACTCTAAATTTTTCATTGCTTGGAGAAAGGGTATGATAAATCATCTCAGCTGGGGCTGCAGACTGGGAAGGAGGGCAGATTCTGGAACAGTCCCTGCCCCAGTGGTGAGTGGGGTCACGGAAACCCACGTCTGGGGAAACGGCTCGTTTCCCGTTCCCAGATTTGTAGGCCGAGGTCAGCTCCCCTGGGCCCAGTTCTGAGAGCCCAGGCCGAGTAAGATTTTTACCTTTGATTTATGCCACCTGGTTAACCCACCGTTCCAGCCAGAATTAGGATCAGGGGTCCCCGCAGTCCCGTAGCCTCTCCGAGCTGCCCTCCTGGTTTGTGCTCAGCCGGAACCCTAACACCCACTGGGGGCCGAGAATAACTCTTGCAGGCCACAGGGACGCACACCAGTGACAGCAGGCCTGGGTGCGTCCTGAGTGGTGGGGGGCAAGAGCCCTGGAACCGGAGCAGGAGACCCAGATTTAAAAACAAAAAACAAGACAACTGTCATTGAAATGTAATTTACGTGTAATTAATGTATTCATTTTAATTGGATAGTTCAGTGAATTTTGACAAACCTATACACCACAAATGGCCACCTAAACCAATTTTAAAAATTAAAAAAAATAACCCACCGAAATCAAGTGCAGAACATCTCCATCCAAAAACTCACCGAATTATCTACGCTAGTAACCCCATCCCCCCACCCACCGGCCTCAGGCACCACTATTTCACTATGAACTAGTTCTGTCTTTTCTAAAACTTCATGTAAATGGAATCATTCAGAATACCCTCCTCTGTGTCTGGAGAAGACCTGGGTTTAAGCCCCAGCTCCAAGATTAGATAACTTGGTGACCCTTGGCAGGATACAACTTCTGTCTTCATCTCAGTTTCCCTATTTACAAAATGAAGATACTGATCACAACACCCACTCATTCGCGTGTGTGCCGGAGCTCCCCAAAGGTTCAGGGCCAGGAAGGGCTCAGTGACCAGGGACTGCTCTTCTCAGCGACCTGTCACCGAAGGCCCCTCCCTGCTGTCCCTCCCTCCACACCTGTCCTAGCCTCCCAGGTACCATGATTGACACCACACCCCCTTCAAAGCAGACTCCTTTTAGAGAGACACAAAGACACCCTGGGAAAGAACCGGATGCAGCCATGAGGGCCCCCATAAGGACAGCGGTAACGGGGCCTGAGCAGAAGGGGAGGGTTATGTTTGGGAGGCAGCCACAGAGCCCTGGACTGGGGCCTCCTTGGCCTTGAGGGTGTGGACACTGAGGTGTCCTGGGGGAGTGAGTGTGAGCAGAAGGTGTGCTGGACACTCCAGGGGAGCAGTGGCATCAGGGGCAGACCCACGCTTGGACGCCCACTCTGACTCACCCAGGAACAAACCCAATGGATTCCTCCAGCCCCTGCACAGCCAGGCGCAGACGCAGTGACATCTGACACACTCACAAGCACTTCCAGACCTGAGGACTGCACACTCACACAGTCACACTCACCCCAACCTTCAAATTTGTATCGATCGTCTTCTGTGTGCCAGGCACTGGAGATTGGCAGTGAATGCAGGCAAGTCTCTGCTCCCGTGACACTCACACACTAGAAGACGATCCCATATTCAGATTCAGGCTGCACCCCAGAGATATGGAGGGTCCTGGGTGGGCCCTGAGTTCCAACCTATCAACCTGCTCAGCTGGTAACTGGGCAGAGTGGGACTGTGCTGCCCTCTGCTGGCCCTGTGGAGGTAGGTGCTTTTGGTCCCTTGTTTCTGGCAACCTGGTGGAGCAGACGCGGAGGGGCCCCGGCTGTGTGAAGAACTCTTTCCCTGAGCCCTGATCTCTTTGTTATACCCTGCATGCCCTTCCCTCTCCTTCCCTGTAAGTATTACCTGGATTTGAAGTGAGAGTTGAACCAAATGATTTTCTTTTCTTTTTTATTTTAATATTTTATTTTTTGAGAGGGGAAGGGAGGGAGAAAGGAGAGAGAGGGGTGTGTGGGAGGGCTGTTTGGTTGCCTCTCATGCACCCCCCACTGGGGGACCTGGCCCGAAACCCAGGCATGTGTCCTGACTGGGAATCGAACCAGCAACGCTTTGGTTCACAGGCGGGCACTCAATCTACTGAGCCACACCAGCCAGGGCCAAATCATGATTTTCTTTTGAACTCTCTCCTGTAGCACCCCTTTCCCATGGCCCCTCCCCCTGACCCCTAGCTACTGCAACTGGTTCAGGGGATCCCTTCTCAGCCATTTACCATCCAGCGGTGATGGAGGGACCCACAGCCCGAATTTGGAGACATAATTCAGCTGACGCTGAAGGAGGCCAACCCCCTGAGGTCAAGGAGCTGCAGAAGCCGGCCAATAGGCACCCGCTCTGCCCCATAGCTCAGTGGAGCCCCGCCTCAGCCCGGCAGCAGGATACACAGGGAAACGGAGTCTTGGAAGGGGCTCCCTCCAGGCCCAACTCTTTCAGACCCCAGTCTTTTGAATCACCCTCAGCAGAGACCCCAGGCACCAAGGGGCAGAGACAAGCCACCCCCATTGTGCCCTGTCCAAATTCATGACACGTAGAATCTGTAGGCATAATAAGTGGCAGTTTCCGTGTCACCAAGTTTTGGGCTGGATTGTTAGGCAGCCCCCGGCACCCATCAAACTGGGGCCATGATGGGCTAGTGGGCTTCCAAAGCCTGGAGGGGAGGGAACCCACCATGGAAATCTCCTTGGGAGGGTCTCTGGCCCCTTCCGGGTAACCAGCCTGAAGATCTGGGGGCCTCTGTGCTCCGTGATTCCGGGGGGGTCGGTGGTGCTGACCTGGTCAGCTCTGTGTTCCCTTGTCTGGGTTGGTCTGAACCAGCTTTATTCTAACAGGGAAGCGATGTTTTATGCAACACCCATTTCTCCTGAAGGGTCTTAAGTGGAGAAGTGGCGCACTGCTATTTGGAATTGCAGAAAAGTGTCGCGCCCATAGGGGTGGGAGACTTGAGCAGAGAAAAGGCAGGACGCCATGGGCCCCGAGGTTGCAAAGCCACTGGCGGTGGGGAAAGACGAGGCCTCTGCCCCTTTGTCCCCTGCGAAGAGGAACCGAGGCTCAAACGGCCACGGAGCCTAGCCCAAGGAGGATGCAGCTCGCATAGGATCCACATCCCCGGGTTTGTTCGTGCTCTCAACGCGGGCCGGCGGTCGCGGAGCAAGTACGTACACCCGCTCCACACCCAACGTGGGCTGGAGCCGCCGGAGCCGCCGGAGCCGCCGGAGCCGCCGGATTCGGGGGAGTCGTGTCCCGAGCAGCCCAGAGCCCGCGGAGGCCGCGGAACGCTAGGGCCGGCGCTGCGCGCGGCAGCTGGCAGGGGGCGCTGGCGCTCCACGTTTGCGCCGCTGGGACAAATTTGTCCGGGTCAAGGTTCTGCGGGCCAGGCGGTGCAACTGCTCAGAGCTGAACTTGACCCACCAGGTCCTTAGAGCTTGACCATATCCTGGAAGAAGGCATGAATCTCCCCAGTTGACAGGTCAAGTTCATGATAATAATAATAACCAACAACAAAAATCAAATAATACCAGCTGACCTTTACGGACTTCCAGTTATTGACCTGGCTTGGCAGGATCCTTCAGAGTGGAACCCGGGGAAGCAGGAAGGCGGGAAAGTCACCTTCACAGGGCCCTGCAGACCTGAGAACCTGGTAGGATGAGCCAATAGGTCACAATAAATCGAGGGGCCAGCGGGACGTCCAGACCATCCCAGGCCACCCTGTGTCTGCATTTATTCCATTGTAACCATCTCTCCTGGAGCCTTGAGGGGCCAGAGTGCCTGGGTAGTGGCCCAGGAACAAGACTAGCACCTTCCAGGGACCATTGCCCAAGGTCATGGTGCCCAGAGCTACCGCCTGATACGGGAGCTGAGCCCATTGGGGCCAGGACCACAGCCGGGTCCAGTGGAAACCAGCCGGGGAGCAGCCCCAGACAGGGCGCTGTGCTGGTGTGAGACGGTGCAGTAGGGTGAGGTTCAGGGCTTGGCCCTCAACAGGGCCTGGGCTCTAGTCCTGCTGTCGCCCCCTACCAGCTATGGGCCTTGGACATGACACTTAAGCTCTTGCCTCAGTCTCCTTATTTTTAAAATTAAGATAATAATAGTATACAACCCTGTATAAATTGTGTGCGTGCTCACGAGCTTCACGGTGCTTTGACATCTTTCAGACTCACAGACGCAGAGAGGGACTGTCTCTCCCAGGACCAGCTAAATAACCTGCCCTAAGCACACTTCGCCTGTGCAAACTGACCAGTGTAAAGCCCCACCCCGAGCATCTCCTTTATAACTCCTGCTCCAAGCCAGTACATCCCCCAGGGCCAGGGCCAGGGGCCAGACACCTACGGACACCCTTGTAGCCTAGAGCCGACTAAAATTATCCACACTCACCAGTCCCAGCCTGCTCACCTTGCCGTGACCATTCCTTTTGGTAAAACCACAATAGAGGCTCTGGCCCCTGCCAGCCCCCAACTCCTTTGCCTCCTGACAGCCCTGCGTGGTGTGGCAGGGCCCCTGCTCTTGGGAACCGTGAGTGACAAGCTCTTCTTTCAAGGCAGTTGTCTTTATGTTCGTCCTCAAACCATACCCGATCACCACAAAATCCCAGGTCCATTTTAGAACAACCATATACGATTGTTGCAGGGATCAAATGACAACTTTTCTAAAGTGCTTACGACACTGCCTGACACATGGTGGATGCTAAGCAAGGAGGAACTATTATTACTACATCCCCTCTGCCCCGTTCGCACCAGCCGCCTCCCTCGGGGCGACTCTGAGCACGCGTGCAGCACGAGATGCCGCCCGCGCCAGGTGCCTGGTTGAAGGTCGGCCAGGTGCTCCCTTCCCTCGGTGGCGGTGCTGAGCAAACACGGTGTGCTGACAGTGAGTGCCAGGCGAGGCGGCCGTCAGGAGCAGAGGGGGGAGGGCTCCAGGAGCCAGTAGAGGGGACCCCACCATTGCCATTTGGCTGCAGGAACGAAGTCCCTCATCAGGGTTTCCAGCTCCCACTCATGAAAACCCTCAGCTCAGGCGTTGAACTCACCCACTGATAATGACTCCTAATAATAATTATTAACCATGATTTACCCAGTGCTTATGGTGACCGGGCACTGTGTTAGCATCTTGTATCAACGGATCTCAAATTTTCTGTCCTCAAGAACCCTTTACTGAGGATCTCCAAGTGCTCTTGCTCCTGGGGGTCATGCCTGTCACTGCCTGCCTGCCGCTGGGGGAGTGAAAACTGAGAAGTCGTAACAATAGCTGTTGATAATTTATTTAAAATCGCAATAACAAACAGTAATAAATTTTATGAGGTATAACTATACTTCCCAGCACAGAACATTTAGGGAGAAGGAAGCGTGGCATCATTTCGCATTTTTGCAACTCTCTGTAATGTCAGCCTTAATAGGAAACAGCTGGGTTTTCATATCTGCTTCTGCATTCAAGTTTCTGAGATATCACATGTCAGGAACGCTCCACGGAGAGTAAAAAAAACAACAACTTTAATTAGAAGTGAAAAGGACAAATAACATTTTAGTATTTTTATGAGCTTAGCTTTAATTATTGTGGACACTCCAGAAGGGTCTCAGAGACCCCCAGAGGTTCCCAGAACATACTTTGGAAACTGCTGTCTTCTGTATAGGAAGGGTAGGTTCTAAAATGCCCCAGCTTTACAAAGGAGGAAACCGAGGCACAGGGGGTTAAAGTGATTTGCTCGAGGTCACACAGCTGACATTTCAACCAGGCCACCTGGGGGAGGGCAGGTCGCCAGGAGAAGACTTTCACTTGGGGTCAGTGGCGTTAGCGCGCAGCCCTGAGCGACAGGGCAGGGAGTGGACACAAAGTGACTGGGGCAGGATGGGCCAGTGGGGAGGGGGGAGCTGGGTCGGAAGTGAGGGGGGCTTGGGAGGGTCCTGGGGGATCAGTCAGTCACCAAGTGGTCCTGGTGACAGGGCTAGAAACGGCAGCTGGCTGCGGATGCAGCCTCCGGCGCGAAAATCAATAGGTGATCAGCGGTCCAGGGGCACCGCTGTTCATCAGGTGCAGAGAGGCAGGGGCGGGCGCCGGGGGCCGGGAGGAAATATCACTGACCCCCGGCAGGATTGATCAAACAGCCAGACACCCAAGGCCAAACTCACTAATAAAGTGAGACGTTCAGCTCAGCCAGGCGGCTGCTGGCTGAAGGTCTTAAAAAAACCGCTTAGCTGGGGAGTTCTTGCTAAACTGTCTTTGTTTCTTGAGGCCAGTGGGAGGGAGCTCCGACTGGGGGAGGCTGGCTGCTGCTGCTTGGCCAGGGTCTTTGGGCTTGACAAAGGCCCGGGCCACGGAACCCTGGGCCCACATGATGTGTGTGTGCGTGCGGGCATGTGTGCTTGTCACACACTGCCATCTACACATGGCATGCATGTGCACATGCATGCATGTGCTGTAAGCCACCTTTCACACATGACGTGTGTGCACACATGTGCACATGCTATGCAGCACCATTCACACCGAACACATTTATGCACATGCTACGCAGAACTACAATGTACACAGGGCATGGGTGTGCACACACATGTGCATGCCACAGCACCACCATTTACACATGACATGTGTGCACACACGCACATGCGATGCAGCATCATTTACACCCAACATGTTTATGCACTCATATGCACATGCTATGCAGCACTACAATGCACACATGGCATGGGTGTGCACACACATGTGCACGCTACAGCACCACCACTTACACATGGCATGTGTGCACACATATGCACATGCTACAGCACATGCCATTTGTATTCGAGGGGTGGGCATGTGTGCTTGGGGGTTAAACTCTTTCTTATGCCTGGTTTTGCTAACATCACCCTTTTTCCTCTGCCTACAGCCCCAGAGATGCCACGTTTGCAATGGCAGTCGCGACTGCTGTGGGGCGTGGGGAGAGAAGCGGGCGTGGGCACGCTGTGTCCGAAAGCCAGGATGTGCAACAGAAGAAGCAGAGGGGTGGAAAACGAGGAGGGGAGAAAAGTGGGGGAGCTCAAGGGTGCACTGGTCAGGGTGGAGGGAGAGAAACTCGGGGGTGGGGAGAGGGGGAGCAGCGGCCAGTGAGAAAATGAAAGGAGAAAATTAAAGAAGACAATGATGCACCAGCCCTGGCTGGTGTGGCTCAGTTGGTTAGAGTGTCATCTCGTAAACAAAGGGTCAGGGCAGGAGCCCAGGTTGTGGGTTTGGTCCCCAGTCAGGGCATGTACAAGAGGCCACCCGTCAATGTTTCTCTCTCACACCGATGTTTCTCTCCTTCTCTCTCTCCCTCCCTTCCCCTCTCTAAAATGAATAAGCATGTCCTCGGGTGAGGATAAAAACCTTTAAAAGGATGTGCAAATGTGGTCTGAAGAAGCAGTGAGATGGGTAATGACTTCGGCACCTTCGACATCGTTTGAGAGATCCGAGCAGAGGAAGAGTAGAATGACCTCCAGTAACTTTCCAGTTGTCGGACTGCGTTTTGTGAAATGTGCCGCCATATCGAGACTGGGCTTGTGGGTACAACGGATGGATGTGGGTTAAAGAATGACATCATTCATATTGAGGGTCACATGTTATGGAATGCTCCTGTGGACCAGAGATTGTTCCAGGAGATTTCCAGGTCTCCTACCAGCCCTAAGGGATAGGTACTTTGATGATCACTTTCTGGATGGCTTCATTGGAGCTCAGAGGTTTGTTTAATCACTTGCTCAAAACATGTGGCCAGTGAGGAGTGGACCTGGGATTTGAGCCTGACCGCAGAGCCCACTGCTGCCTCAGTAGTTATTGTAGAGTTTCTGAGGGTTGCCGGGCGGGTGCTGGGGACCAGGGAGGTAGAGCAAGCCTGCATTTAGTGGGGGGCATTTTCCACCATTGCACTTTGCCTTAAATTAGGAGAGTAGGGTCCAGGTGTGAGGGGCCACACATTTGGCTTGCATACCATTCGGAACCTTCACCCAGCAGCAGTTACAGCCTGCCGGCGCCCGGGCCCCTCATCCCAGAGCCCCCAGTGGGGCAGCATCTTCTCTCTTTACTGCTGAAGGCCATGTGGATGCACAGGCAGGGGCTGGGAGGCAATGCCGTGTTCTGGTAGCTGACTTTAATGAGTGTGTGTGGGTCTTAAACTCCAACGCCTTTGGGGTTTTATACAAGCATACAAACAATTCACTGAGAATGACCGGGGACCTAAACCGTGGGAGAGACGTAAAACCACATTTTCTCCAAGTGCGGTCCTTGAACCGCCTGTCTCAGAATTACTCAAGGAACATGGAAATGGAGACAGCTGGGCCTCTCCCAGACTTGCTAAACCAGAATCTCTGGTCTGGGCCCAAGGGATCTGCATTGAAAGAAAATGGCCTGCGCGATCCCCCTGCACATTTTGATTTGATCTTCTGCACTTGCAGTGTCCTCAGCCTGGCTGCTCTCCCTGCAGATCTCTCCTTGGCTCACACTTGCACTCCTTTGGGTCTCTGTACAGACGCCATGTTCTCCTTTACCTGAAAGAATATCCCTTTCATTCTCAAACATCTCACTCTGCTTTATTATTTATTTTCACTGCATGGCTCACTAGCCGAAGTTATTTATAACATGCAGTATACAATATATGAAACATAATGCATGATGGCATGTTATATTATACATATTGTATGTCAAAGTGCTTATTTGCTCCCTTTGGGCTGCTCCGTGGAAGAAGAGCCCCCTAAGGGTCAGGCTTGCCCACCTAGTTCTATGCCACACCCACAGTGGCAGCCCTGGGCCGGGGAGGTTGATGTGGGGGAGGGATAACTCCTGCATAGTGCCCAGTGCTTAGTGGGGGCTCACCCCCAATCCCTAGACGTAATGACTGTAGACTGAGCCTGGGTATGTAATATGAAGACAAAAAGCCAGAAGTCCTCTGGTTCTGGTAGGAATTCCCCACCCTGCCCCCCTGAGAACCGGTGAAATAGTTACAAGGGGGATGGGTAGAAATGTTCCCCCACTTCTCTTCATTGCTTTAATCCTGCCTCAAGCAGATCATCTGTGTTTCCCTCACTTACGCCCCTTGCCTTCTTCCTTAAGGAATAGCAGCATTAATATTGCAGCAGCTTTAGACAGTGGTAAGCAGTTTTGCGGGCTTTGTCAGGTGCTGAGATGAGGTTTGGGGGATCAGCAGCTTCCCTGAATTTTGACCTCATACCAAGTGCAAGGTGTCCTCCCCAGTCCCTCCTCAGGGCTCAAACCCCACTCCTCAAGTGGACTCCTCCTTAACACTTTCCATAGCTCTTGATTTCAGTCAATTTTGGGGAAGGCTGTCTATTTGTTGGGTAATCTGGTCCAAGGTCAGTCAACTCATTGGCTGGCCAATGACCAATCAAACTCTCCCTCTGGAGAACCAGGTGACACAGAAATAGGGGTCAGCAGGTAGAAGATGTTTGCACTGGAACGTGGGCCCCAGATGGGTTCCAGAGATGCTGGGGCATGGATGCCCTCTGCCCTGGGAGAGGCCGGGTGGACCTGGCCTGGTGGAGCCCCCAGGCTGAGGCCTTTTGGCCAGAACAGCCTCAGTGGTTCATTGCCCAGCAAGCCTGGGGAAAGTTATTGCATTCTGTGTGTGCCCCAGTGTGAAGAAGGCTGGGAAGCACTGGTGTGAGTGCAGGGGTAGTGGCAGCTCCACTGGGCCATGGGGGCCCCTGTGCTTTGTTCACTGGTCTTGGATCAGCTTCTGTCTGTGAGTGTGAACTTGCCTGGGCTTCTGTTTCCTGTAATCAGTAGCAGCTTCACCAGAACGTGACAGTAACTGCAGCCCAGAAAGGGGCTGAGGGCCTTAAAAGAGCAGAGGCCGTGGAGTGGGAGGAAACGGGGTGTGTGTGAACTGGGAAGGGCATTGCTAAGAGGGACCTGAAACTCAAGACGAGAGACAAGATTGTGAGAAAGCTTAAGCATTGATATATAAGTGGAGTGTCATTATCCCCATTTTGCAGTTAGGGAAACCGAGGCTCAGAGTGGATCAAAATCTCACTCCAGTCAATGCCAGAGCCAAGTAGGCCAAACTCCAAGCTTTCCTTTCTCAGTGAGGGAATATGATAAAAGGTGCTTCAAGACTTTGAACTTGGCCAGATACCACGTCTTCTCATGATATCTTGGTGGAGAAGATGAAGCAAAGTCTACTGGTATTTGGGGCAATTCAGTGAACCATACCAGTGCCAGTGGGACTATCAGAGACTTGACATTTACCCATCTGAGGAATGGCAGGAAGATGGAGGCTGTTCTTTTAGCAGAACAAACAACCAATGGGGTGTATTGAGTTGAATAATGGGGTACCCAAAGACATGTCCACCTGGAACTTATGGATGTGACCTATTATGGTCTGAATGTCTGTGTTCTCTTCAAGTTCATATGTGAAATCTTAACCCCCAAAGGTGATAGTATTAGTTGGTGGGGCCTTTGGGAGGTGATTAGGCCATGAGGGTGGAGCCCTCGTGAATGGAGTTAGTGCCCTTAATAAAGAGACCCCACGGAGCTCTCTTGCCCCTCCCACCATGTGAGGACACAGTGAGAAGGTAATGGCCATGAACCAGGAAGGGGACCCTCACACCACTGTGCTGACACCCTGACCTTGGACTTCCAGCTCCCAGAACAGCGAGAAAGACGCTTCTATTGTTGATAAGCTACCCAGTCTGTGGTATTTTGTTATAGCCACCCGAACAGACTAACATATAACCTGATTTGGAGAAAGGGTCTTAAGAAAGTAATTAAGGTAAGGCTCTCAAGATGAGACCATTCCGGATGAGCTGCATGGGCCCTGAATCCAGACATCCGCATCCTCGTTAGAGGAGGAGACACAGATAGAGGAACCTGTGAGCCAAAGAATGAGGACAACTGCTGACAGTCCCCAGAAACACAGACAGAGGCGAGGAACAAACTCTCCCTCAGACCCCCGGAAGGAAGCAACCCTGTGACCCCTTCATGCTGGGCTGGCCTGCGGGCATGTGAGCGAAGTCTTTCTTGTTTCTTGCAGAGAGTACAAGCTGTGGTGAGTGGTTACGCCAGCCCTGGGACACCGGCCCCCGGGGGTGGAATGCTGCTCTCGAAGAAGTGAGAGGGAGGGCTGCACTCTGTGCGTCCCTGGAGGAACGCGGAGCTCAGGGACATCCAGCTTCCAGCTCCTAATGGCCAGAACGCTCCACAGTCGGATGGAACACCTGTGTTCCCGTTCAGGATGGAACGGGCAGTGGTGGGGAAGAGGGAGCACTGCATCACTGATGCCGCCATAGGGGAGTGGAAGCCTCTGTTATGTAGTTGAACTCGACCCCTGGCGAGGTCTCCTCCAGCCCCGAGAATCCTCGCTACCTGGCCCAGCAGAATGGGAGGAGAGGCTGGTTTCCCATTCAGATGGTCTCTTCCGGTGTTCCCGACGCACAGCCTCCTTTTCTCTGTGCCAAGCCAGGACGCCCAGCTCCTGGTGAGGCTCTGAAGCTGTGGCAGTCAAGGCCAGCGTCCCTGGGTGCTGCAGAGCAGGCAGGCCCAGCACCCCCAGGGTGTGGCTCCCCCTTCCCCTCTTCCCTTGCCTCTCTCTTCCTCAACAAGACTTGGAGGCTTCCCCCTCCAGACCCTCCTTCCACCAGCTCAAACCTTTTGCACAGAAAGGCAGAAAACAAGATGGAAATTAGCATCTCAGGGCCACCAGAGGCAGGCGAGTGTAGCAGATAAAGGTTTGGGTGCTGGTCTGCTACTCACTGGACTCTGTGCTTCGTCTTTCTTATCTGAAAAACAGGATGTAATAGTATCTACCTTAGGGGGTTATTAAGAGTATTAAATGAGCAAATGGACATCAAGTGCTTAGAACAGCGTATGGCACATGGTAAGTGCTATGTAAGATTAGATCTATTATTACCCTGCTGGGCACACCTAGGTTTGTATGTGCCTGTAGAAAGCTCCAGAAATTGGTAATGATGCTACCCCAGGGGAGTAGAGCTGGGCTTAAAGAAGAGGGAATTTCACTTTTTATTTTATATACTTTCGGATTATTTGATCTTTTAAAAACAAGCATCTAGTACATGTAATATTATTTAGAACTGAAATAGCTTCCTTGGAAATTTCAACTCTTTAGAAGCAAAAAATAAGCTTTAAAAAAATGGTAAGATTTGCACCATTTAATATAGAATACAAGACATGACAGATCGCCATCAATCTCCCTTCACTGCCTGTGCGCCTTGAAAGCAAAATTTATGAGTGTGCCTGGGGTTGGGGGTTGGATGGCCGCTTCTCTCGATCGGGGTTCCCTGAACTTCTCCCACTGGACCGGCTACAGGGGCTCATTCACCCGCCTACTGCTCCCCGCACCCACCCACTTTGGGTCTCCTGACCCCCCTCCCCCGCCCGTCCCAGCACCTGCCCCGGTTGCCAAGGAAACAGCCCTTTATTGAGCGAAGCCATCCCCCACCCAGCCCAGTGATTTGTCCTTGTCTAATTATTATTACTCTTTGCATTTCCCCTTTGGATGAGTAATGGGGGAGGGTCGAGGGTGGGAGGGCACAGGAGCCGAGGAGCAGTGATTTGTGGGGTCGGCAGCTCATCTTTGAGAGGAGGGCATTTATCTTTCTGGAAGCAGAGAACAGCCCAGTGGAGACAAATGCAACAGTTCCCGTGCGGATGTGTTGGCGTGTTTGTGTGATCACACACCGGCCGGGACTTACCCTCCCGGAAGGTGTGCGCACATGGACTTGCGGTGTGGGAGTGTGTGCGCAGGGCGTGCCCCGCTCACAGACCTCTGGGAGCCAGGACACCTGTGCGTGGGCGTGGTTACGTGAGCTCACTGGTGCAGCACCCAAAGCAGTGCGTGCACCCGTCTGCGTGGGTCTGCCTGTCTGTGCGCCCTTTGTGCCGCCCCTCCTCAAGCTTCCCCGTTCTCTGTCTGGAGGCCCAGATGGGAAGTGCTTCCATCCTGGGTGAAGTAGCCTCAGGGCCAGTGCCAGGACCAGGGTCAGGAGAAACGAATCCTTATGTCTATCAAAAAGCACACACGACACATGGATGCACACAGAAGTTTCATCCCTAACAACCCCAGCTGGAGACACTCACATGTCTATCACAGTAGAATGCAAGAATACATCGTGGTGTATTCCCTCATGCACTGGAAGGAATACTACGCAGCAATGAAAAGAACACCCTGCTACCTGCCGGATCTCACGTTGAGCCAAACAGGCCAGAAACAAAACACTCTACCACGTGAGTCCATTTACTTCAGTTTGCCAAAGTGGGTAATGGACCCTATGGCCAGAAAGTGGATGAGTATTTACTCCTGTGGGTAGTGACTGGAAGAGGGTCTGAGAGTTTGGGGGTCCTGGTCACGTTCTGCCCTCCCCTGTAAGATCTGGGTTGGGTTTCATGGATGTGTTCACTTTGCACAAAACTCCACACTCGCGGCTTTTTCCCTTTTCTGTACGTATGCTGTAAGTAAGGCGTGTACTGAACACAAAGACCTGTTAGAGAACATAAACCGTGGGGGGGTGCTGGGGGCTTGAGGCGGGAGGGGAGGAAGGTGAGAGCTGGTGCTTGCGCCTCAGCAGGAACGGGATCATGTTGGGGTTGACAAGCCACCGTCGAGACGCTGAGAGCAGAGGAGAAGCGCGGGAGGTCCTACACCACATTTAGACTTTGTTTCAGAAGGTGACCCTGCTGGGGCAGAGAGAGGGTGCCGGGGGAGAGGGGAAGGTGGGAGATGGGTGAGGAGGTTCTCCACACAGCCCAGGGGGAGATCATGAGTCTTGGGCCCAAGGGAGGCAGAGAGAAGTACGAGTGGAGGAGGGACCTTTTGGGGGTGGAGGTGACAAAGCTTGGAGAAATTAGAGAGGGGCTGGGCCGGGAGCCGGAGCCAGAGGAAAGAAGAAGGAGGTGAATGAGGGAGAAAGAGACAGGCTCTTTTCTGCAAAGTTCGCCGAGGATAATGGGCACCCCTGGCATTTGACTAATGAATGTAGTGGCTCTAGACCCCCATCTGGGGGTGGGAGGCTGGCTCCCAGGGGCTAATGATAGCACGGTGAACTTCCAGAAGGGCAGGCAGGATCTTAGCTGCAAGGAGGCACTTTCAGATAGTGTGACAGTATGTCCCCTGCATGCTCTCTTTCTCTAGGAAGGTGGATGTTGGGTACCTGAGGCTCTGGAAAGACTCTGGAGGGTCAGCCCTTTCCTTCAAGCCTTTACCCATTCATGAGCATCTCTCAGAACTGACCAGCTCCACCCCTTCCTCTCTGTCCCTCGCCTCTTCCCTTTGTTTCAGTCCTGTCCCTGTTTTTGCTCTCTGAGCTCTGGACTCTACTTGCCAGGATTTTAATGACTTGTATAATCGAGACATCTAGTGACATGTACGCCTTCAGGAAGCGCTGGATCCAGGGGACCAACCAGCAGCATCAGGAATTGGCTCTGCCTTATCTTTTAGCCTCTTTTCCCTTTAGTGCTCTTGATTCTCAGTCAAATGGCTGCTACAGCCCTAGACTCCCACCTTCACTGCTTAGCAACCCCAGAGCCAAGAAGACTTTTTAATTTCATGACGGTTCCAGCAATTCCAGCAACCACCCAGGGTCGGTTCTTGTTGGTGTGACCCAGTCACTGGTCCAGCAGAATGTGGCATTTTGCCCGGCCAGGTACATATCAGTGCCCACAGTGATGTTGGGTCAGCCCAGCTCAAACCACGTGGCCTGAGAATGAAGGAAGGCTGGTGTTCGGAATAAAATTGGGGTGTGGGAACAGCACGAGGTGAAGTGGAAGTTGGTCAGGCAGAACATCGACCACAGACCAGACCTCATCCCTGCCTCCTTAACTTCCAGTTCTGGGGATCACTGACTGACCCAGCTCCAGGTTTCGCCACGGTGCCTCCTTCCATTGCCTGGAGTGGAGAGCTTTGCTCTAACCTCATCAAACCCTGTTCCAATTCTGATTACCTAGGGGCACTGTTATTAATCAGGGCTCTCCTGAGAAACAGAACCGAATGGATGCCCCTATCTATCTATCCATCCATCCATCCATCCATCTATCATCTATCATTTATGTTAAGGACTTGGATCGCATGATTATGGAATCTGAGGAGTCCCAGGATCTACAGGGAGAGTGTGTCAGCTGGAGACCCAGGAGAGCTGATGGTGTAACTCCTTTCTCCTGAAGATCAGCGGGCTCAAGAACCAGGAGGAACCCATATATCAGCCTGAGTGTAAAGGCAGGAAAAAAAGCTGATGTTTTAGTTCAAAGGTCACTGGGCAGGAAGAGTTCTCTTTTCCTTGGGGAAGGTCAGTCCTTTTGTATTCCTTAGGCCTTCAACTGATTGGGCGAGGCCCACCCACAGGAGGGAGCACAGTCTGCTTTACTCAGTCTGCCTGTTCAAACAGAGTGATGTCTGACCAGGTGTCTGGACACCTCCATGACCCAGTCAAGCTGACACATAAAATTACCCGTCACTGTGAGTGTGGTTGGCAATGTTTCCCCCTGCTAAGGAGATGTTTATATTTATTCTTCAGTGAACTGTAGGGTTTTATCCTCTGCCTGTTCTATGACATGCCAGTCATTTCCTTGTTCAACTTATAGACATTAACCTTTTGCTGCTGTATATGTAAAAACGGTGTCTTTCAGTTTGACTTCTGGCCTCTACTTGGAGGGGGTATGTCTTGAAACACAGGCGCGTAAACATTTTGGAAGCTCAGTCTGTCTTTTTCCTTGGGAGTTTTGTCCAAGGTCATGGAAAAAACCCTCCTTGTCCAGGCATCCAATTATTTTCTTTTTATACTCTCTTCCAGACTTCCATCATTTTATTTTTAACTTCCAACTGTTCCCGCCCATCTTGTTTTTATTTTTTGGACTCTAGTAAGAGATGAAGATCTTACTGGACTGTTTTCCAAATAACCTAGTTCACAGACAGCATTTATTGAATAATCCATCCCTCGTCTACTGATCCTTCATTTTTCACAGGCCAAGTTCTTACTCAGGACTCTTTCCTCCCATCGATATTTCTGTCTAGTCTTATGCCAGTAACAGACTGGTTTTATTATGGTAGCTTTATAATGCATTTTAATACTTGATAAGACAAGCTTTTTTCCAAATCGATTTAGCTATTCCCATTGGGTTGGCTTTTTTTTATTTTTTGCTTCAGAAACGGTTTTTAGCCCTGTTTTCACTGGTCCTCACAGGGGTGTGACTTGGACATTTGGAGGGAGAGGGTGCCGTTTTGTGGGGACATCACGGGCACGCCCAGCCTCCCTGCGGTGCCCCTAACCTGGCTCTTCTCCCTGGCGGCGAGCGGCCGGCGTGTGGCTCGCAGAGACTCGGAGGGAAAGCGGGGCGGCTGTGGCTAAGAAAGCGTGGGTAGACTGTGTACTCTTTCCCCAACTCCTTTAGTGTTTCTGCTAAATAAAAGTCCATTTTTATTCTTATAGACGCTGAGCAGGGAGATGTTTTACACCCCAGTCCTCACCCTCCGTGATCTATGTCCCTTTTACAAACTTATCTCTGGGTTTTTGCTCAGTTTATAAGCTAGGGGCAATCTTTCTTCCCTAAAGCCGCCTTCCACCACAGTCTGGAGGAACCTTGAGATTTCCTGCCGGTGATTTAAAGGGCTATAACACTCGCAGGCTAGATTTGTTTTAGTGTCCATAAAACTCAAAAATTTCATAAAACAATTGGTGAAAATAAAATTACCAAAAAATGATATAGTGCCAGCAGACTGTATAATAGTTACGGGAGAAATGGAGACCATGATTCACGGGGGGATAAAAATGACAATGTATTTATTGCAGTGCACTGACAAGAAACTAATTTGTCCCTTTTACTTTTGAGACAGGACAAGAATCCTGATTTTTCTCCTCTTGCTCTGGCTCTGACAGGGGAGCCGAAGGTGGCGGCAAACGGATCTCGGCTTCGGGGTCTGTGTGTGCGTGCGGATGAGTGTGTGTGTGCGTGCCGGTGTTTGCACGCAGCACCACGAAGGGCTTTGCTAAAAACAAAACTGAGGGGTTTTTTTTGCTTTCCCTTGACCTATGTCCTTTTGAGCCTTGAAAATCCTTCCTTAACCTAAAACATATGTGTGTATGTGTGTGTAAGTTTGTGTATGGCATGAATGTATGTGTGAGAGTGTGTTGTGGATGTGTAAACATGTAAGGATGTGTAGGTGTGTGTGTTTATGTACATGTATGTATCGGGCCATTATCACCAACGGTTGAAGAAGGTAGGTGGTAGAAAAAAATGAATGTTGTTTTACCAAGGAGACATGTGCAGTAAAGAGAAAAGGAAAAAGAAACATACCAGCAAAATCAGAAGTAGATGAAAACTTCAGCTGGGGAAAGAGAGCAGAATCAGATCAGTGGTTGTTGGGTGGATGGTGAGGGGTGGGCGGGAGATTGACCGGTGGGAGAACCTCCTGGAGTCGTGGACATGTGCTGTCCCGACTGGGGGGGGGGTGACACAGGTATACACATTTTTCAAAAGTCATTGACCCATACAATTAAATGTATAAATGTTATTTTATGAAAGTTATACCTCTGTAAAGTGGATTTAAAAAATCTTTAGATTGGAAGACAGGAGAAAAGAGCGGGAAGCTGCTTTTAACCTGATGGATAATGATCAACCACAGTCTGGCCCCAGAGGGCCGGCCGAGTCAGTGAGTGAGTGCGTGCGTGAACATGGGGCCAGACCTGCCCCTCCCTGCAGACAGAGCCCGCTGGGGAGGGAGCCGTAGGCTGCGGAGAGTGGCCTCTGCGAAGGTCTCACACCCACTCTACAGCCAGGCAAGTGGGGCTCAGGGAGGTCACCAGACTTGACTTGCCACGGGTCACACAATTAGTGAAAGGCAGGGAAAGAAAGTGACCCAGGCTCAGCTAAGGGCCCAACTTTATCATCCCGATGAAGGGGGTGGGGTTAGCTTGGGGTGACACCTGGGGGCTGATGGGACACCTCTCAGAACACAAAGCCTTAGACACAGTTGGGGGAGCAGGAGAGTCCACCACAGAAACTCAGGGCTCCCCTGAGTCGGCTCCCACGGGAAACCGGTCCTCACCACACTCCCCTGCAGAGACATGAGGAGGGCGCCGTGGGCGGAGGTGTGGGAGGGACGAAGAGCGTCAGATGCACCCTGGTGAGAACTTCTGCCTGACTGCCTTGGAGCTGGTATGCAGGGTTTTTTTCCTGCCTTTGGATTTGAACTGAAATATCATTTCTTCTTGAGTGTTGAGCCTGCTTGCTTTTAGACCGGAAATGTACCATCGGCTCTCCTGGGCCTCCGTCCACCTGGCCAGCTGCAGATCTTGGGACTGGTCGGCCTCCATAATCACGTGGGCCAATTCCATCTTGTTTTCTGCATCTTTCTACATCCACATCCTATTGGTTCTGTTTCTCTGGGGAACCCTGACTAATAAACCAGTCATCAAAGAAATACTGACGACATGCTAGTTTTTCTCATGCCTCGCGATTTGTTGAGGGTTCTCTCGGACCCTCCCTGTCAGCAACCAGACGTTCTCAAGACCGTCCCAACTTAAGGCAAGTTGGTCTCTTTGGTCCCACCGCCCTCGCAAACCACCAGCTCTCTTGTCCCTCATGGTCCAGTTTCTTTCTCAAGATGTGCATCTCCCTTCTTTGCCAGCCAATCGTCCTGCACATGAACCTGGTTTCCCTGCCCCTCTGCCCAGTAGACCCTTGTGATAGTCAGTGTCTCTGTGTACAGCCACCCAACTCCAGGGGGCGCCACCTCCATGGACTTCCATGTGAAGGGTGCGCTGCTAGAAATCCATGGGAACTTGCAGCCCCCTCCTTATTATTGCATTTGTCTGGAGGCAGCGTGGAGGCCAGGCTCTGTAGAGAGAAGGGGTCCTGAGACAAGGACCCCTGAGTGGGTTTTTAGCCAGCATCCCTGCCCCACTGTTTGCAGGTAAGTGGGCACCTGTCTTCTGCGAGGCTATTCTGGCTGGCCGTCTCAGGTAGGAAACACAGGCTCCCAAGAGCCAGTCTTTTCATTGTCATCGTCTAACTTTGCATTTAAAAAGCATAGCAGGTATTCAGTTGGCCCTTGGAGAATGTGAACAAGCCTTCCTAATCCTCCCAAGCCCCGCCCGCTGGTGCTGACCTGCACATCCCAGCATCGCGGGCCTGGGGACGGTGCGAGTGCTGGCACTCGGACCCAGGGAGCCTGGCCTCAGGGATGCCATTTCTCTCCTGGGTGTTGGTTGTCTCCAGCCTGTTCTCACGAGCAGCTGAAAGGAGCTTTCTAAGGCATTTCTAAAATCCCATCACTCTCCATATTTGCATATATGATAAAATTCTGACTCCTTCCAGGTCTTGCTCCTCACCTGTCTCTTCAATCTTTCTGTCCTGCCCGCCCTCTGGACCACCCTGTCTCAGCCACAGTGCCTAGTTAATGTGCCCAGGACACCCGATGCTCGCTGGTGGCTGGCCCTCTGCCCGGGCTGTGCCTTCTGCCTCTGCTGCTCACCCTCCCTGCGCTTCATAGGGCTGGTTCCTTCTCACGGCCAGGTTCCAGGCCACCCTCGCCTTGTCAGAGGGGCCACCTGGCCACCATCTAAGGAGATGTGAGTGCCCTTTTTATTCTTTATCCCAGCTTTTTGTTGGTTTCCCCTTCAGCACTCATCACAACTTGCAATTTCTAAAGAGCTGCTTTGGTTGTTTCTTGTGTTTTGCCTGAATGACCATCAGAAGGTAAGGTCCTACGCTAGCCACGTGGCTCAGTTGTCAGAGCGCCATCCCAAGCACTGAAATGTTGTGGGTTTGAATCTCGGTCAGGGCGCATGCCTAGGTTTCAGGTTTGATCCCCAGTTGGGGCGTGTGTGGGAGGCAACTGTTTGATGTTTCTCTCTCTCAGTCGATGTCTCCCTCTCTCTCTCTCCCTTCCTCTTTCTCTACAATCAATCAGCACCTTCTCAGGTGAGGATTAAAAAATAACAACAAAAAAGAAGGTGATATCCACGGGGGCAGGGGCACCTGCCTCGTTCATTGTGACATGCTCAGCACCAAGCACAGCCCTTGGGACGTTGCAGACACTCAATAGAAATTTGTTGACAAACTGAGTGACGGAGAATAAATGAATGAGATAAAATGGGTGGAAAACGCCCCAGCTCCCACACACAAGCGACCCTCAGACAACACTGTCTCCAGGGGGAGCCTGGGGCATGGGGATGACAGGGAGCGAACGCAAGCCGGCCGGGGCTGTTAGTAGCTGAAGGTCTGTGGAGAGGGGCAGGTTGTACCTGGGTGCATTGACTTACTCTTGGTACTAGGGTGATGCTTTCGGAACTCACATGCACCCAGGTGTCATCTTGTGGAAACGTGGATTCTGGGGCAGTCGGTGGGATGCTGATGCTGGTGGCCCAGGGGCCACACTTAGAGCAGCAGGGTCTGGACCAACGGTTCTCAAACTTGGCCGCACACTGAATTGCCCAGGGGCATTAGCAGTGCTGTACCCAGGGATTCTGATGAACTGGTCGGGGGGCGTGGCCTGGGCATTGGGGTTTTCTCAAAACCAGGTGATGCTCACATGCAGTCACGCGGGAGGACCTTTGTTCTGGACAGTGTGTTACTTTACAAATCACTGTGACAAAATGAAGAAATGGGATTTGTCAGAATTCCTTTTGGGAAGAGCACTGCGTTTTTATGGGGAAGAAACTTCCTTGACAAGCCTGCCTATGATGGACCCTAAGTCACGGCAGGGCCCGAAAATGGGGTGAACACTCTGCCAGGACAGGCAGACGTGAGGCTTGTGGGGAACCGGTGTGAAGAGGGGGGGTGGAAACAGGTGTGAGCATGCGGGTCCCAGAGATGGAGGAAGACCCTTTGCTCCTTCGGACCCTCAACCCTTCAGAAAAATTTATTAAGTAGTGAAATTCTCAGAAAAAATGGGATTTATTTTAAAGGGTGCCAGTGAAGGCGGTGGTTGCCAGACTTACTTGTACATTGGGGATCTTTAAATCATTCCATATTAATTCAAAGTCTCAGGCACCAGAACTTTCTGCAGCTCCCTAGGGGATTCCAATGTGCAGACATGTCTGGAAACTACCTGCTTCAGGTGATGAGCCTCCAGCACCCAGGCGGATGCTTGCAGGGCCCAAAACCAGGGAGAGGCCTGAGGGTTCGGCTGGGTGGGGGGGCTTCCCCAAACGCAGGGAGGGTTCTAGACTCTCAGTTTGTGAAATCAGGGCTTCAGATCAAGTGCAACCAGAACTCCAAGGCCAGGAAGGCACCTGCCAACAAGGGGATACCACCATCAGGGAGGTCCTTGATTTGAGAGAACTGTTTCTGTAAGCCTCAGTGTTTTCCTCTGTAAAGTGGGAATGATATCAGAAATGTTTTAAGGAACAAAGGAGAGGATGTGGGTGGAGGTGCTCTGCAATATACTGTATAAAGACGAAGCCTCATATAGCTCTTTGAGGCTTGGTTTGCTATTTTATGGGATGTGGTCTTTGATAGAAAAGCATAATTTGATGAGAATAATTTGTTAATCTGGACTCCCAATTACCCACCTGCATAGGAGAGAGACGCGCTAGTTCATACGCCACCTTGTGGTAGAAACTTGAGTTGCAGGGTTAGGAGTTGGAAACTCCCCGCGGCACCGCCCCCCCCCCCACCCTGGTTTTTGGATAGATGAATGAATAGAAGGGCTTAAAATCCATTCCTTCAGTTTCTCAACCTGTGTGCTATTGACATTTGGCACAAGCAGTTCTAGCTGGAGGGGGTACCTTTTGCAAGGTAGGATGCTTGTAGGGACCATGGCCTCTACCCTCCAGGTAGCACCCTCCTGCAAGTGAGACAAACAAAAATATCTCCAGACTTTGCCAAATGCTCTGTGGGGGTGAATCGTCCCTGGTTGGAAACCACTGAGCTCCAGCAAACAGCAAACAACAACAATCGTAATACCTGAGAACTGGGTTGGAGAGGGGAAGGACCTTAGTATTTCCAGTGTGTTGCCTGCCTGTGGGCTAAGGCACAGACCTGTGGGAAGGGGAAATTGATGGCCACACCCCCAACCATGACGCATGGGGTGTGGGTCTGGGGGCTGCAGGACGGTGATCCTGGCCGTGCACGTGTGGGTGAGGGTCCCCGTGCCTGAAGGAGCATGACGGAAAGTGGCAAACAAAAACACTGTGGCGATTAAACCCTTGTCTGAGGTATCATTGGCAAATATGTTTTCCCATACAGTTGGTTCTCTTTTGATTTTAATACTGTTTTCTTTAGCCATGCAGAAGCTTTTTATTTTGATGAGATCCCATTTGTTTATTCTTTCCTTTATGACCCTTGCTCTAGGGGACGTGTCGCTAAAAAAGTTTCTGCGTGCAATGTCTGAGATTTTCCTGACTATGTTCTCCTCTAGGACTTTAATGGTTTCACGGTTTATATTTAAGTCTTTTATCCACCTTGAATTTATTTTTGTGTATGGTGTAAGTTGGTGTTTGAGTTTCATTTTTTTGCATGCAGCTGTTCTCCTAACACCATTTGTTGAAGAGGCTATTGTTACTCCATTTTATGTTGCTGCCCCCTTTGTCAAATATTAATAGACCATAGAGATTTGGGTTTATTTCTGGGCTCTCTGTTCTGTTCCATTGGTCGATGTTCCTGTTTTTACATCAGTACCAAGCTGTTTTGATTACA
>CM052547.1:78300103-78352083 GCA_028533065.1 Trachops cirrhosus
GGAAAAAAAGAGGAAAAAAAAAAAAACACTGTGGCAAGCCAAGGCAGAGAGAGGGACCCTGGAAGAAAGGAAAAGTTTTATATTTTAGTACGTTCATTGGTACGCTTTCCTTGCTTTCTGAACAAGGGGTGTTTCATTTTGCACTGGACCCTGCAAATTGTGTAGGTAGAGATGGGTGAAGTGACCCACAAGAATGTGGGGATTTTTCCATAAAGGCGGAGTCTGAGAGCAGCTTTGGAGGGCGAGGAGGATTCTAACTCCGACCTTTGACCCTGGACGGGCTCACCCCAAACATGTGTAGCGCCTGGATCCTGAGTGCGAGTGGAACCCAGGCTCCTGGCCGCCCCTCTCCTCTTACTCCAGCTCCACCCTACGCGGTGAAGCGCATTGTGTGCGCATGTGCGGATACCCCAGCCGCATCCACATCAGACCTCAGTCTACACCCCCAATCGCTGCTCTTGCCTGCTCCCCGAGACCAGTGTTCTGGTCAGTCTTGGGAGGTAGACCTGGGAAGAGGCCTGTGCAGACCCAGGAAGTGAAATTGGGGCTGTTTGGGCAGAGAATTCTGGGGTGCCGATACCTGGAACGTGTGTGGAGGAGGGGGTGAGCTCTCAGAGGTCATGACCCCATGGTTCCTCGGGCTCCGCTAGTGGAAGGTGAGACTGGACAAGTGCCAGGCAGCGTCCGGTGTCCGGAGGGGAGCTGACTCCGGGGGACACGGTGTGTGAAGGGAAGGGCAGGAGCGGTCCTGTTTGCTCAAGGACTGGTTCTAGGAGGGAGGGGTGAGGAGGCTGGGTCGAGGGAGAGGAATCGGAAGCCTCAGCTGCCTGCCCGGGAGCTGAGGCATCACAGTCACAGGGGCCGCTCCAGGAGCAGTTCCTAGGAGGAGCCTGGGGCGTTGGGCATCTCAGCCTCCCCAGCACGTCTCCTCTGACAAAATCTCCTTTTCTTCCTCCGAGGCGCAGCCTTCTGATGAGACCAGGTGTACCCTGACCTGTGTTAAAATGTGAGAAAGGCAGGAATGAAGGCCCAGAAGCAGGAGACTATGTGGGCAAAAAGGGGAGGTGGAGGGGAAGGGCACAGGCCCCACGGAGACAGTATTCCTACGGGAGACAAAAGTGACACTTTTGCTCTTTGGGCTTTGGGGAGTCAGGAGGTGTTTGAGCGACAGAGTGACCCAGACATGTGAGGTCACAGCTGTGCAGAGGCCGTGGGCAGAAGCCAGGGGTAAATGCCCCAGCTTCTCGCTTCTCCCTCCTCCAGGGCTCCAGGGCCTCCCGTGGTCCAGAAACAGGCAGAAGCCAGGGGCCAGTGGTCCTATAGGTCACTTTTTCAGTCACCTAGCAGAGGAGGAGGCTGGCCAGAGGGCCAGCCAGTGGTTACATCCAGGCTGCAGGCTACTGGTGAGCAGGGTCAGGTTGGGGGAACCGGCCGAGTTCATGTCTGGCCTGGCCATTTGAGGCGGATGGAGAAGTTTGGGGAGGGCTGGGTTGGAGAGGGGAGGGGCCCTCAACATTTTGATCAGGTTCCTCCCAGCCTTGCACAGTCAGGCTGGAGCAGAGGGTGCAGGAGCCTTTGCAAGCCTGTCCCGTGGAACTGACTCCTGGCTTTACCCTGGACGACCCCACACAGCAGTCTCTGGCTGAGGTGGGCTCACCCTCACCCTTTCCCCTCCCAGTTGGGCCCTGGCCTTAGCCCCATCCTGGGGGCGGGGGGCAGTTTCATCACTCCCTTGGCCTCAGGCTGGCCTGCCCAGCAACAGCTCTGTCTCCTGCTGTCATGGCTGCCAGGATGTGACAAGCGGCAGATGGGCCTCTGATCAATGGACCCCGTCCCTGAGCAAGGACGGTGGGGCTGGGGGCGGGACGCAGGATCGGCTGCTAATGGATGGGCCCTGGAGCAGTGATGGATGGGCAGGAAGGAGCTGCCATTTGTCTTGGGGAAGTGAGTGACTCTGGGGAGGAGGAGAAGGGAGGGTGGCTGATAGGCTGGGAGGGTGAAGAGAACAACCAGGAGCTGGGAGTCTAGTGGGCCTGGGGAGATGAGGGGCAAGGTGCCAGCTGGGGCAGGCAGGGGGAAGCTCTTGAGCTCGCCCTCACCTCAGATCCCTCCTGGCTGCTGGTCTCCTCTGCTCCCCAGCTAGCTCTGAAGGAGCAGCTGCGACCTCAGTCCTCAGAACACAGCTCCACCGAGGGTCCTTCCTGGCAGGGGTGGCTCCTATTCCTTCCTGCATCCCAGTCTGGAAACTTCTACTCCCAACAGTATGGTCAAGATGGAGCGCTTCAGAGTCTGGCAGAGCTTTTTCTGGCACTGGGGTGTGCAGGATGCAAAGGAAGTCAAAAGTACTGGAGACTTACATTCTAGAAGCAGCCCTCAATGGATGGCAGACAGGTGGTGGACACATCCCCCGGCTGCCCACCTTGGGGTGTGGGGTGTCTCCGAGGTGTGCGGAGACCCCATCGCCCCTCCATTGCAACCTGCTGGATAGCGTTCTCTTTCTTTACCGGTTCCCTTTCCTTCCCTTCCTCACCTCCTCTCTCACCCATCGGGGGTCACCTTCCACATCCACCAACTTGCACTTGAATCCCCATTTCCGTGTCTCCTCCTGTGGGGACCCAAACGAGGAAGACATGGAACCTCAGCCTTTTCCCCCTTAAAATGAGGATGACAGAGTCCCTCCTCCTCGGCTGTGTCATGGCTGATTTTATGTCAACTGGATTGACCACGGGTTGCCCAGGTTAAGCCCTCCTTCTGGGCATGTCTGAGGGTATTTCTGGATGAGATGAACATTCGAATCAGCAGGCTGAGTAAAGGAGATGGTCCTCCTCAATGGAGGTGGGCCTCCTCCAATCAGGTGGGGTCTGAATAGAGCAAAAGTGGAGGAAGGAGGCATTCACCCTTTTTTCTTGCCTCCCTGTCCGAGCTGACATCTTTCCTCCTTTTCTCTTGCCCTCGAACTGGATTCACACCATCAACTTCCCTGGTTCTCAGGCCTTCAGACGCAGGTTGAATCACACCACTGGCTCCAGCTTGCAGAGACTGGGGCTTCTCAGAGTCCATACTCGTGTGGGCCAACTCCTTGTAATAAATCTCCATATCCAGGCATGTCCTGTTGGCTCGGTTTCTCTGGAGAACCGTGACTCATGCGGCTGGTCAGACGGGGTGAGTGAGAAGGTGAAGGTACAAAGCACAGAACCTGCTCATCCACTTACCCGCTTTGAATTGACTGGGCTCTAAGAACTTACCCCTTTAAAGTGCAGGGGGGGTCTTTGAGCCACCTGGCTGTCTCCGTGCCCAGTGGCCTCCCCACCTATTCCCCACCCCCTGCAAATCCCCAACCCTCCCCTCTCCTACTGCTGTCAGCCCACAGTGGTGATGCTTTATTACAGCTCACTTCCTTCTGTGAGTAAATAAGTTTGTCTCCTTTAAATTCCCTGGGCAATTAGGAGAATGAAAGACTGAGCTTTGGATTAGCATTTATTTCCTCCCAACGTTTATGTGAGGCCGTTTTCCTACTGACAAATTGTGGGGCGGATTGTTCTCGAGGAAGCCTGTCTGCGGCAAAGGTGCTATGATTAAAAGACCGGTGTAAATTTGGGGGCATCAATCCTTTCCCGGGTTAACGGGACTTATTCACAGCTACTGCCATTACAAGCTCAAAGAAATAATAACAATAATAAACGAGGTTGGTTTTGCAGCTGTTTCGGGGTAATTAATATGCACAGTAAAGGGAAAAGAGGTTGGTCTTGCCAGCTGCCTGGCCTGTGGCTCAGCATTCGGACTTGTCTGGGGTCCGAACGTCAGCTGTGGGGCAGTCTCAGGTCCAAGGGCTGGAGCTTCTGGGAAGGGGTTTGAGGATGGGGACGGTTGGGGGTCTGACCTGAGGCTCTTGCACTGCAGATAACAAACAGCGCCCCTCAGATCAGCATGAGTGGTGGGCAGTGTTGTAAGGGCGAGGGCATGTATGAAACTCAAGTGTGTCGTATTGGACAGAGCTCATTGGCTGCAGGCGACAGGAACTCAGGATGGCGGAGCTCCCAGGACTGAAGGAAACACCACGGGAACCTGGGCTCTAGGAATGGGGAGGGGGACGCAGGACCACTGTGTCTCAGCTCTGCGAAGAGGCCTCTCCGAAGGAATAGAAAGTTCTCGTAGATGGAAGGTCGATGTGCAAACCCCACTTGCTCTCTCCTCAGCAACCCCCATGCAGGGATGGAGGGGTCATCGTCATTTCTGGGGCTTCTTGTGTGTGGGGGAGCTCAGCCGTTCCAGATCCCACTTCCGGCCCATCTGGGCCAGGAGAGGTCTGCGGACATTCAGGGATGTTGGCCGTCATGCACTGACCTCCCGCCTGGCACTGCCGCTGACCACTTTATCCCCAAGCCTCTGGCTTTCTGCGTACAGACCTCGTCCGGCTGGAAAGCTGCCGTCTCGGGCCCCTGCCCAGCCCTGGTCAGCTCTCTCAGTGGGAACTCTGAGCCCCCAACTCCCATCACTGCCTGCATCGCTGTTCCCAAGAAACCCACCCCTGATCCTGCGATCTGAGACACTCCGAGGTGGGGGCTTCCTTGGGGAGAACTTTAGACCCTGGGCTTCTGGTTGGGAGCAAGAGCTGTTCTGATTGCCTCTTCCTATTTAAGTCCTGCCCCGTCCCCAGCTCTCCTCTCTGCTACCACCTCCCTGGCCTGGGCCAGGTGAGGTCTCGGAGGGCTCCTCGCTGGACCCTCACGGGAGAGAAGTTGGAGCCACGTGTCCAAACGTGAATTTGATCGTAGCATTTTCCTGAGAGGCTGTGGAAGGGCAGTGACTGTGCACTTGGGCTGGGCAGCCAGGCCGCCTGGGTTTGAATCCCTGGCTCACCACTTCCCAGGTGTGTGATCTTGGCCTAGACCTCTCTCCACTCTGAACCTCAGTGTCCTCCTGTGATAAATGGGATAACGCAGTGTTCAGTTTGCCTGTTTTTTCCCCCAAAGTGTAAATGGAATAGATTTCATGACTTTGCCCAGAAAGACTGAGAAGGTGGGGGTGAGGAAATAGATGTGGGGAGCAGTGCTGATCCTCAAAGCCTGCCTGGAACGGCAGAATAACTGGGTACGCTGAACCCAGCCCTTCCTTCTAGACGCTCCCTGGGGAGTCTGGAGAGTGGCCGACTCAGCCCAGGGCAGCCAGAGAAACGTGCACAGAAGAGAGGACCTTGGAGATGAGGCTTCATGGGTACGTAGGAGTTTGTCAAGGAGAGCCAGGAGCAAGGACATTATTTCCAGCAGAGAGAAACACCCGTGCAAAGTGGGAGGGAAAGAACCAGCGATGTGTTCAGGGAACAGTGAGGAGTTAGGGTGTGGCCCTAGATGGGTGTATTGTTTTGAAGCTCACAGCAGAAACTCGGATCTGGAGAAAAGATCCATTTAGATCTTTCCTTTAAATCACTTAAATCTGACTCTAATACCCCCCCACTCCCAGGACTGGCAGGAAATTCACTTTCAGTCTCTCCTGAGGGCCCGCCCTTCCTGGGTCCTCCCAGTCCCCAGGGGACTTGGGGGCATCTGACAACTGGGATCTGCTCTCCGTGTGGCCACCGCAGCTACGGTCCTCCTTTTCTGAGTTCATAGAGATCCCTGGAACCCCATGACTTTCTCCCACCCGGAGCTCCCATCTGTGTCCACATTGGGTGTCACAGGGCCTGGGGTCTTGTTCCGTGCATAACACGGTCACCCCTGGAGGGTCACGAGCTGCGAGCAGTCTCCACACCTGTCTCCTTGCAGCCCGAAGGACGCTCTCTCCTCGCGCCCGGTCCAGGGCCTCTTCTCCAACCTTCCTGCTCTGGGTCACCTCTCCGATGGCTCGGAGCTTGTTATCAAAGTCAGGAAGACAACACACTCTGGGAGCAGCGGCATGCAAAAAGCTCTGGGTGTAGGTTCAAAATGCAAGGGGAAAAAGGAAAAAAAAGAGAGAAAGAGAAAAGAGGAAACACACAGAAGTCCATTTGTAGCCAAGTTACCCCTCTGCGGTGTGATGCGGGAGGGTGGATGTAGGAGACAGGTGGGCGTGGTGTCTGAAACCTTGACCCGAAGGCGTTCGAATGTCAGGCTTGTTCCCAGGGACGACTTGACACCGGGGTGGGAATGATATGGTCCAGTGTGGTGCGCAGGGGTGGGCCCAGAGAAGGTCCTGAGAGGGACAACTTTACCGCCCAGGGGTGTTCTGGCTCCCCAGAACTTTCGATGCTGGGGACAGAGGCAAAGCCAAGTGTTCACTTCAAACCTTGAAACCGCACCCCAAGTCCCTCCACTTTTTTGGGAGGCCTCGTCCTGGGAGAAGCCTGGGATGACGGCAGGAACGGCCAGTGTCACCCTGGCTGGTATGTGTCTGCAATGCTTATTAATGTCTCAGACCTCCTGTCTGCTGGGGCTGCGGCAACCAAGTCCCAGAGACCGAGTGGCTTATGCAACAGAAATTTCTGGGGTCTCAATCCGGGTGGTGGCAGGGTCGGCTCCTCCTGAGGGCTGTGGAGGGGGCTCTCCACCTGGTGTGCAGGTGGCTGTCCTCTCCCATCGTCGTGCCACGGTCCCCGTGTGGTCTCTGCGTCCAGATCTCCCCTCTGAGAAGGGCACCAGTCGTACTGGAGTAGGGCCCGCCCCGATGGCCTCGTTTTAACTTGATGGCCTCTGTAAAGACCCTCTCTCCAAAAAAGGTCCCATTCTGAGACACTCACTGCAGGCTAGGACATCAACATATGAATTTTGGGGGGGACATAATTCAACCCATAATGCCTCCTGCTAATCCCCCAAAATGTAAAATGATTATTATTTTACAAATGAGGGGCTGGAGGTTCAGAGAGGTCAAGTCACTTGCTCAGGGTTGCCGGGCCAGAGAAAGTACAGAGGGCGCATAAGCTCGGGCTGTTGGGTGATGCTCCAGCAGGCCCCAGGGTCCCTGTGAAGGCAGAGGACTGGACTGCTGGGGGACTGGGTCCCTGCCTGGCCGCGGCGTAGCTGGGTTGGTTCCAGGCCAGACTTCCCGGAGGGCTGGGATAAGGCGGGGAGGAGAGAGAAGAAATTTCACTTCTTGAGTCACTTTGCCGGCCCTTTGTCTCTCCGTTCATTGCCTGCGATGTGTCTGCTTCTTATTCCTCAAGCTAGGTAGATTTTTGCTTGGTTGAGCTGAGATCAAAAAGCAATTTTTCTTTTTGCAACAGCCAATTAGAAATTCATTTATTTTCACATTACGGACATTTGGCAAAAATTTCTTTGGCAATTTAGCTCCATTTATATACTCTGCGTAAAGGGGGACAGTGAGGCTGGGAAAAAAACAGGCAAAGCCCCAGGCAAAAATTAAATGCAGAATCATGTATTAGAAATGAGATGTATTTACTATTGTTTTTGAAAATTAATGGTGCATTTTTAGCTTTTATAATGTAATTTAATGATGCAATTCATCTAATAAGAAAAAAGGAACACATTTTAACTCAGTCACACAGATTTACTGGGGCACACGGCATGGAATACCTTTTCCATGGAAAGGGTTGGGACGGAATGCTTGAGGCCTTTCTCTGTAAGACAAAAAAAAAAAAAAAAAAAAAAAAAGAAAGAAAAAAGAAAAAGAAAAGCCAGTCTCTGTGTGTTGTGCATTCCCATCTGAGGTATCTACAGGAATCCAATAAAAAGGACATTTTTCTTATCCCCTATTGGTGCTGGTGTTGAGTTATCGTTGTATAGGTGCAGCCACTGATTCTGGAATGTTGGGGGCTGTTGGCTGCCCCCACTTGCTAAATAAGCTCTGATGCTCAGACCTTGATGTGGGGAGCAGAAATGGCCCTGGAGCTGTGTCCAGCCCCATCCGTCTGGGTTCTGAGTGGGCAGAGTGCGGTCTGGGCATCCATCCCACAGGGTTGACCACACTTGCCAGTTTGGGGCACCCTGTCCACCTCCTGACTTCAAGATCTCTCTCTCCTGTTGGTGTCAACAAGCCTGTGTTCCAGTCACCATTGGTCCCATTTGGAGTTAAGGAGATGGAAGTCCCTCCCACAAAGTGTAGGGTGTCAGGGAAGGAAGAGAGGAAGCAGGGAGGGAGGGAGCAGGGCACTGGCTTGTTCCTCTCCTGTGTCCCACACCGGGTGGTTATTCGGTTGCCCCACCACCCAGGAGAATGACAGCTCCCTGAGGTGGGGGTTTGTTCCTGCCTCCCAGCCCATTGTACACCGCAGACACGCCCCAGATAACGTGCGCAGCAGACTGAAGAACTCTGGGCTGAACGCATTGCGTGGAGCATCTCACTTTACACCCCCAGCCTGTTCCAGTGCAGAGAGGAGGCATGTCCTGTTATTGCCCTGTTTTACAGGAGAGGCTCAGAGAGGTTAGGGGCCTTTCTGGAGTTCACCCAGCTGGTAAGCGATAGGCAGAGGCCTCGCTCGGACCGTCTCACTTGGGAGCACTTGCATGTGCAGTGAATGCATGAATGAATGAACGAGTGAATCAGTGAATGAATGAAAGCATGCATGAAAGAGAGCGTGGCTTTCCCCAAGGCTGCCTGGCTGAGGAGCTGGGATTTTAAACCAGATGTGCTGATTGCGAGTTGAGAATTCCTTTCCTCTGCTCCCTCTACTCTTAGCTGGAGGAAGAAAGGAGGGTCTGAGGTTCAGCTGTGATTGTGGGGTGCAGTAGAGATGAGGGTTGTCAATGTAGAGGTCAAGGGTCACCCAGGCCCAGGTGTCTTCTGGACACTGGAGTCCCTGGGGAGGCGACCAGGAACGGGGTACAGAGTTTTCTCCCGGGGGTCAAGGTAAGTGTCCACGCCATTTTTATTCATTCGTTCTGCAATATTCTTATTTATTTATATTGAATTTATTGGGTGATACTGGTTAATAAAATTATAGAGATTTCTATTTCTTCCTCTTTTGTTCAAAAGTTTTTTCCCCATTACCTCCACAATTATTTTTTGACTGTCTACCACGTGCCTAGAACTCACCCGACCTCGTCAAGCTTCAGCTTCCTCACCTGAAAAGTGAGGCTAACCTCCGGAAGTGTTTCCCGGGGCCGCTGCACTGTTGGCAATTTCAGAGGAAAGTCTGTTTCATTTCCTCGCCTGGCAGGGTGCTGCCCTCCGCCCCCTGACACTGGCGTTCTGCAGTCACGGTGAGACCCCCCCAACCCTCCCCCACCACTCCTTCAAGTGAAAGTGGTGGATTCATGGGGATGCGGGGAGAACTGGACGAGAAAACCTATAAGAAGTTACTTTAGACAGAGGCTGGCCCACAGTAGGCTCTTCACACCCTGCTTTGCCGGCTCCTTTCCCCCACCCCTGCCTCCTCCTTCCTCCAGCCCCACCAATCTGCTCTGAATGCCATCTCATGCCCTTGACCCTGCTGCCATCTGGTCCAGGATGTCAGCTCCCTTCGGCCTCGCCTGGCTGCTCTCAGCCCCCCACTGTCCAGCAGGCCGGCACCTGCCTGGCAGCCGTATCGGCACTGAACCCTAAGTTTGGGTCTCGCCAGGCTGCTGCAGGCGTCCTGCTTCCCCGGAGGCCAGTGCGGTTCTTCAGGTGCCTGGCCCTCTGTGAACCAACCCCCCATGTTGGATTTGGCCTTTCGTGGCCACCTGGAGGAGTGGCATCATGCATAAGCCACTGTTTTGGGAAGTCTGGAATTACAGGATCCGTCGTGGTAGCTGCGGGCTGCATGTGGCTGCTGAGCACTTGAAGTGGGATTGGGGACGCCGTTGGTGTAAGATACACACCCGATTTGGGAGACTTTGTGCCTTGGGTACAAGCAGCGAGTGTCACATCTCTTTGGTTTTCTGGATTTACGTGGACTGGCTCACTACATGGATGAGAAACCCACCATCAGCAAGGCAGGGTGATTCTCCACTCTTGGCCACGTAAATCCTTAAACTCAGGCATTTCCTCACCAATCCCCTTGCCCCCCGCCCCTGTTAGGATTCTGACCGCTCACCCTTGAGCGCCCAGAGCCTGCCCACCTCCCAGGAGCAGAGAGGGCTGCGAGGGGGAACACACAAGCCCCCCTCCTCTTCCCAGGCTCCCAGGGTTTCTGCAGAAATTCTTTCTATCCTGATGCCCAGCTGGAAGGCCAGGGTTTCTGTGAAGGTACTTCTTCCTCGTACTGGGGTGGAAGGTTTCTTCTGTGAGACCTCAGAGCATTTGTGTCCCCTGCAGAGTTCATTCCAGACCTTTTGCCCACCACGCCCTTCTCGGCTGATGCTCCTGGGCAGCCGCAAGCTGCCTGACTCAGCTTTGTCCCCAGTCTATGGGGCCAGGCACGTGTCCACCCGGCAGGTCCACCTGTCCAAAGTGGACCGAGGCTGTCATTTCCAGAGGTGTCTTCACAAAGGCCCTGCATGAAGGTGCCAGGCAGGAAATGGATTCAAATCACATCCTGGAGCTCAAGTAGGTCAGAGCAGGTAACAGAAGTTCCCATTTCTCGGGGAAGGGCTGCCACCTCTGACACGGACGCTGAGTCACCGTGTGACGGCTCACGTGACCTGAGCGCTCGCTGTGCTCTGTGCCGCCAGCTCACTTAGTCCTCACAGTGGCTCTGTTCGCAAGGCCGCAATGACCCCCCACTGCAGGTGGGGCGTGGAGCCCCAGACAGGTAATGACTCTGCCCAGGGTCACACAGATGGCAAGAGGCAAAACTGACGTTGGTCCCCAAGCTGCACGACCCCAGAGCCCCTGTTCTCAGCAACATGGCAATTCTGCCTCTCGCAGACACACCTGTGCAGACTCAAAGACACATAAGTGTACATGTAAGAACATGCATATGAAGCTCAGAGACCCACTTGCATATGTGGACAGACATACGGACACGGTCACATTCCCATGGCCACGCAGATATAAAGATCCACGGACACAGCCCTGCAGATACCTGCATGTATATCACATGCATACTTACACACCTGCCCACACACCTGCCTGTGCATGCGCCTGCAGCTATACGTGCAGGCACACCCATATGCATGCGGGATCAGACGTGAGGTACACATGCAATGCATTTGTACATTTGCACATGGACGTGTCCACAGAAATGCAAATTTGGAAGTCCCTGCCCCCAAGGTTAAGTTTACAGAGAGACAAGCACACCCCCTCACTTGTGCCCTCCCAGAAACACACACATACACACACACACACACACACACACACATATCTTGACATGCTTGTGAGAGTGCCCACCCCCGGGGTATGCAGAACACCCCCTCCCGGACACACTCACCGGCACTCACTCAAGCACAATCACCCAATTTAAACTGAAAAGGGAAAACCAAGTTGAAAATTAGAGGGGAAAAAAGTCCTTCAGAAAGTAGAAAGCTAATAAGCGGGAAGTGGCGAGCCTGCTGCCTGCGCGATATCAATAACTCAGTATTGGGTTTCCAAAAAGACATCACATAATTTTTCAATGAGAAATCCATGAGCCCGGAGATGCTGTTATGGTGTGAATTACAATGCACGCGGCTTGTCAGCCGTCCCTGTCAGCACTTTCTCGGACGCCTCCACGGGCGCGAAGTGCTGTGGCTGCAGCAGAGTGGTTATTGTTGTTATTATTTCTTCCTTTTGGAGCCTCAAATTAAGAACCCGAGAAGCCAGCAGGTCCCTTCCTCCTCCTTCCCCTCCCCCCATTGTACCTAAATCAAGAAATTTTCCTGCTTGATTTATTCTTGAAGGTGGCTTCTTAGCTCTCTGCATCCCCTCCCCGTCCTGGAGCCCTAATTTCTTGAAGGGCTGGTTCTCCGGGCTGGGGAACCAGGGTCAGAATATGTGGGTGGTGGCCACCCGCCCCTTCAGAGCCCGGGCATGTTTGAGACATCCTTGAGTGCGGAGGGAATCGGAAAAACCGTGTTTCCTCGTAGCTCTCGCCTGGGCCCTGGGTTATCATTCAGCAGAGCCGGCCCACTGGGCATTGCTGCTCCTCTGGGGCAGGATTTTAGTTCCGGAAGGACAGCGTCTGTGGGAGGGGCGGTAAGGGATGATGGGGGAAGAGGGCCTAAGAAGACATCCTCACTGGGGCATGGAGCCTAGCGGGAGGCATGGGGGGGGTGCGAGAGGAAGTTGCTGGGTAGGCCACCTGGGAACAGCAGAAGGAGGCCTTTGGTGTTCCAGGTGGGGCTGGGCTCGGGACCGAGGTCATTGTATTATTCTGCCCATTGTATTATTCTGTGCGTTGTCCACTGGCCACGAGAAGAGGGTGCTGCAACTAGTCACTGGCCCCAGAACTGAGCTACGGGGCCTGCTTGCTACGCAGCGTTCATGCTGCAGCGCTCTGGCCAAAGGGGACCTCTCCTCCGTACTCCCACGACCCATCTGCTCTCCAGAGACCCAAGTCAGCCTGTGGGGAACTCAGAGGTTGCTGTCGGCACCATGGTGCCCAGGGGCCCTGTTCGTGGTGCAGAGTCACCTCGTCCACTGAGCACAGGGCCCTGTCTGTGGAGCAGGGTCACCTCATCCACTGAGCACAGGGCCCTGTCCATGGTGCAGAGTTGCCCTGTGCCCCTCAGCCTCCAGGGTTCTGAAATCCACCAGGGCAGCTGTGCAGACTCTTCGACTTCATCCAAAGCAGCTCTGCCGTTATGTGTTGGTGCTCACGGTTTTGTTTGAGGACAGGGCTGAAGAAAGGTTTCCAGAGCCCCGCACCACAGCGATCCGCCTGGCGTGTCTGTTTGCCCTGCCCGGGCCCAGGTGGAGCCAGGGTCTGTACGGTTACACAGGCTGTGCCCTGCATGGCCCCATGGACACTTTCACAAGGTCAGTGATGTGCACTGCGCTGGTCCTGGGCCTGCTTACAGCTGTGACAATGAGCCCCAGATGCTGGCCTTGGCCCTCTCCAGTGGGGGGCTAGCTGTGGTCCGTAAGCTCTTGACCTTGTGACTCTATCAGGATTACAGGAACTGGGAACAGGTGTTGTGAAGCCTGCATCCTTAGGCTGCCTTTGGGGTATTCATTCATTCACTCATTCATTCATTCACTCAATAATTACTGAGTATCTTGCTTTGTACCAGGCACCGTGCTTGTCACAAAAAGAAAAGACCCCCTTCCCCCTGGAGCAGTACCTACTCTATTGGGAGAGGCACTCCATGAGGAAGAAAACAAATGTGGCATTAGCAATGGACCCCCATGCCATGAAGAAACAAACAGGGTGCTGACATAGAGGGAGAGGGAGCCTCTTGGAGGAGGTGACACTTGAGCTGAGACCTGAGGGGTGATGTGACAGCCATGGAAGAGTGTGAGCAAGAGTGTCCTAGCAGACAGAACAGTGAGCGCCAGGGCCCTGGGACAGGAAAGCACATCGTGTGTCCAAGGAGCCAGGGGGCGCCACTGTGGTTGAGGGTGGTCATGGGCAGGAGGGCCTGATGCTTCAGAAAGCATCCCAAAGAGGCTCTGGTCGGGGGGATGCAGGTGTCCAGACCAGGCTTCGTGCCCCATCTCTGAATTCCCACCCATGGAGCAGAGCGTTGGGATGGGGGCCTGCCGGGGAAGGTTCCTCACACATCCAAGGAATCGCCAAATATCTCCCAGTGTAGATCCTGTAACAGAGCACCTTCCAGATCTCAGTCACTGGCAGCATCACGGATGTCTCATTTTCACATTAAGTCCCACTGGGTGATTGGCAGGTGGCTTTCCACGTGGTGACGCAGGGACCCAGGTGCTTCCCACCTAGTAGCTCTGCCAGCTCTCTGGAGCCTGGCAACCAGTAAAAGAGGGTGTAGAGCACGAGAGGTTTAATGGGCCAGGTGCCAGTGGGGATGTCACTTCCACTCACATTCCAGTGGCCAGAATTCAGTTACTTGGCCACGCCCAGTTGCAAGGGAGACTGGGTGTCCTCCAGGTAGAAGAAGCGGGCCCTGGTGACCCCCCTGGCCCTCTTGGCCACGGCCTGTCACTCTGCGTGAGAGTGGCAGTGTGGAGTGGAGGCTCTCTGCTGTGACTTCACATCAGCACCCCCTGGGCAGCAGCCAGGTGCCTACCTACCCCTCAAACCAGGACCTCTGGGAGCGGGGCCCGGGCATCTGTGTTATCGAAAGCACTGCAGGAGGCCCTGGTCAGTAGGTCAGTTGGTTAGAGCATCATCCCGATGCACCAAGATTGTGGGTTTGATCCCCGGTCAGGGCACATGCCAGAAGCAACCAGTGAATGCATAAATGAGTGGAACAACAAATCCATGTCTCTCTCTTCTTCTCTCCGTCTTGCTTGTTTTCTCTCTAAAAACAATCAATCAATAAAAAAATTTTAGAAAAGAACATTAAAAGCACTCTGGAAGATTGCAGCATGAAACTGAGGCTCAGACCATCAGTGTGGAGAGAGAGCCCCAGGACAGTACTCAAGCCTGAACCCCCTCCCCCGGATGCCCAATAATAATAGTAATAATAATAATAATGATGATGATGATGATTTATCATGTTCATACCAGGAGACAGGCTAGTGTGGCAGGAGGGAAACAGTCACTCAACGAGAACACGGCTGTACTCCTGTATTCCAGGGGAGGGCTGCCTTCATCTCAAATGCGGGGGGCTCTGTGGTTGGGGACAGCACCTTCCAGGGCTCCCCATGGTTGAGACAGGTGAGGACCTCACCTGGGCAGGTCTGGATGGGGGAGGGCAGGAAGGAAAGATGGTTACCTAGCTTAGCCTGCGTGGTACCTGGAGATTCTTAGGAACCATGGAAGGAAGAAGTGTGTAAGGTAAAGTTCTTATTTAGTTTCGGGCAGGACAGCATGGATTCTGGCTAATTTAAGAAGCAAAGGGATTTAGTAAGGGACTGCTGGTTAAGCTGGTGACACTTTGGCGCAGGGACTCAACTCATAGGAGTGAGTCCTCAACTCCTGGGTGGAGGTGGCTGGCCTTAGAGATGCTCCGCCTCCTCAAAACATCCCTTTCCTTCTGTCCTTCTGTCCTTCTGCAGGGGGAATGGACAAGCGCAGACGGATGCTGGGCAGGCAAATGTCTGGCTCCAGTACTTCATCCTTGACAGACATCACTAGTGGATCTCGGCGCACAGTCTTGTGGAGCCCAGCCCCCCTAGGCCTTTTATAGTCCCTCTTCCAGGCAGCCATTACTAACAGATCACAGGTGACACATGAAAAAAATTATTTCTATTTCAGGGTTAACATGGCGTCCCCTCCACGGCAACCTGTGTGCAATTTAAGTGAGATTGTCATTGTCTTATCCGAGGAGTGAAGATCGCATGTCCTAGAGGTGAGGGGTTGCCCATGGGCTGGCGGGCACTAGTTCTGATCCTGCTGAGGCTGAGAGGCCACCATTCATCTGTAGTGTCACTCGTTCGTGGGTGGTCGGCCCCAGGAAGTCCTAGAGGGCAGTTCCTGGCGGGCATCACATGCTTCTCCTGACCTGATGCTCATCTGGGGAGGCCTGGGCTTGCCCCTCCCCCTGGTCTGTGGGCTCTGCTTTGCTCTGACCTCATGATGGGTTCTGTCCCAAAGGCGATTATTTGGGTACCCCCTGCCCCAGGTTTGCCATCAGCCCTCCGGCTGCAGAGAGTCTGGGGGCTGCAGGTTTTGAGCCAGGATGAGACACACCGAACTCAGAGCCCGTCCAGCCACGATCGCCTTTCACTGTCCTGATGTGGCTTCCAGGTGGACTTCGCTGGTGTCCTTCCCAGCCCCCTAATTACAGTTAAGGCCCTGTCCCTAGGCTTTGTCAGTTCCCACCAAAGGATGTCCTGCAGAGGAAAAGAGAATAGACAAGCCTCGTTCAGAACCAGCGCATGGGCTGCGTTTCTATCCTGAGTCATCCCTTCCTGTGTGACCTGGGGCGAGTTACTGCACGTCTCTGAGCTGTCCTCTGTAAAACGAGGAGCAGAGCCCCCTGCTGGGACTGTGGGAGGTTGAAATGACTGAGTGTTTAGCTCCATAAGTAAAGGCTGCTTCTGCTTCCTGTCACTCTCATTCTTGTTGGTTTGGGTTGAAGTTTCAGGGTCCGGTTTGGGGTTCAGGTCCGGAGCTGGTACGTTCTCTTTCCTCCCCCACAGCTGCTGGAACTAAGCTCCCGCACCCTCTTCAAGGAAGATGTGACACCAACTTTGCTTTAGCAGAAACCAAACCCAAATAAATCATCCACAGAGAGACCAGCAGGCTAATAGAACGTTCTTAACAGGGCACTTTCTTTTGTCAAATTGTGCCAGTGCCCCCTGGTCGCCATCTGTGTGCACTATTTCCGGAGGGCTTGTTTGCAGGTGATGAGAAGGGGCTGCTCTGACATTTGTCCAAGCGAGGGGGCCGAGGGCTTCTTTGCTGTGCACCCGTCGCTCTGTCTGCTGGGTCCCGCCAGCAGCCTCGTCCGCAGCACCTTCACTGCTCTCAGCGTGCAGGAGGGGCGGTGTAGGGGGGCCGGTGGGGGAAGACACCCCCCAGTCCTCACTGGGTGCCACCATCAGGCAACCCCAGACCCCCCTTTCCCAGCCCGGGGGAGGCGGATGGAGCCTTTCCCACCCGGCACCATCCAGGCTTGCTTTCCCTTCCTCTCATTTTCTGAAAAGCTATGTGTCAGCACAGGCGTGGCAGGTGTGCTCGCTCCCAGAGACTGCGCCTGTGCCCCAGCATGGGAAGAAAAATGCCTACTCGGGGAGAATCTGAGTCAGACGCGGCACTCGCCTCGGGCGCAGGAGAGAGTTGGTGGGAAGGGAGCGCTGGGAGAGGGCCAGGTGGCTGGCATGGGGGGCGCCTCGCCAGGAGCACCCTCCGCTCTGCCAAGCAAGGAAGGAGGCCCCCATAAGGTGACTTCAAGAAGTAGGGCAGCTGTATCCCTCCCTCCCTCTCTCCTTCCCTTCCACATTCCCTCTCTCTCTCCCCTTCCTTCCTTTCCTCTTCTCTCTCCCTCCCCCATTCTCTCCCTTCCTTTCTTTCTTCCTCTTTTCCTCTTTCTTCCTCCCCTCTCTCCTTCCTTCCTCTGGTTCTCATTCCTATTGCTTCCCTTCTCTTCCTTCTCCCTCCCTACCCTTTCCTCCATCCTCCCTCCCACATTCACAGAGGACCAGCCATGCTCCCAGTGCCCCCAGCTGCATGCAGTTACTGGGAGAGAGACTCTACCTGACCACCCAGGAGCTCTCTGCCTATCGGGAAACCTGGTGGGTGGACAGGTGACGATCCTGCCCTGCGGCCCACGCCTTCATGCCCTCACGAAGGTCTGGGCTGGTTCTCCTGGGAGCCTTGCTGTACCTGGAGGGGCAGAGAAAGCCCTTGCAGGAGGGCAGGGGGAATTGGGCTTGGGTCTCAGTGTTTCAGGTTGAGACAAGAGGCAAGGGTGTTCTCGGCAGGGGAAACAGCTTGTACGAAGGCTGGGAGGTAGGAAAGGGCTTGGTGCATTTGCAGAAGCTGTGAGGGTCAAGGTGGCCTGAGCCAGGGACAGCTTCGGGACTCACTTCTTCGTCTATTGCCCAACAAGCACGGTGGACTTGTCTCCTCCGTCCTGACGTGGCTAATCAATGAATACATATGTGTGGAGCCCCTGACACACGCTAGTCCCCAAGCAACGTTCAGGGAGGACAAATATGGCCGTGATGACATATCTGCCTTCAACCAGCTCACAGTCTGACGGGGCAGATAGCCAATGAGCACTCGCTCAGACTTTACAATTGGACGCACAGGGCTCAGGCCCCATCTCCGCCTTTTAGTGCCAGCGTGACCGCTGGCCAGTGGTTTCAGCCTCTCGGGACCTCAGTTTTCTCACCTGTAGAATGGGGAATGATGGTACCCGAGACCCCTGGGGTGTTTTGGGAACTAAATTAGCTCTTGCGTGTAAGTATCTAGCATGACTATTTAACCCTCTTGACAGCTCTGGAAGAGAGGTACTACAGCCTCTCCGTTTTGCAGATCTGGGAATGGCTGCTCAGAGAGGCTGAGCAATTTGTCCAAGGTCACACAGTCAGGAAAGGTGTGGAGTGCAGACCGGAACTTAGGCAGTCTGATTCCCAAGACTGAGTGTTCAATAACAACCCCTAAAAGTCGGCGTATGGACTTGAAACAAAAGGAATAATAATACCACAGCAAAGTGGGGCCCTCCACACCCGGCAGGGTCAAGGGGGTGGGGGCTGGGGAGAGGGATCTCCAGAGCTGCGAAGGCCCAGGCTCCCTCTGTCTCTACAGCTCACCACACTCTCTGAGGCGGTCCGGGGACGGAGGCAGCAGGCGCAGCCGGGAGAGGAGGGTGGGGCGTGGGGGCGTAGGCGGAGGAGCTCTTTGTCCGCCCCTCCCCTCAGTCTGGCTTTCTCGGTCTGTAGACGCCCAGCCCAACGTATCTTGGGAATCCAGGGCTCCGGTAAGAGGTCACGTGGGGCCCGTCTTTGCAGCTGTGCCTTTTCTCTTCACACCGGACTTTCCCTTGACATCCTGTTTCCCAGGACCCTTTGGTCTTTTCAGGCCAGCCTTCGTCCGTGAACCCTCGCAGAGTCCCCTGGCACCCACCCTTCTGTCCCCTTGCTCTGGCTTCTCTGTCTTCCATTTCTCCTCTATGCTCTCCCTCTATTTCCATCCTTCTCAGAGGGGTGAATAGTTGAGCTTCTAAGATCTAAGGGAGGGCCTGGACACCTCTTGAATCTCAGGCTAAGGATCAGGGACCTTAGAAGGAACCTAGAAGTCTCCGTTAGTAGACAAGGGCCCCTTTGGTCATTACATAGATTGGCCACAAGATGGCGCCCTGGGACCATCAAGCACTTGTGAGTCAATCCAACGGTCCTCCCGTCCACAGTCACCCCCGGGGGCTATTCGCTCTCTTTCAAGTTCTACTGGCACCAAATGGTCTTTACTTTATCTCATCATTGTTGCTCACCCTCACCACCCCCTTCCTTGGCTCTGTACCTGGGCACTGACGCCTAGTTCTGCTTGCCCTGGGCAGACAGACCCCAGTTACTGCTGGTTGTGTAGAGAGGAGGGGAGAGGCAAGGAGAGAAAGGGGAGGCTGGCCCAGGGGGTGGAGGGAGGCTGCATCGGTAAAGGGGAATGCCTGGAGTCACTCGGGGGCTCGATTCTCTGAAGCTGGGCTCTGGGAGGAATCTTCAGAAACGGGAAACAGAACCTTTATATCCAGGGCGTCTGCTGCCCAGGTTGGGTCCCAAACACAGGCCCCACCTCCGGGAAGCATGAAGGCCAGAGGTGACACAGAGAAGGAAGCCATCAGGTGCCAGGAGCATAAGAAGGAGCAAGAAGAGGTCAAAGCTCCAGCTGGAGGTGGCCCTGATGGGGACCCAGCCGCCACCAGGTCAGCTGTGGCCCTTCCCTGGACATGGCTTGGCAGCGGATGGACCTGTTAGGTGAGATGGCAAGGTGTGGCCTGACCTGGGCTCCGAAAAATGAGACTTATCTTCCGAAAACAAACAAACAAACCAAAAACTCAGGCAAGAAGTGACCGAGAGTGAATCTCATCCAGGCGCGGAAGAGCAATGACAAGCTAGGGTGTGGGGACGATGACCATTTGCGTGCATTCACCACTTGCCAGGCCGCTCTAAGCTCTTTATGTGGCCTGCTTCATTTACAGGGGCTCTCCCGTCACGTAGGCAACGGAAGCGGATTTCTAATGAAACATCAAGTCTGGGAAGCAGACAGACTGTGCTTTCACGCAGTCAAGTCCAGGGCTCACTCGAGCCTGTCTGTGGAGTCCGTCTGACTTCGGGGTGGGGAGAGAAGAGCCCCTCGTTTCAGCTCCCAGCGAGCACTGGGCCTGGCACCACGGCCTCTCCCCTTCCTAACCGTTTTCTTCCCCGTGGAAGGAATGTTAGCAGCTGGAGCTGGATCCTGATTTAATAAGGCAATAACCAGAGAAATGCATTTCAATTGATTATTAAGCATTTGTTTATTAGAGCTCAGTAGCTCTGACCCAAATAGCTGCTAAGCAGTCATTAAACATCAAAGAAGATGTTTCTGTTTATATATTTTGTTTATTTACTATCATGAACAAACATTATTACATCAATTAAATGTCGATTAGGGGCCCATGATTTGAATTAGATTATATACATAGTGTCAAATCATTTTCCTGTCTCCTTCGGAGATGTAATCCATTTCTGCTTTAATACGAAGACACAGTTCAATCCAAGTGTGAGAGGCTGTGGCTGGTGGGGGCCAGAGGGTGGTTGCCGAGCATTTCGAGAGCTGATCTCTCCTTTCTCAGTCTTTGAACGGAGCTGCACGATCACGACGTTCATTCATCATCGATTATTCACGCAGGTGCCGGTTCTCCATCGTAATTCTTTGCTTTTTGGGGGGTTAATTTCTTAACGCACAAAACAAAACTAAACTCCCCTATCACCAAGCCCTTAGAGATGTCCCTGCAGGGCTGCACCACTGAGTGGCAGAAATGAAGCCAAATCAGCAGCGTTGAGGTCAGAGATGATGCCCTGGAAAGAAGGCAGCGTTTTCTTAGAAGCATCGAAGTAACATAGTTTAATACCTTTTAAAGAATAATTCAAAGGAAAATTTGGAGACATTTCTAAGTGTATGAGAAAAATACTTTAAAAAATGAGATCTCCTACAAATCTGGGCTTTTTAATTCAGAGGAGAAGGGACCTGGAGGGGGTGTGCTGTGGGGGTCTGAATGGAAGCTCCCTCGTCCCCAGAGTTTGTCCTTCTCCTGCAACCACTGGATTGCCTGAGAGGGGACCCCCCATGGGACCTGAGGGCCCAGGTCTTCTGGGGTGGGAGGAGGAGACGAGAGTACGGCCTTCCTTCCTGCCCCGACCCCCAGCCCAGCCCAGAGAGGCCGCTGAGGGAGGCCAGCCCTGCCGAGGCGGAGCTCAGGCTGTCCTAGGCCAGTCCCAGGGGTGGCGTGCAGGGGAGCGGGCAGACGCGCCAGCCAGGGTCTGGCTCCAGCTATGCGCTGTCACCTAGGGAGGGGCAGCCTGGCTTCTGTTTAACCAAGAGCTTCTCAGGTGCCTCGATTCCCCCTCTAGCCTGGACGTTCTCCATTTTTTTGTTTTAAGCTGTAGAACTCTTTTACCAAATGACATCGTATGTGAAGTTCCATTACGTAACAAGTTTAACATAGTTGAAGGGTTGGGGTGGGGGGTGGGGCCCATGGCACTTGGCCCCTCCACCCCCAGCCCCGTGGCACCCCGAGGCATCTGTGCAGACAAACCCCTGCATCGGGACATGGGACAGCCTGGTCTCCAGGCCAGTCTCAGCCTGGGTCTGGGGTGATGACAGAAGAGTCACCGGGGATGAGAACTTCACCTCAGAGCCCTGTGCCCACCCGTGGGCATTCTGATTCTGTGGGGCTGGGTTTGGCGCAAGACTCTGCTGCTAATAAGACCCTTCAACAAGGTAATGCGGTGTGCAGGGCTGGCCGGAGGGTGAGGCGAGTGGGGGCCTGGGGCACCACATTTAAGGAGACACCCCTCTCAGGGGCTTACCCTGCAGCTGCCAGACTCTGAAAGTGGGGCTTCCTTAAATGTGACCCTAAGCCCCTCCCTTGCCCAATCCCAGGCCTGGCCCTGGCAGTTACCCGGTGAAAACCACCACCCACTGCCCTCTGGGGTACACCTGCATACAGAGGTGCTCAAATGGGGCCTGAATGAGTGACAGCTGTTCCGCCCGCCATAGGGACCAGCCTCCTGCAGGGCTCCCCGCAGGCAGGCAGCAGATGGACCAGGCTGGGAGGCAGCGTTCTTGTTGCTGCTGTTCTAAATTGAATTTTCGATGCTTACAGTGCACCAAGCACAGTGAGAGACAGTTTTTAAACATTCCCATATTTTTCCTTTACACCAGCCCTGTAATATTAAACCCATTTTATAAATGGGGAAACCAAGGCTTTGGAAGGTTAAGGTCTTGTCCAAGTTCACGCTGCTAGCTGGTGATGGGGTTGAGCCTCACGTTCATGTCTAATATTCCCCAAAGCTTGGGATTTTACCTTTATGTTGTATTGAGAACTTGGTATATGGCTTCCCACCAGCGGGGAGCATGTCCCCAAATGACCTTCATTCTAATGTAATAGCAACCAGTCTGGACAGCAGTAACTGTGTCTCTGCCCAACGAGACACACAGTGTGTGTCCCGATCTGCCTTCTCAGAAGCAAGTCTCACCCAAGTCAGGCCACAGGGGTCACATGACGCGGGCTAGGCCAATCAGAATCCCCCATTCCCTCAGACACCACGATTGGTCCAGGAGTGGACACGGGACCCACATCAAACCAGTCACATGCTTTCTCCTGGATTTTTCCCGTGGGAGCTGGGAGCTGAAGGGGAAGCCATCCTTCTCTGGGCTTGCTGCGCTGGAGGGGGGTGAGGAGCTGCGGCAGCCAGAGCTCTGAAAGAGGATAAAGCCAGACAGGTGAGAGGAGCTGACCGAGCCTTGCTGGCAAGGCCTCTTCTCCTATTCATGTGCCATTCCCAGCAGCTTCAGAATATGTCACGTTCTGCTTTAGGCTGAGGTGCATTAATTTTCTGTCACTTGCCACCTAAAGTATCCCGATGAATTCGGCATCCAAAGTTAACCCCACAGTCCCTCCATTCTGAGCGCCCTTTGAACCACCCCTCCCCCTCCCTCCAACATTTCCCAGTGGTATTTGTGCCTCTTCAGCCCTCTCCTTGTAGCCCATGCTTTTTCACGGAGCAGCGAGTAGTTCTCTGAATACTGGTTACTTCCAGGAAGTGCCCAACACCATTTCGTTTTATTCTTAATTATGGAAAAACACGCATTGCATTACATGTAGCATCCTGACAAGTTTTGAGGGCACAGGTCAGTGGCATCGAGCACCTTCACATGGTCGTGCAGCCATCACCACCATCCACTTCCTGGGCTCTTTTCGTCGTGAAAAATCAAAACTCTGTCCCCGCTAAACAGCCCCTCCCCCACCCTAGCCTCTGGCAACCACCGTTCTGTTTTCTGTCTCTACCAACTTGATGACTAGGACCTTGTATAAGTGGAATTGTGTGGTATTTGTCTTTTTGTGACTGGCTTGTTTCGCTGAGCATAATGTCCTCAAAGCTCACCCATGTTGTAGCATATGTAAGAATTTTCTTCCTTTTTAAGGCTGCATACTATTCCATTGGACGCATATGTACAGACTGCATTTTCCTTACTCGTTCATTTGTTGATGGACCCTTGGGGCATGTCCACCTTTTGGCTGTTGTGAATAACGCTGCTTTGGACATACATGTACAGACATGTCTCCCAGATCCTGATTTCAATACTTTAGGGCATATATCCTGAAGTGGGATTGCTGAATCATATAGTAATTCTATTTTTATTGTTTTGAGGAGCTGCCATACTGTCCCCAGTAGCTGTACCATTTTGCATTCCCACTAACAGGATACACGCATTTCCATTTCTCCACATCTTTGCAAACAGTTGTTATTTTCTATTATTTTTTGTGGTAGCCATCCTGATGGGTGTGAGGTGGTTTTAATGCATTTTCAGTAATAACAATTATATCAGTTTGGCTGCATGATAATTGCTCTGAAACCAAGGGACTGGTTGGTTTAGAACAACCACCGTTTACGTAGCCCAAGATTCTTTCAGTTGGCAGGATGGGCTGAGCTGAGCGGGGCAGCTCTTCTGGTCTCCGCCAGACGCACTTGTGCGTCACAGCTAACTGCAGGGTGGACTGGTCCAGGATGACCCCTGCTGGGATGACTCACCGGGGCTTCAAGCCACCTCTCACCGGGTGAGTTAGCCCAGGCCTGTTCTCATGAGGGACACGTGACAAACAGGAGCGCGACCTGTGTCGTGAGGCCGAGGCTTAGAAGTGGCACATGCTTCCTCTGAATTTTCTCGGTCAAGGCGAATCACCAGGCCCATCCAGATTCAAAGGGTCGGGGAAATTTACTCTACCTCTTGGTGGGAGGACTTGGGAAATCAAATTGCAAAAGGATGTGGATGTGGGGAAGTGAATAATTACCAACATTTCCCAAAAATCTATCATAACTTTTCAACAAGTTTTCCCATCAGACAGCAAAACGTTGCATTTAGGATTTACTCTGCTGGGCTCACCCAGTTCCTAAGTTTCGGAGGCTCTGGCTCATGCCTACAAGGCTGGACTCTGCTGGCAACCTTGGAGTCAAGGCCATTGATTCCTCATTCCTTTGCCAAGAGCAGTTGAGTCTAGGTTAGCTCTGTCCCTGTAGCCCTCCCTGCACTGTTGATGACAGCCATTGTGCCGTGGGCTTTTTTTGTGCAATTTCCCCAACCCTTTGAATCTGGATGGGCCTGGCTCTTTTTTCAGAAGATGCAACTCAGACACTCTGCTCACAGCCCACAGTGACCAGGGGAGCTTCCATACAACTTCAGAGCCTGTTTAAAGCAAGTCCAAACGAAATGAAGACCAGAGGTTTCCAGAGGTTTCCAGAGGTCAGAACTTTTCCAGTAACTGGACAAACACAGAGCTAGATTCAGATGGTCAGAGCTGTTGCTGGGGAAGCAGGCACCCCCAGGCATTCGATTCCCCCTGTAAACCAGTCCCTGGAGGTGAATCTGGAAGATTTGGAGACAGCGTCCTCCTTTATTATTTTGGTTACTGCTACAATAATGCCGCATCACCAAACACCCCAAATTCAATGGCGAAACGTAAGCATTTATTTTTCTTCCTCATGGGTTTGTGGGTTGGCTGGGGTTTGGCTGGTCTTGGCTGAGCCAGGCTGGATTCCAGGAAGTGGGTTGGGTTCAAGTTTGTCCACAGAGCTTCATTCTTATTTTTTCTTTAATCCTCACCTGAAGATATATATACTTACTGATTCTTTTTGAGAGAGGAAGGGACAGAGAGATAGGGAAACACTGATGTGAGAGAGAAACATGGATGTGTTGCCTCCTGTATGTACCCGGACAAGGGATCAAACCTGCAACCTCGGTATGTGCTCTGACTGGAAATTGACCCCATGACCTTTTGGTGTATGGAACAACGTTCCAACAAACTGAGCCGCCTGGCCAGGGCCTCAGAGCTTCCTTCTTGGACCAGCAGCTCTCCAAAGCATAATCTTCTAATGGAGAATGGGAGGAGCCCAAAGGGCTAGAGACCTGTCCTTGCACATTTGAGGCCTCTACTTGACTATGCTTGCTGCCATTCTATTGGCCAAGGTAAGTCACATGGCCAAACCAAAAACCAATGAGGTAGAGTAGGAGGGTCTTGCAAGTTCCCCAGCCAGGGCTGAGATAATGATGTGCTGGAGTAAGAACTGGGACCAACAGTGCAGTCTCCCATGTTTACCCAGATGGGCTTGAAGACTTGGAGATTGGGATTAAACCGACGTTTTGTGCAGGTGAAGTTTCATACTTATTTAAGAATATTTCATAAACTGTTAGGCTGGATCAGCAGGAGGCTATTTGCAGGAGGAACCAAGATTTCTTATGAGAGTGAGTTCCTTCTGGAATAATTCAGAGCTGGGCCAAGGAGCTTATTCAAGGAACAAAACCTCAGTCCTTAAGGGAAAGGGTAGTCCTGATTGCAGCATGATGGAAGTCTCTGGTTTCTTCCTCTGCCTGGCCCTGTCCCCACCACTGACTCATGAGGGGTTCCTGGGAAGAATTTATTGTTTCCATCAAACTGTGTGAAGTTGGGGCTTTCTCCCCCCAAACACAGTCCCTCACTGCGGGTTTTGAAACCCCAGTGGTTCCAGAACATCTGTAGAGACTGTGCTTGGCAGAGCGCAGGACAGAGCCATGCCTGGTGACAGCAGAGACTGGGTCCCAGAGAAGCAATTGTGCCCACCAGAAGGGGCATTGGTGCCCACCTGTCTGGGGTGGCAGGCTCTGAATGGGTAGAGAGGCAAGGTTAAAGGTTGAGAAACAAGTGAGCATGCCCTCCTGGGAGTGAACCTTGGAGACGGTGCATTCTCCAAGTCCGGGCTTGGAGCACTCCCAGCGCGTGAAATGGTCCAGCTGTACCCAGGCGGAGGCCTAATGCCTAGGGAGCCCTTCCCAGACCTTAGGAATATGATGAGTTTATTCAATTCTACCAGGTGCTGACAGGGATTGCAAACCTTTTTCAACACCATTTCTTTGTTTCTGGAGTATCAAGGACTTTCTCTGTGCCAGCTGGGACAGTTGCACACAAACATTTCCTGCTTTGAGAATCTCATTGTCTAGTGTAGGATCAACTGTGGCTTGTGGGCTAAATCTGGCCCACCACCTGTTTTTGTAAATAAAGTTTTATTGGAAACAGTCATGCTCACTTGTTTACATGTTGCCTATAGCTGCTTTCATACTACAAAAACCAGAATTTAGTGATTATGGCAGAGATGGCTAAACTATTTACTGTCAGCTCTTTACAGAAAATATTTGCCAATTTGTTGTCTAGTGAGAGAGACTAACAGATAAATAGTCAATGACCATATAACACAATCCTCTGACAGAAATAAGTTCATGGCATTGGAGTGTGGTGTGGGGTCAGGGAAGGCTTCCTGGAGGAAGCAATATCTAATCTGAGAGCTAAAGGATCAATTCAGTAATTTCAGCAACAGTGTAGGGAGAGACTGCTGGTGGAGAAAAGCATGAACAAAGCTAGAGGGAAGAGAGAACATGGCGTTTGGAGCTTGGTGTAGGCAGAACCTACGGTGAGGTGCGAGCTGACAGAGATGCTGCAAGTAGTCTTGGCAGCGTGCTGGGGTCTGAGGAGGTTGGCATTCTATCAGCAGTGGGGTGTGCTCTGCACTGTGCTGTGGTATGAGTGCATTTTTTCTCTTTATTCCCTTTAGGATTGGATTTTATTGTTTGCAGTGTACAGATGTGAACGTGGACAGGGCAGTGAAGAAACTGGTGTTTATGGAGGCAGGGATGGATGGAAGGATGATTCAAGTGTGTTTGCCTATGAGTGCTGGGAATGAGCTCTGATTAGAAAGTTGGGGTTACACCCTGGCCTTGTGTCTGGGCTGCCGAGTGACCACAATTAGCTGGTGATCCCTGTAATGGGCCTTTTAAGAAATACTCCAGCTCCAGGGCATCCTGTGCCCCTACTCAGCCTTTCCAGTGGGGTCAGCACCTGGGACAGGGCTCCCTGCTCTGCTCGGTGGGATCCACTCCGAGTCTGGCCCTCCTTCCTGTTCCCCTCTCATCACAGCTGCGCCTCTCTTCTGGGGTCAATATAATTTGCAAATACTCTGTGACTCAGGGCCTCTGACCCTCAATGCCTGAGTGTGAGCCACAGCATCATCGCTCCCCCTCTTGCTCCCAGCACAGATTTGCTACAGGATCGTGAAACTTTCCCCTTTAGTCCAGACACAGCCTCAGAATCCTGCTGAACACAGCCCTCCACTGCCCAACTGGCATACTTCTCATCCCTTCTTCCACCCAGGAGAGAATGTTTAGCTTGTGCTGTATTTTCAGCATAAACCTTAGCTCCCCCCAGGCATCCAGTCTCCTTTTGACCCAGAATTCAACACAATTCCACCCATGTTCACTGAGCATCCATCCTCCGAGTGTCAAGGAACAGGGATGAATAAACATGGTCTCTATGCCCTAAAGGAGCCACACATTCTTATGAAAGAAGCTGATTTCAGCTACCTTGGAAGTGGCAGCCTCCTCCTGCTGTTGTTCAGGGTGGTGCTGGGTGCACTCCATGCAAAACTGGACTTAGCCTTTCCCAGCTGAGATGGGGCCATCCGGCATGTGGCTGTGTGGCCAGGAACTCAGCATCTTGGACCAGTGGGGGAGGGGCAATGCACATGGGGACGGCGAGAGGACCCCAGGAGAACGGCAGCACCTCAAGGCAAAAGATGAATTCAGGTTTGGGTCAGGCCAGGGACATGAACAGTGGGTCTGGCCTGGGGAGCGGGGACCACACCAGGGTCTCTCTGAAATGTTCTAGTAAGGCTTCCATGCGTGGGGCTCTGCCATCTGTCCACTCTAGGCCTAGTAGGAGAAGAAACTGACAAGCTAAGAGCTAAAGTATCAGGGCAACGGCCCCCAAAGCAGAAATACAGCCAAAAGGAAACCGAGGCAGGGAGTAGCCAGTCCGTGTCTGTGGACACGCGTGTCCACCCTGCGGATTCACCAGGCTTTAGAGAGACTCCAGCTCTAGGAAGCTTGAGGCCTGAGCTTCTGGTCTACCACGCACTGCCCAGCTCAAGGACACTGGACAGTGCGCTCTCCGTATGTTTAGAACTTCCCAGTGGGAGGCGCTTGAGACTCTTCTGGGTTTTCTCTCCAGCAAAGTGCATGGCTATCGCAGCCTGGCCACCGATCTCCACCCCCAAGAGCTGGCAGTCGCATCATTCCCAAAAGGGACACCAGAGCCTTCTTAGACCTTGTCACAGCCTTCTGCGATGTGTCTTCCCATGGGGACTTCCAGAATCTACCAAGCAGATAAATGGGCAGAGGAGGAAGTGTGTGTGAGTGTGTGTGTGTGTCCGTCTTAGTCTCTGTGTCACACACGTGCACACACACAGTCAGAGGTTCTTCATCAGAACCAGTTTGCAAACTTCATTTCTTTGGGACGAAGAGAAGAGACAATTATTATTAACATATCAATGACACCTCCCCGCTGGGAGCAGGATTACTCTCGGCACTCGCCAGAGCCCAGGGAGGCACAGATGCTGAATTTTAAATGTATTCTGTCTCCGTGTAGCCCTCAACCCCGCCCTGCCTCCACTCCCTTTTTATTTTTATTTTTTATTCCTCCAAGCTTGTTTCTCTTGAAATTTCCACCTTGTGGTTGGGTACTGCTGACTTCACATTTGCTGTGGTGTGAACTCCACATCTGTGAATGGATGACAGGAAAGATTAATAGCCCTGCTCCTTTCTCCTTGACTGTGGGCCCAGCTAATGAATAAATAAATAAATAAATAAACAGAGCTCCAATCCCCTAAATAGAGACCCAGAGCCGGGGAGAAAACAGCATTTTGCTGAATCCATTCTTTAAGGAAAAACCCAACCTCTAATGATCTCTGATTTACATAGTCGGCAGTTTTTCGCTAAACATTTTACAAAGACACAAAAGTTTGGGGTGGAGGGATGGCCCCCATGCTCTTGGCAGAAGGAGGCAGGGGGCCCGAGAAGCCCACAAGCCAAGGCGGGCTGGTGATGAGAATGAGCCAATTTCCCACCTACATGGTCTTAAGCCAGGGATCCTTGAGCCAAGCCATGGGGAATAGGGTTGCACAATGACCCCCGAGGTCCCAGTGGTGTCCATGCTTCCAGGTGGGAGGAAGCGGGAAGCCTCGTCAGCCCGCTCACAAAGTCTATGCTTAGGAGCAGGGGGAGGTAATTCTCTCCCTCCTGCCTCCTTCATGCTTCTAATTCCTGTGAAAGAGAAGCTCGATGTGCAAAGGCAATGCTTCTCAAACTTGAATGTGTGCCCATGTCACCTGGTCTTCTTGGTACAACGCAGATTCTGGTTCTGTAGGTCTGACATGGGGCCAGATCCAATGTTTCCACCGAGCTCCCTGGCTACGTCCAGGCTGCTGGTCCAGGGACCACATTTTGAAAAGCAGGATGCTGGGGAGGTGACAGCAGCTTAGGCAATGTCCCCCTCTTTGTGTGTCTTATTGGGTCTTGGGCTGCAGGACAGCATCACCCCCTTTCTCCCCGCCCTGGAGCTTGGCCGGTGTTTGGTTCTCCAACCTCGGCTAACTCAATGGGTCTAATTATTTAAAGGCAACCGGCCAAACCAGCAAGCAACCCCCCTGCAGAGCCAGCATGGAGGATTCTGGCTGCATTTTAAAAGTCCTGTTGCCTCTCGTCCAGTCGTTGGATTTTTAACGAGATCTGTGGTTGGATAGGAAGATGCCGCTCCACGGTGATCTGGCTGAGGGGTGGGCAGGTTCAGAGGCAGCAATGGCGTCTGCAGCCCTGGCTGGGATGACCAGAGGCTGGGGTTCAAGGGCAGAGATGTGGGAGGGGCAGTGGGCTCCTGTGTGCAGCCAGGAGTTTGGGGGCCAAAATCCACAGGTACCAGCCACTTTTATCAACCTGCTGTCCCTGGTACTGGTCCACTTCACTCTCTTCTGAAGAAGGAGGGAGGAGACTAGTGCAGCAGAAACAGGGACAGGAAGCCCCCAGTGCCCGACATTCCTCCCATTCAGGGTCCCTCCGGCCCAGGCAGATTTGGTCCAAGCACACCAGCCAGCCTTCAGGAGCGTGGATGCAGGTTTGCCTACACGGTGGTGAAGGGAGCCGACCAGCTGGCTTTCTGCTCTATCTCATCACTCAGCCGAGATGTCCGATGCATCCTCCTCCTTGATTCCCTGTAGTGAGTCAGCCTGTGAAAGCCCCAAGGCCGGTTTATGAATCACCCCAGTGAGCTGACCTTATTCCCTGATCATCCTCAGATGACCCCTGTCCAGTCAGCGACAGCCCTGCCCATCCCACCCCCAGGTGTTCCAGCCCAGTCTTCTCTGACTTCGCTATCCCTGCACATCCTGACCTTAGTTTGCTCATCTGTAAAACGAGCCACAGCCCTCCTCCTGGTGGGGAGAAGCGGGTGGTGGTGACCCTCTCGGGTGCCCGGTCCTGCGTCACAGCCATCGGGAATACCCCCGACCTGGGCAGCAGTCATGCCTTTGGACTTTGTATTGCCTCCTCTCGCCCACCCCCAGCCCTTTCTCTGGGGCCCTGCTGGGATCTATCTGGCCAGCTAACTGAGCAACATTTCCCCCAGGTGTAATTCCATGAGAGGCTTTGCAAAAAGGTCTACAGTTAAAAAATAAACAAAAATTAAAAAAAAAAAACACCTTGGGAGAATTGCATAACATTCCTCTCCTGAAGAGTGGATCGGTTTAACCTTGCTCGGTTCTGCCTTCCCCAGACTTGTTTGGCCGTGGAATGTGTTCAGTATAGCACGTTAGCCACGGAGCAGGGTGGTGGTGTTGGTGAGGAGGTGGGAGAAGCTGACATTCTCCTCCTCCAAAGCCTTAACTGCAAGGTGTTGCTGGTGGCATCCACAGGCAGGTCTGGCGTGTGGGGAGGCTGTGTTGTGGGGGTTTGGGCTTTTCCCACCCCAGTCATAAGTGGCAGGCCTTTCTCTCCTGTTCCTGTCTCCTGAATTTTCTGACCATGAGTCTCTGGGGCGTTAGCATCCCGAATCTGGGTGTTTCAGTCTGTCCCGTGCAGACAAAGGCGATGGCTTAACCTTCAGCGGCTCTGAGAGACCCAACCAGAGCCCCCCGCTGTGGTCAACTCCAGGGGTTAATGCTGTGACCTTCCAAACCCAGGCGATGCCGTGCTCTTAAGGCTGGTGTTATCCGTGGTCTGCCCATGTCCCCTTGGCGTTTACCATTCTAGGAGATGTCCACTGACATCCCTCGGCCAGCACCTGTGACTCTGCCAGCTGGACTTGTCTCTGCAGTTTGCGGGGTAGGCTGGAAGTGCAGACAACTAACGCCCCGGGGGGAGATCTCAGGCAGGGCCCTCAGGCAGGGCCTGACAAGGCGTATTAGCTTCCCGTGGCTGCTGTAACTAATTACCGCAAACCTGATGCTTCAAACGACGGAAGTTATTCTTCCCCAGTTGTGGAGGCCAGAAATCCAAAGTGAGTATCACTGGGCCAAAATCAAGGTGGTGGAAGGAACGTATTCCCTCCGGAGGCTCTAGGGGAGCCTCTGTTCCTTGTCTCTTCCAGCCCTGGTGGCTGTTGGCACTCCTTGGCTTGTGGCCACACCACTTGGATCTCTGCCTCCATGGTCGCATTGCCGTTTTCCTTGCTGCTGGGGTCACATCTCTTACTGCCTCCGTTTATGAGGACATTTGTGATTGTATTTAGGGTCCACCTGGATAAGTAGGATAATCTCCTTATCTCAAAATGCTTAATTTAATCATATCTACAGAGTCTCTTTTTTTTTTTTTTTGCCACGTGAAGTCTCATTGGCAGGTCCCAGGGATTAATGATATCCTCGGAGGCTATTATCCAGCCTGACACAGGAGGTTGGGACATAAACACTCAGCTTCTTGCCCCTGGGGTAAGAAAAGGCTGAAGCCTACCCCACACTGTCTCCTAGAGTTCCCAGAGGGGACAGAGGGCCTGCGACTCAGCTGTCCCTCAACACATTGCTCAGCAACACACTCCGATGCCTCCCTTCTCTCCCTGTCTCACTTCTGCCCCCCTCTGGGCTGTGGCCTCTGAGATCCTTCCTGAATATATTCTTTGGCCTTGAATCTTCCTCTCAGGGGCTGTTTCTTGGGGACCCAACCTAAAAAACCCATCTATCGCCCACCATCCTCAGCAAAGGCAATGATTTTAATCAGTTATCTTTCCAACTCCAAGAATCTAGGTGCACGAGCCCTGTGGACATAATACTGGGAGTTGGATCAGCAGCTACTCTATGTGGGGCTCGAGATCCCCTCACACATCAGGACTGTCTCACTTCTTCTCAAAGCAGATTTCACTCAGCCAAGGGACGGCATCCCATCTGGGTCTGTCTTCACAGCTCACAGCAGAGCAGGGGGCTTGGTGTGATGTAAAGAAGAATGGTCCCACCACGGCCACCATCATCTCTTTGGTTCAGAGACTTGACCTTCTCCAGACTTTGGGCACACAGAGGCCCTCTTCTGCAGGGGATGTTGAATCTGACAGCTGCCGGGAAGGAGAAAGATCACACAAACATAGGAAGGCCAGAGAACCGAATGAAGCTCCGGAAGCTGGAAGAATCACTGTATCTCCACCAGCTACCGATGAGAAAGGGTCTTCCATCGAGAGGTGTTTAGGTAAATGCTTTACAAGGAGCTCTCTGGGAAAAAAAGCCCTGATTTGTAACATTTGCCAATTTCTGTGGTGTAAATACTCCCACCACAGTCAATTTCAAGGTATCAACTTTCCACTGGCCCGAAAAACTCCCGAGACTTTAACAATCAGTCCTTGCAAACCAGTCTGTGCTAGCTCTACCGCATCATTACCTCTGCACTTTATTTCATTTTATTGCATTTTTTAAAAAATTGGACTTTTATTTATTGAAAAGTATTTTTATTAAATTTTATTTAAATTTCAAAGTTTAGGAGAAATTCCAAAAGTAAAATAGACTGTATATCCTTGACCTTGATTCTAGTATTAATATCTTGCCCTATTGGCTTTATTTCTCTAAGTATGTACATTAGTATTATGTTATTATTATTGCTGACCCATTTGAATGTAAGTTGCTGGCATGTAACCCCTTATTCCTAAGTACTTCACCATTATCTCTTGGAACCTGTAACTTACATAACCACACTGACAAAATAGTATCTGATCTATAGCCTGTATTTAAATTTCACTATTGCCTTGATGATGTCCTTTATAACCATGTAATTTTTTTGTATGACCGGGGTTATATGGTGCATTTCTTGGTTGTATGTCTTTTCACTACCCAGGAATCATTTTTTCACACTTTTCTTATCTTTCATGACATTGACATTTTTGAAAAGTCCACGAAAGTTTTGTAAGATGTTCTTTAATTTGGGCTTTTTTCCTCTCATGATTAGATTCAGGTGATGCATTTGGGGCTATTATGGACTGAATGTTTGTGTTCCCCTCCCCACAGATCCATATGTTGTCACCCTAACCCCCACGTGGCGGTATTTTGAGAGAGGGACTCGGGGAGGAAATTAGGGAGAGAGGAGGCCATAGGGTGGGGCCCTCACGAGAAGACTGGTGCCCTTGTAAGCCGAGACTCCAGAGAGCTCTCTCTCTCTCTCCAGAACAAGTACTAATGAGAAGCCGGTGCTCGTCACTCCATGTGGTTGTTATCTTATTACTGGATACGTATGGTTTTTATGAACAATTTCTGTGGTGAGCAATGACACTGAGTATGCTTCCAGACACTTTTAGCCGTCTGGACTCTCTGTCTCACGCATTGATGGCTCAGGTCCTCGGTCTGCTTTTGTTTGCGTTGTTTGTTTGTGAGTTTGCCGATGGGGTCAGGCCTCTGTACCTCAGCCTGTCCTTTCTTCTGTGCCTCCTGCAGCACACATCTGACCCCTACAAGTCACCCATGAAAGCCCCTTAACGACCCCTCACTCTATTCTGGACAGAGCTCCAACTCCTCGGCCGGGCTTACGCCGGTCTCTCCTGGCCTGCCCCTCTGCCACTCCGTGTTCAGCACCCCCGCCAACCCCAGGGTGTTTTCCCAGCCTTCCAGGTGCCCCGGGAAGGGGGAGGCCTGACCATGACTCTGTGCTCCGAAACAGGCCATTTCCTGTTCTTGAAGTGAGTGGCCTCCTGGGCTATGAAATTTGTATCTGTTTGCCAAGGTCCACGTTGACAGCCATCTCTTCCTTCCTTGGGGGTCTCACGGAATCTTGCGTATATTATCCTGCAGCCTGGACGGAGGCAGTTTGTAGACCCCAGATGTCAGCTGGCTTCTGCTGGTCTTTTGAGTTTAGATAAACTTGGTCAGAGCTCCTGTCTTATGTCTAAAGTTTATCCCAAACCCTCCCAGGTTCTCTGCCTCTCCCTCTGGGTTTTACATTCGCAGTGACCCCTCTGCCTTAAACCTCCTGCTCTCAGGGTTTAAGTCTTTGATTAAACGCTTGCAGACCTATTTGGGAAACTCTGTCCCTTCTTTGAGGCCCATGAACAACCCCACTCTTCCCATGGGCGTGTCAAGCATTGTAGGACTGAAGTGAAGACGTATTTTGGGGATGAGGGTTAACACTACAGGAAAACATCTTCAAGGCACTCCATGACCGTGGCCTCAGCCAATGTCACATGGTACCATTTTTTCTGGCTTTCTCTCCCCTCCCTTCTCAACTGTTTCCCTTTTTTACTCTCCCTGACCTTTCCTCTTAACAGTAAGAAACACTCTCTTCCTTGACATGTGCAGAGTTTAGTTATTTTTCTTTGCTGATTCCCTGCCATGCCTTTGGGTCCTCACGGTCTACCTCGAGTGGCTTTTTGAGTCCTTTTCACCAAGATTGTCTGCCCCCTGCCCCCGGAGGTGCTAGCTAGTAAGAGGTGCTCACCTCTGTTCCTGTAGAATGCTAGTCTGTCACCACCAAGGCCCTGGGGACTCCTTGGTAACAGGGAAGATGAATGGAACCAGCTTTACTATTGTAGGAATAATTACAGGGATACGATAAGATCTTTTTCTCTTTCTTTTTCTTCTTAGATGTTGTTACTGATGTTTTTCACTTCTTGTATTGATTGAATTGACCACACTTGTCATTGTGTAGACCTAGCCGCCTAGGTGTCTGAATGCTTCTCTTGCTTTTCTGGCCTTGTTCCTTGGCCACCAGCCCTCAGGGAAAGAGATCCGATAGTGCTGGATACCTATGGACTTTGGAGTCCAGGGGTGGTGGGAGTCAGTGTTCGTCTAAGCTATGGGGCTGAGGATGATACTGGTGGTTTGTACGGGTCACAGGGCTGGTGGGTCCCATCTACTCATCACCAACCTGTTCTTTGCCTCGTCTTGCAAGTGTGTTGTAAAGTGACAGGCCTGGCTGGGTTTCTGATTATGTTTGGTGAGATCCAGGCAATAAATTTTTGCTTCTTTTCTTACCTTAACTCTCTCTCTCTTCTAGACAACAAAGGGCTGTAGGCTTTGGGGGCAGACCCGTCCTTTAGTTCTAGGCCTTCCAATATAATCTGGGGTTTTGGGGGCAGGTGACAGGGAAGCTGAGCTGTCACTTTGAATTGCAAAGGCCCTATCCATAATGCATAAAGGGCCTCCGCTGAGTGGCCACAGCCTCCTGTCGTCCCTCGACTCAGAGAAATTAGACGGCTTCAGAGCCCCTTATGAAAATGCAATGTATTACCGCTGCTTTTTGACTAGTGAATTATGCATTCAAGAGTGACAAATTCCAAGACACCGCCTTTATTAGGAACTCAGTGCCGGGTGGGGTGGACAGTGCTGTCTCCCAAGCTTGTGACAGAATGTTTAATAACTTTTTCTGACTATGCTTCCCGGAGGTGGTATTTATAATATGTATTCTCCCCCTTTTATTTTATCAAAACATTGATGCTGGAGATTATTGCTCTATTTATGCATTTGGAACTTCTTCCTGGGTCAAAGGGCAGCATTGTTCAAAATGACAAAGACAATGACGGCAATAGTGTTTTTTGAACTAGTCCCTCTCACATGCCTATGAGCTTGGACTTCTTGATTTTTTAAAGACCCATCTGTTTGGAGGAGTCATGCCCTTCTTGAATTTCAGGTCTTCAGGCAGGGGACAGCATGAACCATCTCCTGCCACTCTGTCGGTAGGTAGGGACCCGTGATGGCATCCAGGATACAAGCGTTGTCTTCCTGGGGGGATGGGAGCAGTGGAGGCTCACGGAAAACCACGTAGAGATGGTCTGAGCATTCTGCTCCTTATTTAGACTTCAGTCCCTCTGGCTGCCACCGCAGGATGTTCAGCTGCCCATCTCATCGAGCTGGACCTATTTTAATGTTTGTCTCTAATGAAAAGTTGCAGCAATCCGTGTTCCTGCCTGGGGCACTGTGTCCAAATGCCCCAGGGTTTGTGCTTCACTGTTTTCCAAAGACATTCTCTGCCCAGCTACCCTAGAGACTATTCCAGTGAGCACATATGACCATATCACTCCTCTGCTTTGAAGTTTTCAATGGCTCCGTATTACTTAATGTAAATTCCTGAGCTTGACCTAAACTGTGCTTGATTATCTTGACCTGCTTACATTGCCAGCCTTCTTGTCACACACCTTGCTCTCGCACCACACTCTGGCCAAGACTTCACCACTATAAACTTCATGCTATGTAACTTTGTGACACCCCAAATACGCTGGGCTCTGACCCTTTTACAAGTTTGCACAGGCTGTTCCTTCTGCCTGGAATGCCTTACTTATCAGTCCCACAAATTCTCATCTATCTTTTAAGACCCAGCTCCAGCTCTGCTGCCTGTAGGAAATCTTCCTTGATTTCCTGGGCAGAATGAAGTCCCCGTCCATACCCACGTACTCACTGTGTACATGCGTCCACTGTGTACATGGGCAATAATCACATCAGATTTCAAGGACTGGCTTTCTTTCCACTCTGTTTCTACACAACCCCTAGACTTAGCTGGTGCTAAGTAAATGTTTGTTGGTTGCCTTTGTGGCATCTTGGGTTGCCTGACGTAGAATCTTAGCCAAATTCATTCATGCATGTAACACATATGTATGGAGCACCTATTACAGGCCAGGCACCGCTAGAGCCTGACCTTTCATTTCTACTGCCTACTGGAAGTGTGACTTTGAGCCAGTTCCTTAATCTCTCTGTGCCTCAGTTTCCTCCTCTGTCAAAGGGGGTATTGGTATCACTTAACAGATGGCAAGTCAGTGAGAATTAAATGGAATGCTACGTGTCCGGTGTGCCAGCAACAGTCCCAATTAGCACAGGGGCCGGCACACTGCAATCATATGATAAATGTAAGCTGCAACAATATTATTATAATGACCTTGCATTATTGTATGTTAATATTCTATAATATATTTATTGTAGTATACATACTATTATTATTCGTCATGTTACTTGTTCTCCTGGAACTGACTGGGTCTCCATGCTTCCCTGGCTGCCTGGCCCTGCACTTGCCAGATGGGACGTGGATCATTTTAATTAGGTTTTATGGGGCTGTTATATGGGTCATAATTGCGGCCATTACTCATTTTCATGGGCCTGATGACACAGCTTCAATTTGGACATGGTGATGTCTTGACACGACAAGTCCCCACATCAAAAGGGTCTCCATCGGAGGGGTTGGAGCTGCGGCAGGGAAAGGGCCCTTCTGAGGCCCCCGAGTACATATTCCCAGGGATTTATGCCAGGAGAGTTCGCAGAGAAAGAAGAGCTTGTGGTTCACAATGGCACCCCCTGTGTGGATGTTGGGGACACCTGCAAGGGCAGTGGGGTCATTCATCCCACTTGGCTGTGTGGTCTGGGATGTCCACTGGATCCCCAGGGCCCTGGGCCGTGTCCAGCCCAGAGCAGGCTGTGGAAGAGTATTTTCTGAATAAAAGCCACGTTTCCGCGTGCTCATAAAGGCCAGAGCAGAGTGTGAGGTGGAAGGCCACGTGGCTGCATCACGAGGTGCCAGCATGTATGACTAATGACAGGACCAGTTATGGGCCACGCCGTGTCCCCACCTCCATTCCTATGTCTAAGTCTGAGGCCCCAGCATCTCAGATGTGACCTTAACTTGGAGACAGGGTCTTTACAGAGGTTATCGACTTAAAAATGAGGTCATTAGGGTAGGCCCTAATCCAATATGACTGGTGTCCTTATGAAAAGGGGAAACTTGGGAACAGATCCGCATGTGGGGGAATGCCATGTGAATATCAAGGCAGAGATCAGGGTGATATATCTACGAGGAAGCCAAGGCTCATCAAACATGGCTGGCAGACTGTCAGAGGCTAGGGAGAGGCCAGGAGCAGCTTCCCCTCAGAAGCAACAGACCCTGCGGACACCCTGACCTACACTTCTGGCCTCCAGACCTGTGGCTGAAGCCACCCAGTGTGGGGTGTCTTTCTCTGGCAGTCCTGGCAGACAGTACCTACAAGCTGGAGCACAGGGGCCACCAGGAGGTGCTGTGGAGGGAAGGCCTGTGCAGGGGTTCCTTCTGGCAGTGAGGGGCACTGGGACTGGGGAGGTGTTTGAGGGTGGGGGAGGGTACCTTTGGTAGCTCCCGTTTTGGCCCTGGGCCAGGGGGTGGTGCTGGCCTAGGGCCGGGACCCCCGCCCTCCATGATGTCTGTGTGTGTGTGTTGAGGGTGCAGGGTGTGGCAGGGCACCAAGGGGAGCCAGAGCCAGAGGCATAATTAGGACGTGGAGAGGAAGAGTGTGGAGCTGGCAGGACCCTCTTTCCTGGAAGAGAAAAATGAAACGGCTGGTCGGCTGTGAGTTTTTCAGCTGAGTCCCACTCCTAATTACTGCCCCGACCGGGCCTCTGGGCTGCATTGCACTGCCTGGCCCATCTGCAGCCTCCAAGATGCCCGGGATCCAAGCTGGGTGCTGGCGTGCAGGTCCTTGTGGCCAGTGAGGGGCGAGAGGACTTTAATTAAAGAGCTAATTACTGTGACTGCACTGGAGCATCCTCAGCCTTCCAGCCGGTCTGGAACAGGACTCCTGCTTCATCTGGGCTCTCAGAGCAGCGCTTAAGTGTGTGTGGGTGTGTGCGCGCCCAAGGGTGTTCGCATTGTGTGCATTGCACGTGTATTGCTCCCTCTTTCTATTGGGTTGGCCAAAGTTTTTGTTTTTTTTTCTGTAAGATGGCTCTAGTAGCTCTTAGTTGTCTTTAACTTCATTAGGAACAATTTGCTTAGATTGTATTGTGACAACTGTCATATCAGCGTGCATTCAAAAAAGCTTATCCAAATTGGTAAAGTTTTATGTAACCATTTTAATATTGAAGATGGAAGAAAATACAGTATGCAACATTTTTGGCATAGTATGCTTTATTACATATATGCTTTATTACAAGGAAGGTAAACACACAACTGAAATGCAAGGTAAGGTTTGTGCAGTGTATGGAGGAGGTGCTGTGACTGATTAAACCCGTCAGAAGTGGTTTGTGAAGTTTCGTGCTGGAGATTTCTCGCTGGATGCTGCGCCATGGTCAGGTAAACCAGTTGAAGTTGATAGCGATGAAATTGAGATGTTAATTGAGAACGATCAACGTTATACCATGCAGGAAATAGCTGACCCACTCAAAATATCCAAATCAATAAAGTTATTGGCGAAAGTGAAAAATGTGTCTTTTATTTTATGAAAAAAAATGCTATGGACTTTTTGGCCAACCCAATACTTCTCTGGTCTCAGTTCCCATAAATTTCTAACTCTAATCCCAACCCCAACCCCAACCCTAACTCTAACCCTAACCTGTCACAGACTCCCCCCGCCCCGCACCAAGGAGCTCAGCAAACAGAGCTGGGCAAGGTGGCCTCTCGATCAGTCTTCTCAGAAAACTGCTGGGCTTACAAATAGCACAACTGTCATCCTGGGCTTTTGAGTGTCATTTCACATATACAGAGAGTTTGATGTCTACAAAAGAAGAGCAAAATAGACGCTGGGGACCTGACGCTGTGTCAGGAGAGGGGTAGCTCTACAAACTGCTCTTGGGTGGGAATCGCTCTTTAAATGCAGGCGCGTGAAAGCCCTGTGGAAATCTGGCGTGGCAGGCATGATTAGATGGTTGTTTCAGTAGTGGAAATCTTCACTGAAAACAAATGAACCACATTCCCATTTTACAGTCAAGGAAATAGTCACAGAGACCTTATTCGCTGGGTCTTACAGATGAGTTGGGAGGCTTTTTGCTACAAGTATCAAAAGCTCAATTAGAATTGTCTTAAGCAATGAGGAGAATTTATCAGCCTGGATACTGAGAAGTCTGGACAAAAAGTGGTTCCAGGGTGGTGGATCCAGCAGCCCCAACAGCTACTCAGACTCAGGTTCTTCTGCAAGTGCTTCCCACTCCCTTCTACTTCCTGGCTTGCAGGTGGGTTTGAAGCTTTTTGTTATTCACGTGTCAGACATTGTGCCAAGGCCCTTTCACGTGCCCACTTTATGGAGGAGGGAACTGTGGCCGGGTCACCCCCTGACACCCCACAGTATCCTCAGAGTGCGTGCCAGGTCTTGTCCTTCTAATTAATTCCAAGAGTCATTCCCTTCCATGCTGCCCACAACCCCCTCGACGCCTGGCAGTGCCAGGTATGACCTCCAGGGGGAAAACTTACACCATGGTTCTGATCCAGTTCCAGGAAGACACCATTTTTGCCCCCTCACCTTCTGTCGCCTCTGTCCCCAGCTAGTGCAGGGATGAACCACCTTGGTTCAAGCTGCAAGAGGGGAGAGGGAGTAGGACCAGGGTTGGGGGCCTTTTAGGGCTGATCAGCGGTGCCCTGTGAGTACGGCCCAACGGAGCAGGTGTCTGTGAAGGACATTGAGCCTCCTTGTCCTTCACCCCCAGGGGAGGTGCCTACTCATAAAATGTTTCAGGGAGTCAGTGACTCTTTCCAGGGGCAATAGACATAGTGTTCGGAGCAGGCAGATCTGCTGTTAGTTTAGGCGATGCTAGCTGCTGTAACAGGTAAACCCTGACACCTCAAGAACTCAGAACAATGAGGTTTATTTTTCACTCACATGAAGCCCACTTGGTGGAAAGGTGGGGGAGGGTCTTCTCTGCAAAGCCATCTGGGGATGCACCCTTATGGAGACTCTGCACCTTCAACACATGGTTTCCAAGGTCACCCTGGATCTCATCATCCTGAGCCTAGAGGACAGCACATGGGAGGTTCGCCATGGGCCACCCCAGGGAGTGGACCGGGACTTGGACACACAGCTGTGTATAACCCCAAGAGACTTGGAAATGTCACCCAGCCATGTGCCCAGGAAGAAGAGGAAACAAGTTTGGGAAGTCACACTTGATTTTGAATCTGGACCCTGGCACACAGCATTTGAGGGGCTCGGACTCCCTGAGCATGTCTGAGCCTGTTTCCTCATTAAAGGTGAGAAGAGTGGTGATCTGCTGGTCAGCGCAGTGGTGAGGGTCATGGAATCTTTTTGAACTCTCGCACGGAGCCGAGGCCCACTCCTGGGGAGCACTAGGTTCTGTTGACAATTGTCCACATACTTGCAGACTTCCTTGGTAATGACTTCTCCCTTGGAGGGAAAACCAGCAGAATAGAGGACACGTCATTCTTAATCAGAACTGCAACCGTATCAGCTGGCCTGCGGCCCGGCGCTTAGTAGGCATTCAATAAATATATGTCGAGAGGATGAATGTTCGGGTGAATTAATACGAATGTGTATGTGCTAAGTTTACTCTTCCTCGATAAATATTTCCACCTTCATGTTCCATCCTGGTGGGGGGAGGGGGGAGGGGGGAAGGAGAGAAGTGGGGGAGGAGGAGGGGCACCTTCCTCCCAACCCTACCGGGCCCAAACTATAAATAGCTCCAGTTGGAATCTGACTGCAGGTTCCTCCAGCAAAGTCAGCATCCCCAGGACCTCTCATCCTAGATGGGGACCAGGAGCGCTTCCTCATTAATCACGGCTCTTTAATTAACAGCTCTGAGCCTGGAACAAAAGGTGCTTACCGGGAGAACGCCAGCGGGCCCTGAACTCTGGCCGCCTGTTTTTATTTGGAGGACCCGGCGCCTTGGGGAGCAGGCCTGGCCTGGCTCGGAGCTGAGCCCGGCAGGGGTTGGGGTTTGGAGGGCGAGCAGCTGGCAGGCTGGCTGCCTGTCTCCACCTCGGACATCACCTCACAGAGCTGACTCGACTCCGAGCACGTTGCTGCCGGGACCTGCGAAGGGGAGGTGGCCGGGCAGTGCCGGACAGTGGTCTCCCACTTGGCATGCTCGAGTCCCTGGAGGAGCTTTAACACCATTGATGCAGGGTCCCAGGAGGGTCTGTCTGATGCACTTGCTCTGGGATGGGGCCAGGGAGTGGCAGTTTCCAAAGCCTCACAGGTGATCCTGACGTGCAACGAGGACCCTCGTTCAGGGACCGCCGGCTTGGTGGGAGGCACTGAGGCTGAGTGAATGGGGAGGCCTCAGGCCCAGGCAGATCTGAGGGCCTCTTCTCCACATTGGGTGGACGCAGCAGGAGTGGAACCACAGTTTCCTTTCATGCCGTGCCTCCTGAAGATGCTCAGAGGAGTGTCGGACCAGAAAGGCAGGAGGTCAGGGCGGAGGCAGGGGGTGGGGGGAAGCACAGACCGGCACCAGGCCCTCAGGGCTCCCGCTGAGACTGACAATAGAGGTTCTCAGCTACAGATCCCTGACAGGCTTTCAAAACTCCTGCAGGGGGTGGGGAAAACAGGGTGCGGTTGGTAAAGGGGCACAAACTTTCAGCTCTAAGATGAATAACGTCTGAGGATCTAATGTAAAACCCTGTATTATATTATTGAAGTTTACGGAGAGTAGGACTTCCATGTTATCATCAGAAAAATAAATGAATAGATACATAAATTAAAAAGGTGATGGATGTGTTGTTAACCAGACGGTGGGAATCCTTCCTTGTTGAATACGTATGTCAGATCACCACAATGTACCCTTTAAATATTATACAGTTCTATTTGTCAGTTGCACTTCCATAAAGCTGAAGAAAACCCTCACGGAACCCCTGCTCCTGTGCTCTGGGCACTGATGAAAGGCTCCATACAGCAGGCCTGGGTCTTGACGAAGTCCCGTCAGCAAGGTCTGGTCCTCTCTGGGCAGCAGTCTCCTCATCTATAACACAGGACCCCGCACTTCACAAATCCCTAGAGTGTTTGACATCTGGTAGGTACTCAGAGAGTCCTTGTCAAAACCCTAAAGTCCAAGTTGGATGGCAAAGAGCTTTCATCTCACGTGCCTGCCCTCAGTTGATTGGCAGCAGGCACCTTAGAGAAGAACTGAAGGCCAACGATGCTGTGGTTGATTAGTGATGTCTGTCAGGGATGCAGAGAGAGGAAGCGATGGAACGGAGGTCATTGATTTGCCATCCTGGTCTAGGTGTAAACTTAACAAAGTCAAGGACTCTGCTTTTCTTGTTCACTTGTGTGTCCACAGAGTTTAGAAGAGAGCCTGATATATTCTGAGCACTCAGTTGTTTGTGGAAGGAAGCAAGTCCCTCGGTTCATTTTTTCCGGTTGTAGTTCTGTTGACTTTTCCTAGTCTATCTTTCCCTGGGTGTTTTCTTCTGATGAATTTTTATGGAGTTCAGATCCCTATTTCCTTTCCGGCAGTGATGGCGTCCAATTCCCTCTGTTCTTTTTGGGAGGGGCTGCAGTGATGGAGTGAGTGCTGGTCTGGCAGTCAAGCCACGTCCGTGCTCAAGACCTCTGGGTGCCACCTGCCCCAGCAGTGTGGTGCTGGGCAAGTCGGGGCCCTTCTCTGAGCCTCATTGGGAATGGGTGCTAATTTACTCACATATTGCCCTGGTAATGACCATGATTAAATGAACCCCAAATGCCGTAAAACATGACTGCTCAGCATTGGTTCACTTCTGAATTTCAAGGACCAAAGTCTACCCTTTCTCTCTTCCCTTCCACGTACAGCCACAATGAGGTGAAAGCAGGAGTTTTCACTTCCTTTCCCCCTTGACCTCACTCCTTCTTTCTGAAGTTCTCATTCTCTACCTCCAAAACACTGCCCCTTTTCTGCCCCCCAGGCATCATTTGTTCCAGTTTTTAAGCTGCTCCTCACTCTCACCGTACACACTCTATTCATCTGGTTTTAGTTTCCAAAACCAAAGACTCCAGGATGATGCCTACCCAGCTGTTCCCTCCGCCCAGGTGCTGACCTCCCCCAAACTATCACCACTGGAGTGGGGGTTCCAGTGTTAGTGGTGACACCTGATAGTGATCTGGGTATTTAGCACTTTCCCCAAATAGTTTTTTCCCCATTCCATTTGTTTTCCCCAATCCATGTGAGAATTTATTCATGGTGCACATTCCTGGACCCCACAAGGTGAATGCAGTCCGACCCTTTTGGAGTACAGACTGAGAATCCATGTTTCAAGCACCCAAATGATCCTAATTCTCTGTGAAGTTTGACAATATCTTAGAGAATGTTCCTTAAGTTGAACCTCATTCCAGTGGTCCCTCGGGATGCCCTGGCATTCCTCTGTATTGGCTTCCGACCCTTCAGTTGCTTTTAGCTGTGGTTCTCCATGTGGACAACACTAGATCTTGACTGATTATGCCAGGAGCTCTGGGGGTAGGACACTGGTGCTTCTAAAAAGTCTTCTAGATATTTTGAATGGCATCCAGGGCTGAGAACCACAGATCCCTGAGATTACAGCTTTGGAGGAAGAAGGGAATCCGTGGTCCTCTCCCTACTTCATCAGAAGCAGAATTCTCCTTGCTCTTCCTCTAAGTCTTAGAGATTTGGGCAATTCTAGACACCTGACTGCTCCTGACTGCAGTGGCCAGATACTGTGTGCTACAACCCCTTTTACTCGTGGACTTGGCCTTTATTTCTTCCCCTTGCCACCATGGAACTGGTGTAGAATGGTGGTAATTTTGCCTGCCTACTGTCACACACAATTCAGGACTCGTATCTTTGTTCTCCCAATGCACGGGGCTGGCAGGAGTGTGGTATCGTACTGAGATTTGGGTTGGGCATGAGGGGGAGGGGGAAGCCCTCCCGGGACAAGCAGCCCCAGCACACCGCTGCTCTCCCCTCCTCTCCGGGAGACAAGTCCTTGTTCTGGTGTCACTGCCACCAAGGGGCCCTCTAGGCTCTACACAAGCATCTCTGAGGTTGAGCTTGCCATCGTCTCCTTAGGCTGCTTCCTCTGGATTGGAGAAGCTGTGGGGGTTGAATTGCGGGCCACATCCACTCCTACCTCCTTGGTTCTAGATGACATTCTAACAGCTCTTTACTCAGGTAATTCTCACCCTTTGAGCCTCAGCTTAACTATTACATCCTCAGGAGCCTCCCTGACCATTCCATTTTATTTGGTGCCCAGCCCCCACCCCTGCCCCTGCGTACTGTGCCGAGTTGTTACCTTGATGACACTCACCACACTTGGTTTTCCTGTTTATCACCTGTCTTTCCTATGGACAGTGAACTCCAGTAGGGCAGGGACCAAGCCTCTTATTCCTGGCAAGACATGGAGGTCACGCTCAAACCCCATTGTTTTGAGTTCAACAGCGGGATCATTTACAAGGTTGAAGGGAGTCAGTAGGGGATGGTGCAGCACCCAGTGCGGGCAGCGCTAAGAAGCTGTTACTAACCCAGTGACTCAAGGGCAGAGGAAGGGACCACTGGTGAGGAGTGCAGTGTGGAGCCGGCCGCCTGGCAGGAGCTGAGGTCTCAGTGGGGCCCATTTGAAGCAACTCATTGAGTACCACGGCCTCATTCTCCTTCTCCCTCTGACCTCCTATTGGCTGAGCCCGACAGGAAGCCAGAGGGGAATGGGATGTTTTGTATTCTCTCTTTAATATTATGGGATCTTTGAAGTGCGGTGTGCCTTTCACATTTGAAGCTCATTTCAATTTGCAGGAGCCACACTTCAAGCACTCAGTGGCCACACGTGGCTCGTGGCCCATGTTTTAGAAAATCCCTCCTCCTCAGCGGTGGCCCCAAGCCGGGACATATTTGCTCTCACCTTGGACTCTCTTTATCAAAACCATGATCATGTTTGATTGTTATTGATAGCTTAATACTTCTCTCCCCTCTAGACAATAAGTTTCATAAGGGCAGGGAACAAACATGCTAGTTTTGTGTACTTTTGTACCAAATTTGCATGGCGATTAGTAGGAGCTTAATGCATAGATGTTGAATGAACAAGTTAATAGGGTCTCCATTCTGAAGAGTACCCCTGAAGGGTACCTCCCACTACCTTTTTCACTTCCACCCTGGCCCTGCCTCAGTCCCTCCAATTCCAGCCTGTCTCACAACCTCCCCGCCCCTGTGTCAGGACAGTTTTTAGCTGGCCTTGTCCTGAGGCACCTGACAGCCAGGATTATTAGCAGGCAGCCCAGACAGGGGCCTGATGGGCTGGGGCAGGGCCGTGGGGGAGCCGGCACAGCACCGGGGGCAGGCAGAGCTGCCCACAATGAAGAATGGCCCTGCCTGCTGGCCCGGGGAGGCGCCACGCACATCCTTCCCACCGATCGGTGCCAGCAAATGTTCCAGGGACACTGCTAAATGCCTGCTGTAAATCTCGCTTAAAGGGCCATCAAGAGCAGCTTTTGGCTGCGAGCATCTTTGCCATTATTCTTTACTAGGTCCTTTTAACGTAACTGGGAACAGGGCAATATTTTGTTCATCTGTAGCGATTGGACAGAAGCTCAGTGGAGTTTAATGGCTGAGGTCTGGGCAGCAGGTTTACACTGGGAAGGACCGGGGGCCTGCGGTGGCCAGTTTGGGGGGCCTTTGGGGGCGGGGCGAGTCCTGGGGTGGTTCCTGTGCTGTCTCAGAGGGGCTGGGTCGGGCGGTCTGTGAAGATGCAGGTGGATTCCACCTCCTCCCCAGACCCAAGCCACATTTCTTAGGTGGGGTGAGGGGCTGGATACTTCCAGAGGCCTCTGCTGACCCCTGGCGTCCCCAGCAACCAGGAGCCTCAGCACGGGCACACTGGCCCAGGCAGACCTGTGTCCCCAGGTCACACGCTCTTTAAGCTTTAAGAGAAGCAGCTTTCCCTTAGTCCTCATAGCCCCCTACAGTCACTGTTCCTCTAGCCCTGGCACCCCTCATAGCCACGGCACCCCTTACTCTTAAACTGTGTCTGTACTGTGAAGCCCCCATCAAACTGTTCCCAAAGAAGCATGGCTCATAGTCCCTATCTTGGGGGGATACCCTTGTCCATCAAGTATTTGAACTAGTGAAATAGTGGCCAGGAGGGCATGCTGCCCCCACTAGCCAGTGAATCTTCCGCACGGTATGGGGCTTCTTGGTGACCCTCAGGCAGGGCTGGCCCACAAGGAGGTTGTCCACCTCACAGTCTGTATGAACAGCAGCCCCTGGATTTGTGTGGTGTAAAGCCTGGGCAACCACACACAGCGGCCCTGTCCTCAGCCTCCATCGGTTCTCTGCTTTGGCCTGAGGTTGAATGTGGGGTGGGGTCTGGCTGTGTGTTTCCCAGAAGGTGTGCCGGTGGGTTAGGCCGTCTTGGTGACGAGAGGCCACCGCTGTCAGTGGCGTGAGTCTGAGCCTGTCTTCCCTTTCCTTTGCGATTCTAGACCAGAAGTTGGTAGACTGTGGAGTTTTGTTGGACTGCAGCCACTCCCATCTGTTTGTGTTGTCTATGACTGCTTTCAAGTGACAGAGCTGAGCAGAAGCCACAGAGATCACATAGTCCTCAGGGCCAAAATTATTTACTCTCTGGCCTTCCCCTCATTCTAGACTGTGGTGAAAAGAAGGGAGATGGCTTCTAAATGCTTACCTGCTTGACATCTTTGGAGACCCTAGCGGAGTTAGGAGTGTCTGAATGTCTTTGTGTTGCACTGTAGCCGGCACCTGATCCAAGGACGTGTCACCCCAGTGCCCAACGCTGGATATGAGAGCCAGTGGTCAACAGCTCATTCTGCAAACGTTTATTCCACCTGCTGCACATCAGGAACCAGATGCTGTGGTGCAGAAAGAAATAAGACACAGTGCCCGCAGGACGATGTCAGGGAACGGGAAAGGGGAAATGTGTGTACACCGATAACTGGAATGTGTTGTGAAAACTTATAGAACAGAAGTCCTGTGATAGACTCTTGGAGGCCAATTAGGGAGGAGGGGGACAACGGAATTGGGCTTGAAGTAGGAATAGAAGTTTTCTAGATACAGGAAGAAGGGTAGGGGTGTTCCAAGCACATGGTCCTAGTCCTGATGTAGTCTCAGTTGCTTTGAGATTGAGTGTGGGAAATTGGAAACATTCATAAAAGTTAGTGCCCAGATCTAATGTCTGATATTGTAGCTCTGCACATTATACAAAGGCATGTCTGGGTTTCTCTGTCCAGGCATACTTCTCGTTATGTGGATAGACCATTACATCGGCATGCTTGGACGGAGATATTCTGGCACAAGCTCACATGAGCTTTGTTTCTCAGCACACAGCCTGGCACACAGCTTTGTGTACACGGCTGAAAATGTGCATAGACACATCTGTGGATTCTCTGAGGCTGGAGTGTGCACACACACCCCCCTCATGGGTGGACGTTGCCCTTGGCCTCCTGCCCACAGTGTGTGTGACCTACACTTTCCACCACCCTCAGTGATCACCTGGCCACAGAGCCAAGGAATGAAGGACTTGTTGACTTACTCTCGGGTTGTGGCCTCTCCCTAGTTTCTGCCTCCTCGCTGCTTCATTGCCCTTTCTCAACCAATCCTCTCTTTGTGGCAAGGGTAACTGTTCTGTGCTGTGATCGGGGACAAAGAATTGGGTGTTCTCTCTAGGCTGGAGCCAGACGTGAACTCTCAGAGAGCTCATTCTTGTCAAGGTGAGAACCCAGAAGCCTGGGTTATTCACTCATCACATAGCTTTGCATCTGGGAACAATGTCTACCATTGACTCCAGCAGCTACTTCCTGATAGGTCACTTGCCGAATGCCCAAGGCTAACATGTGCCAAGAAGGAGGTCATGTCCAGATCCCTGGGAGAGTGAGAGGGCCCGGTCCCTTTTTTTTGATGGGAGCTTTCGTCATCTCAGAGAAGAGAATGTGTCTTCCATCCTCCTTGGTTGTGGCTGGAACCCTCTCCTTTCCCACCTTTGCCTCTCTAACAGGTCTTTGAACCCGTGGGCTCATCTATACTGATCTAGAATCAAACAGCCCACAGTGAACATCGCCATCACTGGAGGCTTCTAGCAGGAGTCCAAGGGTTGAAGAATAGGGGCGTGGCTAGCCCGGGTGTCTGAGAGTCAGTCCTGGCTGGGAAGGTCTGACCTTGGGCATTATCTTGTGCTGTATCTTGAACGTCCCCGCCTTAGAATGACACCTAAAAGGAGGGAGAGTTCCCCTGGGACACAGGGAGGGGTTGGAATCAGGGACCAAGGCTGGAGGGCTTTGGGATGTGGCCATATTCAAGCACTCATTGGCTGGACTTGTTAACCCATTGATGCCCTGTTTGATCTCTTCTCCACCAAAAGGCAACCATATTGATTAGAATGACATTAGGTACAGTAACTATTGGTCCCTTGTATTTCCACCACTGACCCATTGTCAGCCTGATATCCTGTCATCTGGCACATGTGTTGATTTTTGGTTTGGGAAATCAGACCCTGCCCCTTTAAATGTTTCATCTCCACCAGCCATAATGAGAAAAGGAGAGGAAGGAAGTTGGTATTTAGGTGTGAGTGGTTGTGTGGAGGAGTTGGGGGGCGGGCTGGATGCGGGGGGACCCCGAGATATTTTCTTTCTTGTCTGTTTTTTCCACTCTATTTCTTTTTCCTCCATGTCAACACCAAACAAGACAGGACTAGAATTAATGGGGAAAGCAGCAATTAGCAAATTAGGTTAGCGGCGTGTTGCCGAGTGGCACGGCTGCCAGGTGCGGGGTCTCTGGCAGGATATTTATTAGGGCCTGTCAGAGAAGTGACACTTTGATAAATGGAGTTAGGTAATCAGCCCCTCCACGACAGCAAGCATTGTGAGGCCTCAGCAGGCGTAACTACAGAAGCCAACCTTTGTTATGATTTTAAAAATTTTAACGTGCACAAAAGTAACACAACAGCAAAGTCTGCCTCCCCAGAGAGCAGCCTGGAACCCTAATCCTCATGTCCAGGGGAAATCGTGAGTCTTGCGCTTTTCCCTTTGGAGTGGGCGACTGGAAAAACCTGGTCAAAAGCAACCGATGTGAAAAAGTCTGTCTGAGTTTGGGAAATGCCCTAGAGTTGGGATGGAAAAAAAAAAAAAGCAGGAGTGGGTTTTAATGAACCAGCATTTGGAGAGTTCTGTTGTTCTGTTTTCACTGGGATCTCTTGCAATGTGACCGTTTGCTGAGGTGCCAGCATGCTGGAGTTGGTGAGGGGAGTGGGCGCTGGGAGTCAGTAGCGGGAGGCTCTGTGGGAGGGTAGAGAGGCCTGTGTAAGGTAAGCCACCAGGAATGGCTTTCCAAGATTCCTGCTGGAGGATTTCCTCTCCCGGTAAACAAAGAGATGGGGCTTGGCTTTTCTCTCAATGGTCAGCTTCCGGGAGGGATGTTTCAATACCAGGTGGAGGATAGGGGGCACAGCCAGTGACAGGACCTGGCGGGGAGGACCATGTCCCTGACCCGAGATGGGTCAGTGCCATTTCCAGAAGCCTTGCCACACCTGGCAGATCCCACCAAGGCCTTGGGTCCATGTGAACACTGTCAGTAAGGGAGCCACTGCCTCTGTCCCCTGACCTTATGCCTGCTGCCTTAGTCCTGGGCATGACCTAATGTCTACCAGGTCCCAGCCTCCCTTAGCTGCTCGCTGACAGCGCCATTTCTCTGGTCATGTGGCAGAACAACTTCCTGGTCAATGACCAGCTCTTAGGGTGTCTCAGGTGCTGGCTTCCTGCTCTAGCTCCATTTTGCTTGGCTAGGCCCTGACTCCTGGTCCTCACTTGGCACGTCCTCATCCTACTGGACCCTGTCTCTCTGTCCCCAGACACTGTCTTGTGTCCTGCTCTGGGTCAGAGTCATCTCAATGTTGACCTAGGCTGAGTGGAGCTGACTTTGCTCTACTTCTTTGGGCCCTGGACACTGGACTGCTGACCTCAACCCCTGGGGACCAGGGCCACAGCCAGGTAGGTGGGCAGCCTCCTGCCTGTGCAGGCCCAGCTTGCTCTTTTTCCCATCTGCCTCCTGCTGAGGTTCAGAGAGCCCGAACCCACCCCAGCTGTGACTCTCCTGTGAATGCCTAGGTCTGGAATAACCCCCAGCGGGCGCATCCCAAAGGCAGACTCAGGTTTCACTCTCCCTAAAAACAGAGCCATGAGAGAAAATAGCAGGACTCGTGGTCCGAGGAAGGGGATTTGGGTTGTGACTGGTTGTTCCAGGTATTGGCCACGAATGTCTCCTGCCCTGCCCCATATTGGCTCTGAGTTTCTAGACTCTTTTGGGGACTGGAACCAAGCCCCACAGCCCATCTCTGCTGAGGGAAACTGAGGCACTGGTGACAGATGACTGGGCTGTCACACCAAGGGGAATAGAGAAACCCTATGTTCTCATCACTGCCTTTGGGAGTCCAGGCTGGGGGTGAGGGGCAGTACAAACCATGTCCACCTGGGTTGCTACACCTTGTTAGTGCCCTGCCAAACACAGTTTTGTCACCATTGGTTCGGGCTGGGACAGGGAAGGGCAGATCCCTGAACCAGGCACAGGGCTCCAGGTGCGCTCTGGGCTGCACGGAGGACCGAGGAGGCAACTGCTCTCATGACCCGTGTTCCTATTTGTGCCAAAACAACCCTCCATTCCACAGGAGGGTCAACAGGCTTTCATGTTCTTTTCCCCTGAGCGGGAGCCTCTGCAGAGGCCATGTATGCTTTGAGCCTCAAGGTGTGATGTAGAACGATCCCTGTTGAATTTCTTCTCTTGGATTTGACCCAACCTTCCAGTCTGTTGAGATCATTTTTTTTTAAATATTTTATTTATTTATTTTTAGAGAGGGAAAGAGCGGGAGAAGGAGAGAGAGAGAAACATCAGTGTGTGGTTGCCTCTCATGTGGTCCCCACTGGGGACCTGGCCTGCAACCCAGGCATGTGCCCTGACTGGGAATCGAACCTGCGATGCTTTGGTTCGCAGCCCGCGCTCAATCCACTGAGCTATAC
>CM052547.1:78352583-78455155 GCA_028533065.1 Trachops cirrhosus
ATAAGGGCATGGTGATGATGAACTCCTTTAACTTGACTTCATCTGAGAAGCACTTTATCTGCCCTTCCATTCTAAATGAAAGCTTTGCTGGATAGAGCAATCTGGGATGTAGGTCCTTGCCTTTCATGACTTGGAATACTTCCTTCCAGCCTCTTCTTGCTTGCAAGGTCTCTTTTGAGAAATCAGCTGACAGTCTGATGGGAACTCCTTTGTAGGTGATTGTCTCCTTATCTCTTGCTGCTTCTAGGATTCTCTCCTTCATTTTTACCTTGGCTAATGTAATTATGATGTGCCTTGGTGTGTTCCTCCTTGGGTCCAACTTCTTTGGGACTCTCTGAGCTTCCTGGACTTGCTGGAAGTCTATTTCCTTTGCCAGATTGGGGAAGTTCTCCTTTATTGTTTGTTCAAATAACTTTTCCACTTGTTGCTCTTCCTCTTCTCCTTCTGGTACTCCTATAATTCGAGTGTTGAAATGTTTAAAGATGTCCTGGAGGTTCCTAAGCCTCTCCTCATTTTTTTGAATTCTTGTTTCTTCCTTCTTTTCTGTTTGGTTATTTCTTCCTTCTGGTTCACACCGTTGATTTGAGTCCCAGTTTCCTTCCCATCAGTATTGGTTCCCTGTACATTTTCCTTTATTTTACTTAGCATAGCCTTTATTTTTTCATGTAATTTGCGACCAAATTCAACCAATTCTGTGAGCATTCTGATTACCAGTGTTTTGAATTCTGCATCTGATAGGTTGGCTATCTCTTCATTGCTTAGTTGTATTTTTTCTGGGGCTTTGATCTGTTCTTTTGTTTGGGTCATTTTTTTTGTCTCGATGCACCTGTTACATAGTGAGGGGCGGGGTAATGCACATTGCTGCTTTGCGATGCTGTCTGTGGGGCAGGGGTCCAAGAGGGAACAATGGCACTTGCTCTGCTCTCTGCTGGCTTTCAGTCACTTCCCCCACTTCCCACAAGTAGATTGGACCCTTCTGGTACTGATTCCCATGTGGGTTGGCTTGTGTATGTTCTAGGACCCTGTGGGTCTCTCCAACGAATTCTCCTGTGAGGCTGAGAGTTTCTCCCACTGCCGCATCAACCCCCACAGATGTTTTCAATCAGTGGTTTGAGGCTTTATTTCCCTACACTGGATCGCTGGGTTGCGTGGTCTGTCTCGCTCCCCAATTGTTCCTCCCGATTTATCTGTGCGCCAACGTGGGACCACCCACTCCACCAGCCGCCACCACAGTCTTGTCGGCCAGCTGCAGCCTTGCTCGCCCTGGTCCTCCACTGCTGCCTGGCCTCCAGTCCTCTGGGCGCACCCGTCTCCGCCCCTCCTACCGGTCTGGATGAGTGTGTCTTCTTTAACTCCTTGGTTGTTGGACTTTCATACAGGTCAATTTTCTGTCAGTTCTGGTTGTTTTTTGTTTTTAAATTGTTGTTGTCCTTCTTTTGGTTGTGCAAGGAGGCACAGTGTGTCTACCTATGCCTCCATCTTGGCCGGAAGTTCCTGGCCAGTCTTACTTGATCTTTAACATTCTTTGCTGGAGGAAACCACCCAACAGTGGAGGTTGAGTTTGTTATACGCGAATGATTTCCATACTTTTTAATGCCCCTGGAGAGTCCCCTCTGTTCAACAGCAGTTTGAAAACTCCCTCCTTCCCCATAGTAATTACTCCTAACTTCATGACTGCTCCTTGAACCCAAGGGTCCCTTTTCTGGGAAAGGTCCCGGTGCCTACATTCAGATGAAGTCAGTTGTGTCCTGGTGCTGATGGAATATTCCAGGCCAGTTGGAAATGCAGGAGTGAGAGGACAGGGTAGAGGACAAAGATTTGGGGTGTCTTCATAGAGGTGATAATAGAGGTATGATCCACTGAGGGAAACAGGTGGGGGGACTGAGGCAGCAGTTGGTCATTTTCTTCTAGTGCTTATGAAGTGATTCCACTTCTGGAGGTTTCTAATTTTTCAAGAATTCTGGGCTCAGTGGCTTCAGAAGGGTTAACATACTCTCTCCATCTTGTGCCCCTGCCATTAATCACTCCAGTGGCTGTAGATACTGCACAGAGCCAGGTCCTTTTTGTTCCAGCCACTGAGTGGGTTTGTTGCCAGCCACGCATTATAAAGGACTAATTGTGAGCCTCTTGCACCTGCTGGTGCCCCTTGTGGCTGGGACTCAGGGAGGAGCGAGGGGTTATTAATGAGCTTGTTGCTCATTATAATAAAACAATGGGGAAGTTGGAAGAGGGACCTGAGGTCCAGATGTGGTGTCAGAGAAGGTTGGTTGGCATTCCTGGAAACATGACTTTACAATCTTTTCACCTGCCTCCTTCCCTGGTTCATGCTGTGACATCTGGTGATAAAAGAGCTGTTATCCTGGGGGAAACATATCTTGTGAGCTCATGACCAGGGGGAGCCACCTGGATAGAGAAGTTGCTGAATTAGGACATGGTCCCACCTGGGTATGCCAGGAGCTCAACCCCAGGGAGAGGGGGCACCTAGCTTAGTCTCTCTTGACCTGAGCTTAATAGATGCAGCTGAAAGATGGAGTGGAAGTCAGTGGGAGGCAACCAAAGTGATGACCTCCTGTACCTTAAAGGGCTCTGGGGAATGTCCTGCTTCTGATACAACTACAGGGCTGGGACCAGGAAGAGACAAGTCAGGTGCCTGGGGTGTAGAATTTCCGGAGGCCCCACTCTCAGGCTTTGCAAGTGCTGGAGTAGCATTAAGAGTGGTGTCTCCTTAATTTCTGTGCCATGGGTGCCTCGCCCTAGACTGGGCCCATCATAGGTGAGTGACTGTACTAGAAGAGCCAGCTGGTGACTCCTTCATATCCTCCCTTGGGGTCTGGGCAGGTCAGTACACATCTTCTTTTGGTCCCTGGTTCCCTAAAGGCTGACCCAGAGCCCCTTCTGGAGGTCCATAGTTCACTCAGGAAGGGACAATAATAGCAGCTGAGCAGTGTCTGTGTGGAAGGAGGTAAGAGGAACACCATAGTGTGGGGGTGGCAAGTGTAGGCTCTTGGGTTAGGATTACTGGACTGGGCTCAGGCCCCAACCTCATCATTTATCAGCAGAGTGATCTTAGGCAAGATGCTGAATACCTTGGCATCTCATTTCTCATCTGGAAGTGGACTCTCTTCTGTTTCTTGACTATATAAATTTGTTTGTACCTGTATCCCAGTAGATTAATAGCTAGTTTACCTATTGAGAGCAGATTAATGGGTTAATATCATCCTTTAGAGTGCTCTTTATTGGAGTGCCTGAGTTCTTTCTCAGCCCTGATCATCACTATTGAGTATTCTTAATGAATGATTTGGATAAAGAGATAGATTCTCACATAAAATAAAGCTGAAAGAGAAGAAGTGTGAAAAGGCTAAATGAAAGAATGAGTATCTCAAAAGCTCTTGGCCACTTGTGTGGGGCCAACTCCCCAAAAGTGAATCAGCAGTGGAATTGTGGAGTGTCCTGTGTGGAGAGACAGAGGCAATGGCCCGTGTCCAGATGGGGGTATTCTGGCTTAATAGAGGAGGTCTATAAGGCTTTTAGGTGACTCTTGACTTCATATTAATAATCACATCATTCTTGATGTGAACTCCCTGAAACCAATTCACCCTCAGGCAATGGTAATAGAAATATCACCAGAGCTGAAATACAGGGCAGAGAGTGAGAATTCAGGGCAAGGACCCAGAGGTATCCAAGTTATAACATAAGCCACTTCATATCCTGCAAAAATTTTTAAAGAGTTTGGGAAGGATGTTTGGACTTTATCTTGTGAAGTCAAGAGGCCTGATGAGATGAGAACCATTGATCTATGGAAAACTGGAGGACTTGAAGACATCCAAGTGGCTCACTGACCAAGGATGGAATAAGATGTCCTCGAAGATGGTGAGATCCCTGTCACTAAAAGTATGCAAGCTGGGAAGGAGACTACAGAGATGGTTTAAACTGTGGTAGGGTAGATTGTAAGTACCCATGCCTGGGCCAAGGGCAACAGGAGACATCTTCCTAAAGTTGGGCCATACAGGGCCAGTGCTTTAGATGGGTAAGAGCACATGGTGGGCTTTCCAGGTAGGGGCCAGCCCACACAAAGGCCTGGTCTGTAGCATCCTGGTGCATTCTGGGAAAGGTGAACTTTTCTGGGTGGCTGGAAGAGGGAGTTCACGGTGAGGAGTGAGACTCAGCAGCTTTGGAACTGACGTTGAATGCCAGGCTCAGGTATTTTTACTTTGCTCTGTGGGCATGAAGGAGACACCTGGGGCTTTAAAAATAGGACAGGGATGTGATCAGCTATGTCTTTTGAAGGTTACTTCTTGGGGTTCTGGGGTTTGAGGACTGGGCAGGGCGAGGCAGAGGACAAAAAAACAGCTAGACCCAAGGTGTCTGCATGGGGCTCCTTCCTTTGCCGCCATTGGCTATTCCCAGATGGATGATTCCTGGAATGCTATTTCTTTTCCACCCTTTCCCTTCATCCTTCGGGACCTCACTGGCCCGGGGGAAGTGCTCTGTGCCTGCTTAGTAATCACATGTGAGGTTCCCCTGAGAGAACCCCAGGGTCTTAGGTCAACGGTTTGCTGCAAGTCAGGCACCTGACATGCTTATTTCCTTCACTCCTCACCATTGCTCTAAGAGGTTGCAATTATGCTTTCTGAAGTGGAAAATGAAACTCAAAGAAGTGCTGGGACTTGCTTAAGGCCTCACAGCTGGTCAGTGGCAGACCTGGGATTCTCATCTGCTGACTCTCTTCAGTGCTCTTCACTGGGTGCCGGAGTCTCCGGAGAGGCTTTTCCCCACGGGGCTGTGGACAGAGGCGGTCAGTGCACCTGAGCCTGGCTCACTGCCTGTCTGAGGGCCGGGCCAACCTTCGGTGAAGCAGACAGGGAGCATCAGCTGGGTGGCGGCCCCATCCTGTCTTCGGCCTGTCTCCTTGCACAGATTAATTGCTGCTCGCCAGAATATGATGTTTCCCTGTTCCGGCACTCATGCGAGGGATGGGGAGCCGTGCAGCCATGCTGATCGGGAACCTGTGCTAGCACAGCTGGCAGCTTGCGCCGCACCCTCATTGGAAAGCGATCCATCAGCCCTGGCGACACTGCCATTCAGGTCCGACTGCCGAGCTGGCACCTCTGGGCCTGCTCAGGTGTGACAGGCCTCCCGGCTCAGAGCCGCTGGGCCGGGCCTGTGTGTCTGCCTTTTGCCAGGCTTTGGAGGGCAGTGGGAGCCTTGCCTGACTGAGCCTTTCACTCCTGGGGGGCCTTGGAGAGAACCCCAGGCTGGGGTCCAAGCATCTCTTGAATGGAGCCCTTGTTACTCACTGTCAGCCCCCAAGGAGGAGAAAGAACCCCCAAGACACAACCATTCTCAGTGTCCCCTATTAGTTCCAGAGCTGGAGTGTCCCCACATACCCCAGCTGAGATGAGGCTGGAGGGTCAGGCAGAGCCGGGGTGTGGCCTAGTGGACCAGTGTGTGAATGTGTGTGGAAGGTGAGGTGCAAGGGGGCTCTAGCCTTTTCCGCTCCAGGGGCCCACATTCCCTTCACAAGATCAAGGGGCCATTGACTTGAACTTCCAGATTTAAAGAAGTCATTCTTAGATGTGCCCATATGTCAGAATTACCTACAGAGCTCATTAAAATGCAAATTGCTAGGCCCCACCTTCAGAATTTCTGATTCCTTAGGTCTAAAGTGGGGCTCCAGAATTTGCATTAAAAACACCCTATCCTGTGTTACATCCCCAGGACTTACTTATCTTGTAACTGGGGGTTTGTACCTTTTGACCACATTTGCCCTTTTTGTCTATCCCCAACCCCCATCTCTGGTAAACAGTAATTTGTTCTCTGTATTTGTTCAGTTTTTTTTAGATTCCACATATAAGTAAGATCATACAGTATTTGTCTTTCTCTATGTGACTTATTTCACTTAGCATAATGCCCTCAAGATCCACCCATGTCACAAAAGGCAGGATTTCATTCTTTTTTTTTTTGATGAATAATATTCCATTATATGTGTTGTATATACCACATTTTCTTTATCCATTCATCTGTTAATAGACACAGGTTGCATCCATGTCTTAACTATTATAAATAATGCTTCCATGAACACGAGGGTGCCGACATCTCTTAGGGACAGTGATATTTGCATTTCTAACAGGTGCCCAGATGATGTCAGTGCTACTGATCCAGGGTACACACTTTGAGAGCCACTGGTTTAGAGGAAGGTCAGTTAATGCCTTCCTTGAGTCCCCTAGGGATTTGCAGAAATCCAAACTTTCCTGGTTTCTTTGGGCTGTTGGTTTCTGCTTTGTTTCCTGATTGCCTTGCCAACCTGTCTAGGCTGCCGTAGATCTGAAATCAGAGACAGAGCTCAGTCCCTTCCAATGACTGACAGGAACTCTTCAAGATGCGGCCAGCTGACTTTGGTGATGCTTGAGGCAACTACAGCAGGGTGTCTATGAGAGCAATAGGACTGTAATTCCATCTAGATGCTTGTCATTTTAATTGTCCTTTGGCCACAAGTCATTTTCGAGGATAACCTGAGATGATATATGCAAATGAGCTGGCTTATAGAGGGTAATCAAGGCTGGATTTCCCCTGTCCATCTCTGACTCATTAGTAGAGAAAGAGTTGGCTGAAACTGATCTCCAGAAGAAGCTGTGCAGTGGAGAGAGTCTGGGGAATAACTCGCAGCAATCTCTTCCTCTGGCTGCTCACCACTGGCTGAGGATAAAGGGACTTTCTTTAATAGGTCCTTAACCATGCAGGCCCTCAGAGGCAGGGCTGTTTTCTCTTAGATTTTGTCCCTTTCACCTTTTGTTAATGACAGAATCTGGCCTTGTGGTGAGTCCCAACTGGCTGACCTTCACAAAGACTCGTCACTGCTCATATCACTTTCTTTAGGCAAAATCCTCAACTTCACCTTTTCTTCTTATCCCACCTCCTGGGGTGGGGGCTCTCATTCCTCTGTCCACAGCTGATACCAGCTGCTGGGTGTCCTGCAATGGCCCTGATAGGGAGGCAAAGTTCTCAGATCCCTCCTGGGGCTCAAATGGGTACATCTGGTTGGAAGTCTCGGATTGAGTCTTAATGACCTGAATTATTATAACCACCAGAGAATGTTCCACCCCCAACTTCCCAACTGCCACCTTCCACAAACCTTGTTTCCAAGGCACGGGCACAGGTGCAAGTTTAGCTTTTGTCCTTTTTGAATTCCTAGGGGGAAATCATTTACTTCTTTGTTTTGCCCTAGTAAATGGGACTCCACAATTAGAGAGGCAGCCTCAATTCCCTCCTGAGCAAACATAAGGAGGTGCTTCAGCAGAAGGAACAGGAATGTCTATTCCTTACATGAGATATGTAATCTTACTTCTATGTTGCATCTCATGATTGCTTAGGGCATAAACCAGGGCTGCAGCAATAGCTAACACTCAACTCTTTCCCCTTCTCCAATCATTGCAATTGGCTGGAGTCATGGGTGTGCTGGGCAGTAGGATCCCAGCCTCTGATTCCATTTCCTGGCTCTTCTAAGAGTGGGGGATGCCAGAGGCAGGACAGCTCTAATGGAAAGGTCAGACGGTTGGTATAGACTGCTTCAGATGGAGCCTCATCTTCAGCAAAGAGAATATTCTTTATTTTAACAAGATCATTTTGTTAAAAATAATGTAATTCTTATTTAAGACATGGCTGATTGAATTAATCACTTTGGCTCTCTGTAATCCTTTAAAGAAGTAACATCAAGCTGCAGGGCAAGGAGTAGGAGGTTACATTTTGGGACTTGGAGCTAATTTCCTACTATTTTGAAAGGAGCTACAAGCTTGCAGCTTTTGAAGGTTGACCCCAGTAAATGCCTCCACATGCCCCAGGCTTACCCTTTCTGTAGCCTCAGGAGACAGTAGGCCCACCAACCTTTATGGTAAACCTTGTCAGTTTCTCTTTGCATCAATGCGAAACATCAAATGAGGGGCCCCCACCAAGGCGCCTGCTGCTTGCTGCCAGGTACTCCTGATGACTTCAGCTAATTTCTGAGTCTGGAAACATTGTTGACAATGTGATTTCTGAAATGTGAAAGGCGTTATCTCGTCGTGCCATCTGCGGCATGTCTGTCTGAGCTGGGGCTTCTGCTGCCACTCTGCCCCCTCACAGCAACTCTCGCTGCTCCGTCATCATCTCCCGTAGCTAATTGCTCCGTACTGACAAGGAGTCTCTTTTCATTAAGAGATACAGGGAAAGAGAACTTTCTTGCTGATATTTCCAAGTCAAGCATTCTTTTTGGAATTGTAATTTGATCCTTTGGTTGAGGAAGGGTTGAGACGGTCTGGTTTCAGCACTGGTTCAGGGACAGCTCCCCGGAAGGTTGGAACCAGAGTAGTGGTGACTAGGATGGAAGATTGTCCTGTGATTCTGTAACAGGAAGCCAGGCATTAAATGACATGAGCTGCCTTGGGAGTCAGTGAATTCACTGTCACTAGAGATGTGCAGATGAACATGATGTTTTATAACCTGCTCAGAAACCCCTAAATGGAGCCAAGCTTTGAATGAATGGTTTCTTCTAGCTCAGTCTCCTGGGACTGGTTATATTCAGCGGAAATGTGAGGTAGGGTAGGGATAATCAAAGGGCCAGGGTTCATGTAGTAGTTATCTATTGCTAACAAATCACTTCAGCATTTCAATGGCTCAAAACAACTATGACAATAATTATTTTCTTGCATGGTGTTTGTTTGGTCATGGATTTAGACAGCAGGGATACCTTGTCTTTGCTTTATAATGTCTGAGTCCTCAGTTTGAGGTCTTGAAGCCTAGGGGGCTAGAATCATATGATGATTCGGCTAGAGATGAGGACCCACTTTCAAGTCTGGCAAGTTGGAGCTGGCTATCGGCAGGAGGCTGTAGTTCCTTATCACATGGGCCCCTCCAGGGGGCTGTTCAACACTTTCTGATATAATGGCTGCTCTTCCTGGGGTAAGTAATCCAAGGCAGAAGCTGACATGTCTTTTGTAACTTACCCTCGGAAGCCATACACTGACACTTCTGTAGCATTCTTTTGGTCTCAGAGGTCAGCTTGGTCCAGTGTGGAAGAGGACTACACACAGGTGCAAATGTGAAGAGGAAAGGATCTTCTGTGGCCATTTTGGAGGCTTCCTCTTACAACTGGGCAATCCAATAGCAAAGCAGAGCAGCCAGCTTCCTGTGACCGAGAGTGAAGACGAGCTCTGAGCTTGATCATATTTTAGCAGCAGGAAGTTGACAGAAGGCACTAAATCCTTGCAAACTCTAGTGTTAATGAGATTTGCTTTCCTCTCTCTTCTCAGTCTCCCATGTGGTTCCCTCCACTGCCATCTACCCTGGTCTTCCACACTTTTGTTTTCAACATTGACCTTTTCTTTGAACTTCAGATGTGTATTTCCAGCTCACTCCACGTGCTCTGGTCTTCCATTGGCTCATCAAACACATGATGCTCTTTCATACATCAGGGCTGCTGTATGTGCTGGTCCTGTTACTGGGAATACTGTCCCTGGTCTGCCATCTTCATCCCATCACTGGTTGACTCATGTTCATCATGTTCATCACTGAGATCTCAGCTCAAATGCCATTTTCTTGAGCAGTATTTGCTGACCCCTCCTGTGGCAGATTGGATTTTCCCATTCTGCATGCCTTCCTTACAATGTGATTTTGATATCACTCTGTAAAGTGGTGAGTTTTTGTTACCTCATCTAGAACTTGGGTGGATCTGTTATTGCCTTGATTGATAGAATGTGGCATAGTGAGGTTTTTAATGCTAAGTCATAAAGGCAACCCCCCCACCCTCTCTCTTTTTCTTGACCCCTCACACCACCTTCCACTTGTCCATGGTACTCAGCCACCATTTTGTTAGGAAGCCCAACTAACACATACAGACAAACCACTTGGAAAGCCAACTGTGCCCATCAAATGTGAATGAGTGAGGCTTCAGATGATTCCAGCCCCGGTTCTTAAGTCTTCCAGCTGAAGTACCAGATATCATGCAGCAAAAACAAATCGCTCCCATTGTACCCTTTTAGAATTCCTGACTTCCAGAAGCCATGAAAGATAATAAATGCTACTAAATATTGAGATTATTTGTTATGCAACCACAGGAACTGATATATCCCCAGACTTCACCAGATCCTTGTAATGTGCCATCATAGCACTGATATTTTTCCTTCAAGCATTTGTAATATTATACTCACATGTTTAATTAATTTCTATCTGCTCTTCTAGACTGTAAAATTTATGGGGGCAAGCACTATATCCATTTTGCTCACTAACACTTTGCCAGAGCCTGACATAAAACATGTGTTCAATAAATATGTTAAATGGATAAATTAATGAATGCTCTTTCCCCCTTAATTCCTTGCAAACACCTCAGGTTCTGCATATACAAGCTCAAGTCATCATCCTTATGTCCTGACTTGGTCCTCCTCTTGCAACTTGGCAAAGGCACCATCGCCTCTTCAGGTACTCAAATTTGGAAATCATCTTAGTTTTTTTTCATCCTTCTTTCCAAAAAGGATTCTAGGTCTTTCCATTTTACCTCTTAATATTTTCTCATCCCACCCCATTGCTTCACCTGGGTTCAGTTCCTCATCATTTCTTCCCTGCATCACATCAATAAACTCCTGCCCAGTTAACTTCCCCCCAACACATCATCCAAACTGGCAGGTTGACCTTTCCACAATGCATGTCTCAGCTTGTCATTCTTTGGATGAAAATTGTTCTCTGGCCCCTCCTTGTCTTTATAATAAAGTCCAAAGTCCTTGGTAGTCTCCCCAAATAATTTGTGGAGACAGGTAGGATATAAATTAAACACAACGAAACTCTTTGCTGTCTTACAATTCCTCAATGACCTGTCCCAAGCTCACCCTTCTCCATCCCTCAGTATTCCCTCCCCACACAACATGTGCACTAAACAAATCAAGCTCTTTTGTCTTATCTCACGTCACCTGTATTCATTCAGCTGCAAGAGACAAAAATCTCACTAATTTAGCTAATAAGAAGGGTTTATTGGCTCAAGGAATCATTTCAGGAGGGGCAGAGACAACAGTTACCAGACAACTAGACCAAGGATTCAAGCAGCATTTTCATGTCTTTATCTATTCCAACATGTTAGCTTCATCCTCTCTCACTACAGAAGGGCTCTCTCTGTGCTCTGTTTAACTATTGTTCCATACCAAACCACCTCCACCTTAGTGACATAAAACAACAGCAATCATTTATTATTAGTATCTCTCGTGGTTCTGAAGGTTAGCTTGACACAACTAGTTAGTTCATGCTCAGGTTTTTTCATGTGGTTGTAGCTCAATGTTGCTTGAAGTTGAAGTCATCTTGCTTACTTGAGTATCTAACACCTGGGCTGGGGGCTGGGATAACTGGAGCTCTTAGGACATTTCTCTCTACCACTCTGGGGTCTCTCCATGTGGTCTCTCTAGCAACCTCAGAGTAGAAGAATTCTTACATGACAGCCCAGGGCTCCAAATGCTGGTGTCCCAAAAGAGGTTGATAGGAGATGCATGGTCTTTTCTAACAGAACCTTGAAGCTACTTCTGCCACCATGTATGCATTAAGTTAGTAAAAAAGACCCTCCCAGGTTCAAGGGGATGGACCACAGGTCCATCTCTTGATGAGAGGAGTATCATGTTTGAAAATTATCATAGTTTGCTTCTGGGAACCTGATCTGTGACAATTCTTTAGTTTATTATCTTACAGTTTCAGCACATCTTGTGTCAAGTGACCCGAGCCCAGTGAACTCTGACTAAAGAAATAGCATGTCCTAGAAATATGGTGGCTTCTTCATGTGCCTGTATGTGAGAGTCATACCAAGCAGACAGTCCAGTGAATAGTTTGTACATGGCTCCAGATCAGTACATAGTACCTCCATGCATTTGCTTATGCTGTGCCTTCTACCTGGAGCATCTTTTCATGTTCCTCTTTATCCTAATCACCCTTCTTTACCGTCATTTCTCATCTCAGGAACCACCTTCTTTCCTTGACTTCCCAAGGCTGGGTGAGTTATTTTTTCCTCTCACTCTCAAAGACTCTATGCTTACCTTCCTATTAGTACTAATTACACTGGCTCATCATTTTTTCTTTTTAAAAATGTCTCCTCTACCAAGCTATGAGTTTCTTTAGAGCAAAACTTGCACTCCTAGTGCCCCATTCAGGATCTGGCACTTAGTAGGATCTTGGTAATTGCATGTGGAATGAGTGAATTAATGGAAAACAGAGGAAGCTGCCCTCAAAATGAACTGCTGTGTCCCCTAGTGTGAGCAGATGGCCCAGCTGCTGGGTGCTGGGGCAGAGAGAGGCCAAATCTCCCCATAGCTGCTTAGGATGGAGCATCTTGGGTTGTTTTGGCAGTCCTCAGCTGGCCTGACAGATGGAGGGGCTCTGGAGGCCCCAGGTCCATAAGTCCCACAGGCCTTTAGAGCTTCAGTGCTGCTGAGGGGCCGTAGAAGGTAATAAAACTATTTGGAGAGGGAATGGTTCGTGGTGAAAGCATTCATGCCAGGTGTTGAGCTTCATGCAGATGAAATAACCTGTCCTGGCTGGGTTTTCTGACATCTGCTTGTGTGAGGTCTTGGGGTCAGAGAGCCCAGTGAGACTGCACTGAGAGAAGTCTTGCTTGTTTGAATTAAGCCAGCCAAACCAGAGACTTAGGGACCAGGCAGACAAAAGCACAACTAGAGCTCCCATTTAATGAATCCATATGATGTGTCAAGCACTATGCCAAGCTCTGTGCTTGTGTGTTAACTGCTTTTATTCCTATTTGGCACAACTCCTATTATCTTAGTGGAGAGCAAAGTTCCGAGGGTGTCAGGTAACTTGTCCGAAGCCTCACAGCTCATAAAAAATAGAGCTGGGATTCGAATCCATGTGTCTGACTCCAGGGGCCCAGTTTACCCACTGTATTCTGAGTAGAAAATTCCAGATCTCCTGTGGAGGGGTTAGGTTAAGAGAACTATTTAGTAAATAAAAAGGGCTATTCATATCTTAAAAGTTTGTCTCCCAGTAGTATCACCAGAAGCCCCAGATAGACAGAGGCTTATCTCGAAGAGATGTGTTAAGTGTGCATTCTGTCTAATGGCGTGAACCCCAATTAATTTTTCAGGAAAACCACAAAACTTTTAAGAGAGGTCTGCCAACAGAAACACTGTTGGTTGGAACGGAAAGAAATAAAGGTAGTACAAAATGAAATGCGGCCTTTGGATGCTTAAGCCTCTACAGGGAGGACACAGGCTAAGAAAGTTACGTAGTTTCAAACATGGGCTACATTTTATGACCAAAAACCCGAAGGGTGAAGCCAAGGTCTATGAGGAATTTTTCCCAGGCCTTGAATCTCAGTCAAGGAATTGGCAATGTGTGACCTGTTGGATTTTGGAACCGTTATGGACAAGTGACGCATTCTACCTTCTGTTTTTGTCTCTTTGGGGCATAGGTCTTCAGATTGGCAAGGACTGCAGAGAATCAGACCTGAGGAGCTTCACCTGCACCTGGATCTCATTCACATGAAGACGGCCTGGATTTCTAGATGATATTGCAATGGAATAAAGCTGTTTAGGAGCCTCTGGAAGAGCATACATTTTGCATGTGGAAGGGCGCCTGAAAGCAGCACAAGCAGCATAAATCACTGGGGGCCAGTGGGTGGACGATGGCACCAGCCTGCAAAGCGGCCCCTTATGATTCTTGCCTGTCAGTACTCACTGTATAACCCGCTGTGGGAACAGAGGCCTTGTTCAATTCTTTCTCAAAGTAAGTAGACCTGGCCAGTAGTACACTGATATTTCAGAAGTGATGAAATGTGACTGTTGAGGTTAGGTCTCAAAGACATTAGAGCCACCATCTTGCTCTCCCTAGAATCACTCATTCTGGGGGAAGCCAGCTGTCATGTCATGAGGACACTCCACCAGGCCTACGGAGAGGTTCATGAAGCGAGGACCTGGCAAAGTCAAAGCCAGCACGAACTTCGCAGTTACGTTAGTGAGCTATTTTGGAAGTGGGTGCTCCACCCCAGCCGCGTCTGCAGCCCTGGCCAACATCTTGCCTGCAATCTCATGAGACATCCGGAGCCACAGCCACCTAGGGGAGCTGCTTTCACACTACTGACTACTAGAAACTATGTGAAATAACAAACGTTTATTGTTGCTTTGAAACTGAAATGTTTTGGGGCAATTTGTGATGTAGCAATAGATGATTAATATAGGGTAGAAAATGGCAAATGCTATGCGCTGTCCTTGAGATCTCCAATGAGAAGAAAGAGGCCCACGGGGGCTTGGGAATCTGCCTCAGATGTAAGACTCAGGAACCCCGGTCCTTGGGAGCCCAAGAGTCTGTAGAAAACATGGGAAACCTGGACCAGAACGCCTTCTCAAGAGAACAAGGTAATCTATTACACTGTACAATGCTTTATTTTGGTTATCTAATCTGCCTTCTCTATGGTCTCATAAGAATCTCATTAGACTCTAGAATAGGAAGCAGGGTACATTTTCTCCATTGAGGTATCTTTTAAACCTGACTTAAGTTTTGTGTAATTGCATAAATCATTTGCATTTGCTCTGTGTGGAGTTTACAGTTTGTGTTTTGTCTGCAGCTTAAGTTCAGTAAACTGGTACCTTAGTAATTAGCCCAAGTTGTTAAACAGGAGAGATACTACAGCATGAGAGTTATTCTTCTGGGGAATACAGACTCAAGCAGTCTTAAGTCTGTCCTTTGCATGATGCCTTCCTGAGTGAACCACGTGTCTGGGTCATCCAAACCGCACATGGAGTGATCCCAGCCAATGAGGCTTCTTGTTCAAGTATGGACCTATCTTGCAGTGCTAGCCCAGGAGAAGGACAGACCTCGGGACTTGTTCAATGATTTTTATTGTTTTTGGAAGATTGGAAAGAATTACAATAATTTGTTTATTGAACATTGGCCATGTACCAGGCTTCTGTAGAACCTTTTGCATAGATTATCTTTCGATCCCAGCAACAACCCTGTTTTACAAAATGGGAAACATGAGGCTCAGACATCTAGTAAGAAGTTGAAAATATAGAACTGCAGTTCAAAAGAGAAGTCATAGCCAGAGCTGCTGATTAGTAGTGTTATATACAAAGTTATAAAATTGATACAGCATGACAAAAAATCACAGAGTGGATATAGTATGGAGAGAGGGGAAGATGATGAAGGGATTAGTTTGTAAATAGACCACATTATGAAGTGGAGGAGGAATGGTTCCTAGGGAAATGTCGTCGGGGGGAGAAAGGGGAAATCAGGATTGTGGAGTGCCATGGGAAACAAATGGTGTTGTGATGTCTTGTTGATGTGCCAACTTGGCTAGGCTAACGTCCTCCGTTATTTAATCAAACACTAATACAGGTATTTCCGAAAAAGTGCTTTGTAGATGTGATGAAATGCCATAATCAGTTGACTTAAAGGGAGATTATCCTAGATCATCTGGATTGGACTGATTCAATTAGGTGAACGTCCCTCAGAGCAGAGCGGAGACCTTCCTGAAGAACAAGAAATTTGCTGGTTGGCAGCAGCTCCAATCCGTGCACCGAGGTTCTAGCCTTCTCCTTCCGATAGCCGGTCTGTGAATTTCAGACGTGCCTGCCCACCTCCCACAACTGTGTAAGCCAATGTCTTACGGTAGATCCAGGGTATATCTCCTTTCAGTTCTGCTTCTCTGCCTGAAGCCTGAAGGCAAGTGCTGAGAAGGAAGCATGTTAATAGAGTGTAATACCATACAGACCATATCCCTGTGATTCTCTGAGAGCGTGCCCCAGACCACTGGCTTCGTTCAGTTCCTTCGGTACGTAAACTTGGAGAATGTTGCTTCAACAAAGGTAAAAAGTTTTCCCTGATATTATTAAAATAATACATAGTGAATGTTAGCTATGCGTCAGGCACTTCACTGATTATATTTTTTGCTTCCAACATTTCTATTTTTTTCCTTTTTTTGATACTTATGATTTTTAACTGCCTAGTTTTGTTTCTTATCTTCTGCTCTTGTTCTATGGATTTTATTTCAGCTTATATTTCTTTTAAAAATTTACATGTTTTAAAAAAATCTTTAGCCAAAGATATGTTTATTGATTTGAGAAAAAGAGAGAGGGATGTGAGAGAGAAACATTGATCATTTGCCTCCCATATGTGCCCCGACTTGGAATTGAACCTGCCCTTGGGCAACTTAGGCCCAGGCTCTTAGTCCTAAACTCTGCAATTCAGGTAAGCGCCCTGACCAGGGATCAAACCCGTAACCCACTGGTGTACAGGATGATGCTCCAACCAACTGAGCCATCTGACCAGGGCTACATGTTTTAATGCTTTTATTATCTCTATTTCCTTAGATATTAATTCTCCCATTGTTTCATTAATAGGATCTGTATAAAGATGTTGATTTTTAAATTTGCTTCGTAATTTTTGTTTGCGTGTTCATCTGGACTGTGAATGCCTTCTCTCCTTTTCCTTCACTTACCATGGGGCCGTGGTTGTCTCTGCCTGGCCTCAACTGTGCACGACTCAGAAACTGGTCTTACATTCACAGCTCAGAGCTCTCACTCCCCAAGGACAGAGCAACTTCAGCTCCTGCTTCAGAGAAAACATATGCCTGGTTGCTGGATAATCATGTATCCTTTCTCCTTCCATCATGGAGCCACAGCTCAGATATGACTGAAATTCTTGAATAAATGATGGCAATTTTTAACTTCTGTTTACAGGGCAGGCAGGAGCACAGTCACAGCCTCTGACCTCACTTGGGATATTGTCTCTTTCCCCTGGCTCATGTGAAAAATGTTCAGTTTCAGTTCTTCTGTGGGAATTGAATGCCTCATTCTCATACCTGATTCTAGCTCAGTGCCTGGTGAACTGTTAGTTTCAGTCCCCACTTAGAATTGTGGAATTTTATTCCATTCTTAGTTCGAAGAGATTTGAATATTGTGTCTGAGCATGATTACACATATATTTTTAATACTTTAGAATATTTTAATGCCACTTACGTAAGTTTGGAAAAGAAGCGTAGGTCATTTGGTGACCCAGAAAGCAGTTCATTAGCACCTCATTTGCATTATTTCATTTAATCTTCATAATAACCCTGCGAAGTTACTCTTATTGTCTTCACTTTTTAAATGAGAAAACCTGAGGTTCCAATAGATGATGTGGCCTTTACAAAGTCATTCACATAGTCAGCAGGAGGAGATCCAGGTCACATCCAGGCAACATGAACCCAGAGCTCCTGCCCTTAACCACTGCCATACGCTGAGCCTGTAAGATACTGATAGGCATTGTAAATCTCCAAGGGTTGCTGTGCAGAGTTCCCCAAATTCATTTTTACCATATATCTGTTAAGCTTTTAAAAAATAACTGTGGCTCAGAAGATGTACTTTGGGAAATGTTCTTGCAGGGACTGAGCAGTATAAAAGTTGAGAAGCCATTGAAATTGGCTGTGTAGTAGTCAGCTCCTGATAGGTAAGGCTGTGGTAACAAACATCTCCTGAAATATCAGTACCTCATCAAACAGTAAGACACTACTTCTCTCTTACGATACGTTTGAGCAATTGCAGTTTGGCTGCAGCTCAGCCTGGTAGGACTTTCATTTTGGGACTCCCAAAGAAGGAGCCATTCCAATCTCAGATATGCTATTCTCATGGCAGAAGGGAAGTTCAAGAGATCAGGTGAGATTTGCAAGACACATTAACTTCTGCACGGACACAGCACACCTCACATCTGTTCACTTGCCACTTGCTGGAGAATGTCTGATGGTCAGGCCCAAAGTCAATGAGATGGAGATGTATAGTCTCAGGTAATGAAGGAGTAAATAATTCCAACAATAATGTAATCTGCCACACAAAATGGGGCCAGTGAGGGCCCTCAAGCAGGCATTTTTCAGTTGGGGGAGTTGGAAATTATATAAAGGTTTTGAGGAAAGCATGGGGTGTGTGTGAAAGTGGGGGCCAATGAAGGGCGTGTGAGCCAATGATTTTTAGGATTTCATATGGCCACATGGATCAGAAACAGAACCCATACAGCCTAGGACACAGTAATGGAGGTACCAAGTGGAATGTGGAGGTACCTGGATATTCTCTCAGACAGGGGTTCCCAACCCCTGGTACCAGTCCAGAGTCTGTTAAGAAAACTGGCTGCAAGGGAAGCTCACCTGAGCTCTGCCTCCTGTCCCTGCCCCGCCTCACCAGGGCCCAAGGAAAAACCAGTCCCTGGTGCCAAAAAGGTTGGGGACCCCTGCTCTCAGATATCAGCCCCCACCCCATGTTAGAGATGCGTTGCTGCCTTGCTCATTCAGAGAGCTCTCTCCACAAACTTTCTTTGAATCCATTTATAAATCTTCATTTACTTTCCCTCCCCCTTTCAGTTGCACCCTAGTCAGCAGCTGATGATGCCCACCCTATTACCTGAATGCGATGTCATCTTTAGTATCATTCAAGAAATAACACTTAACAGTTGTTAAATAGGAGAGTTTGTTTTAGAATGCTGTTTATCTTTTCCTTCTTTACAAAGGTGATTAAGATTTATTTTTACTAGGATGGAAACAGGCTGCATTGATTTCTGCCCCATGGAGAGCTGGAAGGACACTTACATTAGCCAGAGAGGAGGTCAATCCTTTCCTCACTGCTGTGGAGGCTACACCATGCTTCCCAGGTCATGTTTAGTGGGTAAACAGAGTCAGAATTGTTTTGTTTGGTACAGAGCAGCAAACCTTGAAGTCAGAGAATGTGACCTCTCTGTGCTCAGTATGCAGACTATTTTGAAAAGTTCAGCTCTTGGTCAATTTCTTCTAGGACGACGACCAGGGAAGAGGGTGACTTGCCCCAAACCAGCCCTGACTGTGGCTGGGATCTGTACTTCCTTTTCTCTCTCATCCTTCACACCTGGCACTCTCACACTCTGTGTTCTATCTTGTAAGAGATACTGCCACATTTTTAAGTATTCCCTATAGCAGCATCCCACTCCCAGGTATAAAATCTCTGCTAGTTTCCTATCACTGCTGTAACAAATTGCCAGGTACTGGGTTGCTGAAAACAACACAGATTTATTATCTTAGAGTTCGGAAAGTCAGGAGTCTGAAATGGGCCTTAGGGGACTGAGAGCAAGGTGTTGACAGAGCAGCACTCCTTTTGGAGGCTCTAGGGGAGGATCCATTTCTGTGCTTTTCCAGCTTTTAGAGGCTGCCTGTACCCCTTGACTCACAGCTCCCTACCATCTTCAAAGTCCTGTCTTTCTTAAGATGTCATCTCTCCGGTTCTAATTCGTCTGCTTCTTTCTCCTCCATTTAAGGATTCTTGTGACTACATTGAGTCCATCTGAATAATCCAGCATAATCGCTTCATTTTAAGGCCAGCTGGTTAGCAACTTTAATTCCATCTGCAACTTTAATCCCCCCTTGTCATGCTGTAACATATTCATAGGTTCTGGGGATTAGGACATAAACATTCTTGGGGGGGGGGGCATTATTCTGTCTACCATAACACTTAAGTCTTTTGCTTTTGTCAAATACGCAAATGGAGATGATTTTTTATCTGTTTGGAAATCCCTACGGGTGAGGGCATGAGAGGAATAGGTAGTGTATAATATAAACAAGCTCAAATTATTTCTATGACATTCTTATTCTAGAGAGTTCTTTGGCCACTGCAACAATGTAAATTTTTTCATTTTTTGGCTACATTCTCTTTGTAGTTCCCAGCCACCTTGACCGGAGAGACTAAGAAAAGCTTGGTGAATTAATTAGGGTTCTCGAGAGAAACAGAACCAATGGGACATATAGATTCGTTAGAGGAATTGGTTCATTTAATTATGGAGGCTAGAAATTCCCATGATCTGCCGTCTGCAAGCTGGAGAACCAGGAAAGCTGGAGGTATGATTCAGCCCGAGTCCACAGGCCTGAGAATCTGGGGGCTGATGATGGGAGTCCTGGTCTGAGGCTGGAAGACTGAGAACCAGGAGGGCTGATGTTTGAAGGCAGAGAATGGATGTCCCAGCTCAAGCAGAGAGTCAATTCACCCTTCCTGCCCCTTTGTGTTCTGTGTAAGCCCGCAATGGATTGGCTAATGCCCGTCCACACTGGCAGAGGTGATCTTCTGTATTGTCTATGGGTACAAATGCTGGTCTCTTCTGGAGATGCCCTCACAGATACACCCGGAAATGATGTTTTACTAGCTCTCTGGGTGCCCCTTAGCCCAGTCCAGCTGACATAACATTAACTGTCACACATGGTAAGAGCTAAAGCTGGGGAGGTGGAGGGGAGGAGTCCAAAGATGGCAGGTCATGTGGGGTATTGGAAAACAAGGTGAGGATTTGGGCATTTATTCTGGGATCCCTGGGAATGTTACTGGTTCCCATCTCCTCCTCCTCTTCATGGAGAACAAGATGTTTCTCTATTTCTAGCTCTTGGTACAGTAAAATTTTCACCACAGTCATTAAGTGAGTAAGTGAATGAATGAATGGATATGTTTCATGCATGTTTTATATATATGTGTGTGTATCTATCTATCTATCCACCCATATATGAATATGACCTTTGGTTTCCACCTTCCCACACGTGGCACTTATTAGCATGGAAGAATAAAGGGAGTTTGACAGAAGCCAAGCTATATTGCAAGCAAAGCAGTTAGAGCATATTTCACCTTCTGGAAATGTGCCATACAGGCTTCACGGGGGACAGGCCGGTTCCTGGAGAAGCATTTAGCTGTTAAAAGAACCTGACATTAGATTTAAATTGACTGATGAAATGGCATCTGATTTGCTTACTGCCAGAGAGTCCTTGGTAGCTCTTGGAAAGGCCCAAATTTCTTATTTCTCAGGGGGAGTGAGAGGACTATTAATAGGCAAATCAATAGATTAAGAAAGGGTTGCTAGAAATTCTGAATCCAGAAGCATGAAATGCTCTTAAATTCCAAAATTTTCCAATAGAATGTCTGTAATAAATGATAACAATGGCTAGAAAGACTGCACAGTAACATAAAAAATGCTTATTATCAAATAGCAGGTGGAGAATAAAGCAACATACGAAATCATGTAAATGAGTTTAATGTTTATGTAAAAATATGCCTAGGAAAAATGAGGGAAGTACCACCATCACAATGTGAATGTTAGGATGGTGGGTCTGTGATTAATTTGTTTGCTTATAAAAAATAAAAATAACTAAACTTCCTTGAGCATTGAGCATGTGCCTGGCATTATATTTAGCAATTTGTGTGGATTATACTATTTAATCTTCATAATAATCCTGTGAGGTAGGTAGGTAGGAGCTTAGCTGGGAATGAGGTGGAGAAAACTAGTTCCATGGTTTCCTGAAATCCACGTAGGCAATGTATTAGTCAGTATAGGAATAGGTTATGCTGCAGTAACAAAATCCCAATCTCAGTGATGCCACAAAGTAAAAGCTTATCTGATGTGGTTCACATAGCTTTCCTTGATGGTTCTGCTCAAAGGGTGATTTAGGGACCTTTCATGTTCCTATCTTGTAACTCTGCCCTTTCAAAGTCCTTATGTCCATCCACACAGAGTTCTACACAAACATAAGCTTACTATTCTGTTTGCAACTGGCTTTTTTCTACACTCAATGTGTTGGAGATCTTTCCAAAGTATTAACGTGTAGATTGGCATTTTGTTTTTTTTTTTTAGATACAGCTGAGAGCTTCCACTATCTTATATTTTCCTAATCATTTGTAATAAAGTCATATTTCTTCTGTAGTAGTAATAATAGAATGTCTAAAATAACATTAGACAAAATTGTCATAATAGCAACTTATTAAGGGATGATTATTAAGTGCCAACACTATGTAAGTCTTTACTGATTATCTTATTTAATCCTTTGGTAACTCTGTGAGATTGGTGTTATTCCTGTATTTAACAAACGAGGAAACTGAGGCTTAAATGGATTAAGGAACTTGGCTCAATATATTATATTTAGTAGGTGGTAGAGCCAGGATTTGAATGCAGACTTGACTTTCTTCAAAAGCTATTCTTCTAACAACTAGTCCTTAATGTTTCCAAGTATTTATCAAAGTCCATTCTTTATAAGACCCAGTAGAAGTCACTGAGTCACATTTAGTGATGAGAGTGACAAGACCTCATGTGAAAGTTAAGTGATGATGAACTGGCTTAACCACCACACAGGACAGAATTATAAGACATGCCATGGGGGAGTGACGGGCTAAGTGCCTCAGCAGCAGATCAGGTCATATTTTCTTTTTTGTCCAGAGTTTGGGGTGAGCTCTTTGAACTGGAACAGTTAGTGTCAGAGACTACAAAGGTCCTTTAAATTGCTCCAGGACAAGAGTCCTAAGCTTAGCTGAGTACGGTAAGAGCTAACTCAGTCTCTTATCTGTGCCTCTTTTCTTTCTATGGGATTTAGAGTCCTCATTTTTTTCGGTTCAGTACTGAACCCTGATATTATTCCCTGGTTAAAACAGTATGCTACTTTTGATTCACAAATTTAGTAAAAATAATTTATACTAGCTTAAATGATAAAGGAAATTTATCAACTCATGTAACAGTCATTCAGAGATATCATCAGGTATGGTTTGATCAGGGTGTTGGTTATGTTTTTTTTTTGTGAGTTATCTGGTTGGTTTTATAATGTGTCAACTTGGCTGAGTTGAACTACATTTTCCAGAATTCCCTTTCCTATTATGTTTCTTATTTGGGTGGATCACAAAAGACGTCATCAGACAAGTTATAGAGGACAATGTCGGGGTGGGCGTGGTAGGACACAATGGCGGCGAACTACAACCTGGAAAAAGACGGCTGACGTCAGGCCAGAGAGCCGAAATGGCGGGCTTTGCCATTGCAACCTGAACCTGAGGAGAACCACCAATGGTATACTGCCACTTGGTTCAAAGGGATCAATCCCCAGTGAAGAGAACCACCCAGACTTGGGGTATTAACCCCCCCACCCCCGTGCTCTTTGTTTGGGGTGACTTCCCCGGCCCCGCCCTGTGGACCGAGGAACCTTGCCCGGGTGCGCAAACCCCAATAAAGCTCTATACTGCCTGATTTTGTGGCTGATTGGCATTTCTTCCTTGGCGGAGCCTAAATAAAACCTTACACAGAAATGAGGCATCTGCCATTTTTGCTTTTTGTCCTCAGAAGCTCAGAGAATTGAGGCAGGCACCTGCATTGAGGAGTGCATCAGACACACTATTTCACAATCGCCTGATCTATCTCTAATCTCAGGCTCAGGAGTTTCCAGCTTTGGCGACGTGTCCCGGAACCACAAAACCTCCGGCCTGGGGATGAACATGGGCCACCAATCCAGGCTCGCTCTCCCTAATGGGGAATCTTTTCTCGGAGTTCTTACTGGCCTTTTGTTTTGAAAAGGGGCAGACCATTCAATCACCTCAACGATGTTCTAATAATGTTGCACGTCATTTCTGGGCTCAGGTTCTGGATTTCAATCCCTGCCTCCCAGGAGGATTCTTGACCTTGAAAGATTGAGTCACTTCTTACTAAGACATTTCTGTCTTCCTGGGAGCAGTGGGAGAAGTACTCTGGGTTGGGTGAGAAGGGTCCTTGTCACATACTTCCCGCAGGGTGAAATGCCTCCTCCCAACTGATTTGCATAAACAAGAGAGTCTGGAAGTCAGTCTTCCCAGAGCTGAGAAGCCGGAGTGCCATGCCGGTCCACTTGGACAAAGACGAGTCTCCAGTTGCTCTTGAGAAGGAATACAATTTCTGCCTTGCCGAACACCTCCTTGGACTTGAACTGTGTGTGTCTTTGAGGGAGGATCTGTCATTGTTCACCTGGGGGATGCCCATGAAGCTGCTCCTGGGATCTCAGACAGAGCCTAAAGCCCATTTCACATCCAAGTGAGTAAGTGCAGTGAGGTTTATTCAATAAATACACATTTCTGCTGGGTCCAAGTGTACTGGGGAAGACATGGGGAAGAGATGAACTTAAAGGATGGGCAGGATTTCTAGGGGGGTGGATAACGGCCTGGGAAGGTAGGGGTGCCATGAATAAAGGCATAGAGGGGAAACCGAGAGGCTTCCGGGCCTAGGGGAGGTGATGAACCTGGGAGCAGAGGCCTGAGCTCTGGCCCTGCCACTGTCCACTGTGCTGTCCTGTATCCAACGCAAAGCAAACCCAGATTTGTCAGTAAGCGGAGACTTTGTTCAGCTGATCATTTACGAGGCAAAGAATGGGAGTGTGGAGGGCTGGCGTCTGGCCAATCAAAGGTAAAATCAGTAGGGGCGTCTGTGTGTTTTATGGTCATATGAGGTGGGTGGTCCTTTGTAGTAATCTGTTTGTGTTCCAGGAACACAAAGGGATGGGGGGATTTCTTCACTGTTTTCTAAGATCATAAGACTCAGGACAACTCAGCCTTGTCACCAGATTCTGATGGGGTCCTTTCAACAACTCTTTGCTTCTGAAAGCTTTGCTGGTGACTGCTCACGTGTGACCTTCTTCAGAGTCTTGTCCTTGGGCAGGGGGTCCTCTGGGGTGGGTGGGGTTCCACCCTATAGCTAGAGATGCCGGGGCAGTGTGGCTCCCCTGGCCCCCCTGTGCCCCATAGCCGGTGACTGAATGGAGTGCTAGTATCCAATCGCAGGTCCTGTGCCTGAAGCTGGACACAGCCTGAGGGTGATTTATGCCCCAGAGCTCCCAGCAGCCAAGACTTTATCAGAAGCTGCATCTTTGTCCATTCCTCTTCTATCCTGCTCCCCCCAAGCCCTTACCAGTTTTCTCAGAGCACCTTTGCAACAACCCCCTTACACTCACATCCTTTGCTTAAGCCCGGATCCTGGGAAAACCAAACTAAGGCAACCTCAGTTGCCCACCTGTGCTTTAGGATAGACCAGTGCCTTTAACACCCTGTTTTGACTACAGATCCCTTCTCTGTACAAGGTTCTCTTCAGCAGGCCCAGCAGACAGAAGTGGGGTTGCTGAAGCTGGTGTGGGGTGGAGACCCCCAACCCCTCCATTTTCCCCACCACCCTGCCTGACTTTGGGAGCAGACCCCCAGCTGCCCTGTGGATGCTGCTCTCCTTTCTGCCCTCTTGGGACCCCTCTGATGAGTGTAAGAACTCTGGCCTGAAGATTGCCTTCCAGCTCTGGTTCCGCAATCTCTTTGATATCGAGTGCTATGTTTCTTGCCTCAGGCTTTAGGCTGGAAGTGGCCCCAGGCTCCTGAGCTCAGGGTACTTCCAACGGGATTGCCAGTGTCCTGATTTGGCCTTTGTCCCACGGGCATTGTCCTTCCACAAGGCAATGCCCTGAGACCCTGCATTTGCAATAAGGATCCCACAGTAATTAGGGCCCCATGGAGTCCTAATTATTATTTTAAATTTGTGCTCATAGATTTATGTCCAACTCTTGGTGACTCAAAGACACCCATCCTTGGGGTGCAACTTCAGGATCCAGGTTTCCAGGTATGAATCATCCTGTGCAGCCCAAGGACGTATATGGGGGCTCGTCTGTATGAGCATATGCCTTGCTCAAGCAAGACACTGGCTGTGGCAGAAACTGAAGGGAAGCTGCAGAGGCTGGGTGGGTTTGAGCATTAAGATGATCCTCATTCTTCTCCTGTGGGTATCAATGCCAACAATATTCTTGATCCCTTTAATACCAGTTGAGACGTTACTGTGTACCGGGCATTGTGCTGAAAGCATCTAACCTTCATGACAGCCCTGGGAGGTAGGTTCTATCCTTATTCCCATTTTACAAATGAAGTAACTGAGGCTCAGCGGTTTGTGCAAGACCACACAGCTGATGTGTTGGAGTCGGGTTTCAACCCAGGCAGTCTGACTACCCACCACCCTCTCCTCTAGTTAGCAGGCTCTGGTGCCTCTCCAGATGTACTCAGGAGGTGGCCTGTGTGCACATAGGTGTGTAGTTGTGTGTGTGAGCTCATGCACGTGTGCAGGCTGGGGAGGCAGGGCAGTGAGAGCACCTGTGGGAGAGGAAATACGATCTCTGCTGCATGTGGGCACGGGGACTGCAGCCAGGCAGAGCGCTGGCCTGTTCTAGCTCACTTTTATGTTTTTATTTAGAAGCTTCAATACCAGAGCTGATGGCAGAAAATGTGCAGTAAAACTCAGGGAGGCCGCTGGGTAATGGCCCCTGTAAAGTGTTAATTGCCTATTGAGACTGCAGACTTTGTCGATGGGGGGATCTGAGCTATTGACAGGCCCTTATTTATTTCGGGCTCACAAAGCGGGCTCCGCCTCCGAACAGGCTTCCAATCAGTCACGCTTCCCTGGGCCCGCCAAGAAGCATCAGTAGCTGTCTGCTCACTGCCTTAACCCTTTGAAGCTGCTGGTGCTGTGGCCTGAGGGGTTGGCTTATCCAAATGTCTGATCACAAGGGGACCTCCAGCCACAATGGGCATGACGGGAAGTCCCCGAGGTCAAGTGCTGAGCCTGTGCCAGGCACCAAGCTATGGGCTTTGAACAGGTGGGTAGCATTCATCTGTACTTCTAGAAGGGGAAGCCTCGGCTCACAGAGGTTGAGCGAACTGCTTGTTATCACAACTTGTATATTGAGCATTATTATGGGCTAAATTGTGTCCCCTCAAATTTATATGTTGAAGTCCTCACCTTCCATACCTTAGAGGGTGCTTGTTTTTGGAAACAGGATCTTTAAAGAGGTGATTAGGTTTCTTGGGGTCAATGGGGGAGGCCCTAATCCAGTGTGACAAGTGTCTTTATAAGAAGAGGAGGTTAGGACACAGACACAGAAGGATGCCCATGTGAAGACATAGGGAGAAGACGACAGCCACCTATAAACCAAGGAGAGGGACCACATGAGAAATCTATTCTTCCGACCCCTTGATCCAGCACTTCAAGCCTCCAGAACTGTGAGAAAGTAAATTTCTGTCGTCTCAGCCACCTAGTGGGTGGTACTTCATGGCAGCCCTAGCAACATAATACAAATCCCAACCATTTGCCAAGGGCACGTACTGAGAATATCCCAGAGGAGGGGATCCAAGAGAGGCAAGGCCTGGACCCAAAGGAGCAGTTGCTAGAGAAGAAGATGCCCACGTGCATGAGCACACCACTCCTCTGACATGATTTGTTTTGCCTTTTGAAGGACAAGACCGCTCTGGTTACTGTGCAAAGAGACTGGATGACGGATAGCTGGAGGCAAGAGTGGAGCCAGGAGACTGGGGAGGCTCCGCCCACAGGGCGAGAGAGGAGGGTGGTTTGACGGAGAGTGATGGTCATGGAGGAGGAAAGAGCGAAACAGATTTGAAATCGATTTTGAAGATGGAATTGACAGAACCTGCTGATGGATTGGGACTGAGGTGAGAGGGAGGGAATTGACAAGGATGGTGCTCCGGTTTCTGGCTTGAGCAACCTGGTCTTCGCAGGAGCCATCTACCAGGAGGGGAGACATGAAGAGGAATCGATTAGATGGCAGATGGTCCCTTGCTTTAAGTGAGCTGTCCTCTATCTAGGGGAAATTTATTGAAAGAAGGCTATATGAATCTATTCCTTTTCCCCACACTTCATGCACACATACAAGTTTTATATGAACTAGGAATTATGTAGTGGCTGTTTTTTCTATATGAGAACCAGACTATTTTGCCAAGGGTAACACCAAATTTCCCTAATCTTCTTTATTCAAAGCCCTATAATTAGTCCTGACCAGCACCACCCCACTGTATGCATTTTACAATTTACGTTTCATCCTGTAACTTCTCTATAAAGTGTGTGTTTTATTGTGTAACATAAACATTATCATTTGAGCTTCTTTGAAGTGTACGAGTCAATGGCATTGAGAACATTCATTAACGTACAAGCATTGCCACCACTGTAGTTCAGGAACTTTTGATCACCTTCAGAAGAAAGCTTGTACTTATCACACTGTCATTCCTGATTCCCCTAGCCCCTCAGCTCTGGCAACTATTCATCTGCTTCCTGTCTCTATAGATTTGCCTATTCTGAACATTTCATATAAATGAAGTTATACCCTATGTGGCCCTTTGCGTCCAGCTTTTTCACTTACCTTAATGTTTTCAAGATTCCTTCACATGTATCACCCACTGTATCAGTACTTAAAGCCTCCAGGACTGTGAGAAAGTAAATTTCTGTCGTCTCAGCCACCTAGTGGGTGGTACTGCATGGCAGCCCTGGCAACATAATACAAATCCCTTAATACAAACCCCGTAATACAAAACCCCATAATACAAATCTTCTCTAGCAACTGCTCCTTTGGGTCCAGGCCTTGCCTCTCTTGGATCCCCTCCTCTGGGATATTCTCAGTACCTGCCCTTGGCCACATGGTTGGGATTTGTATTATGTTGCTAGGGCTGCCATGAAGTACCACCCACTAGTACTTTCTTCCTTTTTATGGCTAAATAGTATGCCATTGTATATATATACCTCATGTGTTTTATCCATTCATCAATTTTTGGGCATTTGAATGTTTTTACCTTTGGTTAACACAAACAGAGCTGTTATGAACAGTTGTGTACAAATTTTGGTTTGGACATCTGTTTTCAGTTCTTTTGGGTATACACCTAGAAGTGGGTCATATAGTGATTCTATGTTAACTTAATGAGGAACCTCTATGAGGCATATTGAGTTAACTGTTAACTCCCATTTCAGAGAAGAGGAAACAGAGGCTCAGAATGACCTCAATTACCACCTATACGTTGTCAAATCTCAACTCTTTAACTTCCGCCCCAAAACCCTCCATGATCCTTACACTCATACATTTGATGCCTGGTGGACATTTCTACATCGGTATCTGACAACATCTCAAATCAAGTGTGTCTAAAATTGACTTACCATCTCTTTCCACTCATTCTCGTAATAACTCTCATTCCTATTTCCCAACTCAGAGAATGATACCACTATCCTATTAGCCATCAGCTGGCCATCGCCTTTGCCTCCCAAGAGATGGTGTATTATTAATTGTGCAACCATGGGTAAGTTATCAATCTCTCTATGCCTGGTTTCTCTGCCCAGAAGGTGGGAGAAAACCTCATCGGGTTGTGTGAGGATCAAGTGAGACTTCTCTCTGTCTCTGTCTCTGTCTCTCTCAGAGGGTAGTAAGGGTATTGAACATTGAGCATTAAGATTTATACAGTGATCCATTTTGATCAATATCATCATTATCTCTGTCTACCTTATCAATGTGTCTGATATACACTGTGGTTCAACATGTCATTATTAATATGGACACTATTGAGTAAGATGTATTAACATTCCATGGAACTGGTATTTCACAGAATGTGTTTGAAAACAATGGTGAACTCTAGCAATGCAGCATAAGAAATACCTCACTTCTATGGAATCAGAGCACCGAGGGGTGAAGCCCAGGAATTGGCACAATTAACAAATACGCCAGGGGTTTCTGATACTCAGCCAAGTTTGGGAATTATCACATTTAGGTAATTATATCATGTTATTAGTAAATACCTTGAAAACATGTTGATAATTTCAATCAAACATAAGCTTGGCCATTTCCCTTCCCCGAATCTAACAAAAGCATCAAATCATGAATCTTCTGATAAGTCTCAATTTCTTTGCACAATTTCTGTTGAATTACTTTCTGTTAAATTACTTCTGTGGGGAAGTCTTTCCTACCTGGTCCCTACTAGTTGTCTTTTTAAAGTTGTACCTTTGCTGTCAGGAATGAGAGCATCTGGATGTTAGATCAGCAATGGCTTCACTCACTTAGACACGCCATTGACTCTACCGCTGGGCACTCTGTAACTTACCTTGTCCTTTCTGTTGGAAAGTGTGACTAGTCCTGATTGGTCTTAGGTCAAGGAAACAAGTGTTGTGTGTGCAAATGAGCTTGGAGAATGCAAGGTACAACAAAGTAACCTAGGTTCCTTTCCTTGGAACTTTGAATATGGTAATGAGCACTGGGTATCCTAAAATGCAAATGAGCTACAAGTTCAAGTAGCTCAGGCTGGACAAGAAGGGAAACCTCTCAAAGGGAAGAGTTTCTGTGTGGTTAGTTTCTGACACCCCCATCTGTTTTGTCAGGGGCAGAAGCAAAGTAGAGGAAGGCTTCTGGAGGCTCTGTTCTGTAGAAGGGGTCAACACAGGGAAGAGGGAGTGGTAGTGGGGGCTACTAGACATCAAGCATCAAGATCTACTTATTGATCCATTTTGATTAACATCCATCAATATACTTATGTTCTGAGTGTCTGGCTCTGAAAAGAACCACTTTGGCTTTAGATGAAGGCCTGCCAGGTCTTCCAATGAGTTGGGCACTGAGGCTGCCACCATGTCAGTGTCACATAGATGTCTCAGTCATACCACCCGTCGGTAGAAGTGTATGTGCATCCATCTTCTCCATCATCTTCTCCATGAGCCAATGATGGCAATTCCTATGTTTTATTTATCTCTGTTTTCCGCCCCCTTGTATAGTGCCGGGCACACAACTTGTGCTGGCCAGTGTTTGCCTGCTTCATCCAACCACCAGGACACTCTGTTTTGTAGGAAGGAAAGAGAGAGGAAGGCAAGGAAAGAAAAAAGAAAGCTTGAGAAGCAAGACAGCTGGTAAATTCTTAGTGACAAGAGGAAATCAGGAGAGGACTCTAAGCTCCAGGAGCTGCACAGCCATTTCTATCCAGATTGTCACCACTAGAGAGCACAGCACACCAAGGAAGAGGGTCTGCCCAGGCCTGGCGCTGGCCCAGCCGGCTCTGCTCAGCCCCCACTCTACCTCTCCTGGCAACATCCCAGTGAGCAGTGGGGACTTGGATGAAGCTCAGCCCTGCCTCAGACACTTTGCAATCTTAGGCCTAATTAAAACACCACAGCCGGTTTGAACCCCGCATTAAAATTTGATGAGGAATTGATCAGCCAAGCAAACAGGAAATTTAGCCGTGAATGAAGGTAATGTTTGCTCAAATGTGTAATGAGGCCCACAGGGGATATTTGTGGGGACCACAGTCATGTCTGGAGCTACTCTGGCCCTTCAATTCCATTTTCCCCACGCGTTTCTCCCTTCAAAACATCCCAGGATGCTTCTGGAAGGAACAGGGAACTGGGAAAATTTTGGTTTGACTTCAAAATTTTCTTTGAAAACTGAAGGAAATAAAAAATCCTCAACAGGTCACTAGAACAGTAGTAGCACGGGAGAGGCAGACTTGGGGGAGATGGCCATTTGTCAGCTGATGTCCTTAGTTGTCCTGATGTCCTGGAATTGGTTTGGAAGTTCTATCAGAAAGGTCAAACAGAAGGAAGCCTCAGGTCCTCTGGGTTACAGGGACTCTGACTGAGAACATCACTATAAAGATTAGGCAGAAACACTGGAAGCTTAAAACTTTCTTTGGATATGTCCAAGACACCTTAACCAAGAGAAGGGAGGAATCCAGAGTGATATTTCTTTTTCTTCTTTTTCTGGCTTCCATGAGGACATTTTACCCTAAGAGTGGTGATGTGCCCCCAGCTTCCCCTTTTTCATCATCCCCATCTTCTCCCCAATACCTGCTATCACTCATTCCTCATCTTCATTTCCATCTCAACTCCCAGTGTTATCTGTTCTCATCCCTGCTTGCATCTCCATTCCCTGACATTCATTCTTTTCCCTGCATCACTAAGATTATCACCATTCTCTGCATCACAAAATATCCCCATCATTGGTTTGGCAGAAGCAACAAAATTTGGTTGGCCTTTCTTTCACTCATGGATGCATAAATAAGTTTGTTGTGCTCTTTAGGATTTCTACGATATTCCCTGTTCCTTAGTTTCAAGATGCGTGCCCTCTTACCTCTTATGTTTTAATGCCTCTGAACTTATAATGTCCCCTAAAAATCTCAAAAGACAATTTCCAGCCACAGGAAAGAAGAATGAGTTATGACTGTCTTGTCATTGCCTTAGTTTTCTCTTAGATTATGTCATTGGATTTTCAAAGATGAGAGAGTCTGGTGTGACTGATTCCTATGTTAGATACATAATACCTAACTAAAACAATGACTGATTTCCAAGTGCAGCTGTTCAAGTTCCTTTCATATGAAATTCCATTAAGGAAAAAAACAAGAGTTTCAGTTCAACCAAATAGGAAGTGTTGACAAAACCCTGATATTCTTCAATATGTTTCAGATGATAATGTCATTCATAAAGTCCCTAAAACAGCCAGGACTGGGGGCATAATTTTAGGGTGACCAACATGTCACCAGCTAAACTGCTGGCAGTCAGAAAGATTCATTCAGGAGACCCTTTGGGCACTAAATGTAATTATCAATTATCTTTTACTATGGATTGGATATTTTAAATTTAATTTTATAAATGTCTATTGCTGATCCCTTTGAAATTTATAGATTTATATATATTTATTTTATATCTTATTAACTAACAAAATTATATTAGTCTTTCAAATTCTTTTTTTTTAAGATTTTATTTATTTATTTTTGGAGAGGGGAAGGGAGGGAGAAGGAGAGATAGAGAAACATCAATGTGTGGTTGCCTCTCATGTGGTCCCCACTGGGGACCTGGCCCGCAACCCAGGCATGTGCCCTGACTGGGAATCAAACCTGCGATGCTTTGGTTCGCAGCCCGCGCTCAATCCACTGAGCTACGCCAGCCAGGGCTCAAATTCTTTTATTACTTATCTTATAAGTTCTAAGTTTACAACAATAACGTTTGCAAATAATACCTGTTTTGATTCTTTCTTGTCAATAGTTAAAAAACTTATTTCTGTTTCTTAGCTTATTGCATTGGCTAGAGCTTCCATCAGGATCAGTGTACTCAGATTTTCATATTTTATTGAATGAATTTTGATCATTATAACATTGTAACTTTTCTAGAAAACTTCGGAATATTTTTCAAGACCATCTATATATAGCTATTAGCATTTTCTCTATCAATTAAAAAATCTCCCTTGTATCTGCTCTCAAATTCCATTTTTCATTCTTAAATTTATGTAACCCAGATGTTGTAGTTTCATGAGTATTAAGGTATCATTAAGCAAAATTCTGTGTATTGAAGGTTTTGAGTTTCCATCTGATTGGACCCATGCATTGGTCTTCTTTATTTCTTGATGCTAAGACCAACCAGGGTGGAATCTAAAGTCTTAATAATTTTCCAATCCTACCTTCTAGGGGTAACCACAGTGAATATTTTAGAGTACAAAATGTCAGTTCTTTTTCTATGCATATATAATATGTGTAAATGTCATTTTATTTTTACACAGTTGGGATCATATTGTATATTGTTCTATAAACCTGTTTTTTTCCAGCATGTTCTTTAATGACTTCCTAACATTCTACAATATGGATAAACCATATGCTATTTACTCACTTCCCTGTTGTTTTATAGTCAGGTTGATCCATTTGTTTGCCACCATAAGTAATTTCATAATGAACATTTTTGTAAATAAATATTTGCTCACATTTCCAATTATTTCCTTAGGCTGAAATCCTTAGGTATGAATAATTTGAGCATCTCTGATACATATTGCCAAATTACCCTTTAGGAATTTGAACTAATTGATACCCCCCCTGCAGTGTATGAGTTCATAACCTGCTCAGCTGTCACCAATACTGAGTTTTCCTGAGTCTTTGCAAATGTAATAGATTACAAATACAATCACATTGCTGTTGTAATTTGCATTTCTTTGATTGTGAGTAGGAGGAACCTTTAAAAACTCCTTTATTTGCCATTTATAGTTCTTATGTGAACTTTGTCTGTCCTTGGACTGCATTTCTCTCATGTCAGCATTTATCTTCTTATTGCTTTTAAGGGCAATCTAACCCTTAAGAAAACCTGGAGAATAATAACTCTGTCACATATGTTAGAAATAGTTTTCTCAATTTGTTGTTGTGTTTCAAATTTCTATAGTTTGGGTCTATCAGTTTTTTTGAAATTTATTTTTTTTACATTTATTCTTAGTGAATTTTGTGCTCAGATAAATGTTGATTTCAGTTTTTTTACCAATTGAATTTAGGTCTTTTTGGTGGGTTTCACACAGAGTTCCTTACCTAATTTCAATGGAAAAACAGGCTTCTTTCATTGGCAGAGGGCACCCTCTTCAAATGACCCACCAATTTTGGGAAGGGGGACAATGCAACAGCCATGGAAGGTGGTTTACTCTCCAGCTCATCCAGTCACCTGGCTCAGCCTGGTGACCTCGCGGTGGCATTTGTCATAGTCATAGCATTCTCAACCCTGTTTTTTGGAGTTTATACTTTCCTCCTTACATTTAAATCTTTAATCTATTGAAGATTTGGTTCAGTGTATATTTAGATGAACTTCTAATAATATATGTGCCAAGCACTTATCACTGGCTTTACATATACTTTAATAAATAACACACATGTGTATAACATAACATAGCATAGCAAACATGACATAATATAAACACATGTGTTACCTCCTTTAAGCCTCAAAGTAGTCTAATGAGGTACATAGTGACATAATTATAGAATAGGAAACTGAAGCTCAAATGTGCAAGACAATTTACTTAAGAACTCTGTCTTTGGGATTGACGCGGAATGCTTCTGCCTTTGCTGGTCTATTGGGTGCAGTCCCAGAAAGTATCTGGGGTGCTTCAAACCCTCACCTGCTTGATTGTAAGAAGGTTAGTCTCTTCCATGCCCCTGTGTCCCAAATGGCTTCTGGGGATTTCTAGAGTACTTTCACATGTTCACAAATCAGTCCTGTAACCATTGTCTCCTTTAGCAGCTAAACTGGGATGAGTGAGCCACTCCCTTACTTTAGAGCATCTCGTTCTATCTTCCTGAGGGTGCCATGAGCCATGGCATCCCCAGGTGTAGCTGTTTCAAAGCAGACTGTGAGTCCTTTCCCAAGCCCTAATGCTAGTACCCCTCGTGTCGAGTGAGGAGAAGGACATTCTCATACAATGTGAGCCCTGGCTGGATGCTTTGGTTAGTTGCATTTGGACTTGGCAACTTGATGGCTCTTTTGAAGCCATCTGTTCTTACTGTCTTCAGGTGAATTCCCTTTATCTTCTCCAGTAATAATGGTTCCAAGAGGTGAAAGGGAAAATGAACACTTCCTCCTCCTGATGTATATTCATTCAATGAGTATCTAATCATGAAACTGCCTGGGCACCAAATATATTTTATAGTTCTGAGATTTTAGAATCTTTTCAGGTTGTCCTCCCTCCCTCCATCCCTATCTGTCTCCTCTCTGTCTCTTTCTCTCATACACACACACACACACACACACCTGTTTTCCACCCAAGGTGCTCAAATATTGCAAACCACTACTAAGGTTTCAGGTTATAAACAACAGAACTCAACTTTGGCTAACTTCAGGCTAGAGGAAATCTTCTGGATGGCTATGTGGGACCTCAGGATTGTTAGAGACTGGAGGATCAAGCTGGATAAGAGCTATGCAGATATTAGAACCATATAAGACAGTAGGAAACTCAGCCACTGTCTTATGGCAAGACATGTCTGGTCAGGAATCCTCATACTCTTCAGCAATGAGTGGGCTTAAGACATTTTCTTCTTCCTCTTCTTTCTTCTTTCAAGACTTAAAGTTTTAAACGAGGGCATCAGTCTTGTAACCTTAGCCTCTAGCCTGCCCCTACTCCTGATTATTCAGTGGATGGAAGAAGAAAGATAATTCTTTGACTTCCCTAGTGAGAAGTTGTCAGGTCTAATCACCCTCCCAAGAAGAAATGCACACACCAAGGAGAGGCAGTTCTCTCAAAGGAAACTGGACTGGGTAAATGAACACTGGGCAGGTCCTGCCCTGGTCAAGAAAAGAGCTAGAAATAGTCCCAGTCATCTGCATGGAACCAAACCTTCTCCAAAACTTACACCTTCAAGGTTGCATTGGCTTTCTTACTCTAGGACACATCTTCCTTCTTAGCATTTGCTCTCCAACTCATGGTTTCTCCCTGCCATCTGGCTTTAGCCAGGGGTGTCCAACCTGTGGTCTGTGGGGGACATGCAGCTCAGGGTGGCTATGAGTGTAGTCCAACACAAAATGGTAAATTGACTTAAAACATTATGAGATTTTTTTCATTAGTGTTTGTGTATTTAATGTGTGGTCCAGATTAGGCACAAGTTTGGACACCCCTGCAAATTTAACCCATTCACCTTAGTCCATTGTACGTGTTTTTGTATCCTTGAATCTCAAAAAGGTTTGGAGTCTTGGTTCCTATTTTACTGGAGCGTAGGGTCTTAGTTCACATCTTCCCAGAAAGCATAAGTGAGGAAGTAGGGAAAGCAGGACAGGGAAGGAAGAAAAACCAAATAAATGGCATTTACTGAGTATAAGGTTATAGCTGTGGGCAACTCCAGCTCAATCCTGCTGGCGACCCACTGAGATGCCGTGTGGTATGCAACTTAAAAGTCTTCTCGCTGGAGATGGGGAGGCTGGGGCATTTATCCATTGACTTCCACACACAGTTGGCTGGAGGTTGTCTCTGGGAACATTGTGTTTTCAGGAGGTGAGCCCCTTCAAGGAGTGCTGGATGAAGTCCTTAGGCGGGGAAGAAAAGAGATGCAGGAACAGGCACATGGGTGTGGCATGCCAGTGCTCCGGAAATGTCTCCATCTGCCACTGTATGGAGGTAACCCAGGTGGGTCGAGGGGAAGGGGGCAGGGCATCAATAGCATCTGGTGAAGAGGAAGCTCTTCATCCACTATGCAAATAAGTGGATTCATCTCTGTGGGAAGCTGCCTAAATGCTGCGATAGAAAATTGATGGAAGGCCCCAGTATGTTACCAGTCATTCAGTTCTAACGGGCTCTGCCTACACCGCCTTGTTCCTTTTTATTTCCTGGTGTCAAAACCACTTTCAGAAATCAAGATCAGAAATAGGTAGCTTACAAAGTTTACATTCACACATGTTCCTGGAGTGACACATATTCTGTGCACTTCTCGTTCAGTTCTTTTTTCACTATTGTCAACGATAGTCATCATGTTTTACCTTAGATTCTCCAGCTCCATTCATTAGGATAACTGGAAATGTGCATCCTCTTACCAACCTGTCTCCATTTTCCCCACCCAAACCCCCGGAAGCCACCATTTTATCCCTGTTTTTATGTTTTTTTGTTTGTTTAGGTTCCACATATAAGTGATACCATGAGATGTGTGTCTTTCTCTGGCTTATTTCACTTAGTGTACTGCTCCCCAGTTTCGCCCATGTTGTCTCAAATGTCAGGGTTTCATTCTTTTTTCAAGACTTATGAATAACATTCCATTGTACGTTTATGTTTACTACGTTTTCTTTATCCACGTCCCCATGCACAGACAGCTAGGCCATTTCCACATCTTGGCTCCTGTGAATAGTGCTGCAATGGATGTGGGGGGTGCAGCAGTCTCTTCAATACAAGGATTTTGTTTCCTTTGGGTCCATACCCAGAAGTGAGAATGCTGGGTCATATGGTAGCTTTATTTTTAATTTCTTGAGGAGCCTCCATACTGTTTTCCATGCTCACTCAATTCTTTATTTTAACTACTACCAGATGGGTGTATTGTCATAAAGCAGCTTCCAGATGCAATAACAATCATAACAATCGGTGCCTAGCAATGTAATAAATAGTTGTATCAATGGAATTTTTTAAAGTCATATACCAATATAAGCATTCCTATTGATTTCTGTGTGTTGTTACTGTTATCTTTTTTCACATGTTTCTTCCTAGCATTCAGGTTGTGGCTAATTGTCAGGATTAGTAGGTAGAAGGCTTTGGATAGACTTGCCAGGTTTGCCTGAGGCCGGTGATGGATGGGGCTCAGAGGCCTAATGTGAATAGCGTTAAGTGTTATGCTCTATGCCTATGAGCTGAGGGACCTTGATAGGAACTGCACAACATGTTTTTGTCGGTGAGGAACAGTTTGACTTGCACTGGTGTTTTTGGATGACTGTTTTCCCACGGTTGACATGCCTTTGCTTTTCCTTTTGCCAGCCTTTGTTAAATAGCCCCATGCAACAAGAAACCTCTTGCACTGGAATGCTTTGGTAGAGAGCATTCAGCATCGTGGCTTGGCTAATTGGTCAGGCGATAAATGATTTCCATCGAGGATCCCTGCTGAGATTTTGCTCCACTTCTCAACAAAGATTTAAGAGGTCAGTGGTATAGAGACTTCTCCAAGGCATTGTTACTTTGACAAGACACACCAGGGTCAGGGGCTGGTCTGCACTTGGCATTATCGTAAATAATTAAAAGAAAGTTACACTTAGTGAAACAAAGACACCAAGCAGCATGTCTGTTTTGCTGAACCCCATGTTCGAAAGGATTTAGAAATTAACTAAATCTGTCTTTAGACACTGCCCCCAAATCAGTAATTGAATATTGATCTATGTCCTGGAGGAAATGACATAATAAACAGCCATGGTTTAATGAAACATGGTGAGGAAGTGGGGCTGCAAAACTGGGTTAGAATCCTGATCTCTTTATAAATGTGTGCTCAAGTAAGCCTGTGTGCTTGGGTTTCTGTTATCGCATTAATGAGATAGGGTAATAATACTCATCTTTCAGGAGCACTGTAAAGGGGAATTGAGAGAATGTATGAGCAAACACTTTGTAAATTTGGTAATGGTATGTAGATGTTCCATGCTTTTGTTGTTAAATATGATATATGGCTCACTTCTGCCTTCCCTCTTCCTGGTTTCTCTCTACGGCAGGGTTTCTCAACCTCAGCACTATTGACATTTGGAGATTGATAACTTTCTGTGGTGGGAGGTGTGCTGCGCTTTGTAGGATGTTTAGCCCACCATTGGTCTCTGTGGACTAGATTCCAGTAGCATCATCTCAGTTATGACAACAAGAAATTTTTCTAGACATTACTGCATGTCCTAGACGGAAGGGGTGTCCAAACTTTTGGCATCTCTGGGCCACACGGCAAGAAGAGTTGTCTTGGACCACACATTAAATACACAAACACTAACAAAAACTAATGAGCAAAAAAAAAAAAAGGTTTTAAGTAAATTTATGATTTTGTGTTGGGCTGCATGCTTAGCTATCCTGGGCTGCATGCGGTCCATGGCTGTGGGTTGGACACCCCGGTAGGTAGACAAAATAGAGGAATTGCTGAACAGTTCCTGGAAATTCTCTGGACCTTGCTTCTTTACTAGCTGCTGTCATCTCTATACATTAAAAACGCATGCAGTCATTCTTTGCAGTTCTTTCTCCCATGCCATGGTGCTGGGTGGCTTTATCAGTCATATCAGTCTAAGTTACGCCGTGGTACCAAACACTTTCCAAATCTCAGTAGCTTAAAACAGCGAGTATTTATGAGTATTTATTGCTCACCCTGCATGTATATTTCATGTTGGATATGCCTCTCTTCCACATTGTCTACACTTTGGGATCCAGGCTGATGAAGAAGCATCCATGGGACAATGAGACATTGTCATTTTGTGCTGGGGGAAAGGAAAGACGTGGTAAGTCATGAACTGGCTTCTATAGTTTCTATTCAGAAGTGACACTGGTTACTTCTGCCTATATTTTACTAGCCAAGGAAAGTTAAATGGCCACTCTTGATTTCAACAAGACAGGGCCATTGAGTCCCCTCCTAGGGAGGGGCAACACAGGTCAGATGGACAAATTCATTGTTAGTGGGATGAAGATATATACCTCTCCCCTAGAAAGGGCAATGAATATGAGGATGAATCACACTATCTACCGCCATGGGTCAGTTGATCATACAGGTCCTTCATGTTCTACAGATATTACCATCTTCCTCCCACTTTCCCCTCGACTTTCTTCTTCCTTGTGCCAGCCAGAGCGGGCTAAGTTCCCATGATACATTTTCTGCTTTGGGTTTTTTGGACCTGTTCTTGGCTTTAGCAAAACTCTGTGTTAGGCACCTGTGCAGCTGAAATCAAAGACCACTTGGATACTTCTTTGGTTTTGCTCCCATTTATGGCTCATGTGGGGACTTCACTGAGGAAGCCTTCTAAGGGTTTCAAGCACCGAAGTGGCTGAACTGACCTGCCATCTGTGCGGAATGCCACAACGTGCTTGGATGAAAAGGCAGGAAGTCGGTTAGTCATTTACTTGGTGTGTTTGTATAACGACGGTCACCTGGTTGGGCTGATTTTGTCACTGAATGATGGAGACTGTCTACTGCTTAACCATCCAGCACAACCTGCCTCCCTGGCGGCCCAGATTAAATGCATCGGAAATCCCATCACTCTAGCAGCGGGACTGTGGAAATGAACCTCACAGTGGGGCTGAGGGGTCACACTGGCGTGACAACTGAGGATTTCTAAACCTGGATGCATGAGCCAGATTGGCTTCGTCATGAAATGGTGTTGGTTAGATACTGAGACTAACACACACACACTTTCCTATTTACAAAGCACTTGCATGTCTACAGTCTTCCCTGGAAGTGCTTTGTCTCTGTCCTCCTGAAGAACTCCTATTCATCCTTCAAGATGTGAACTCTGAGGCCCTTTCCTGACTGTCTCTCCTCAATAGAGAGTCTGTTGCTCCACCCTCTGTATTCTTACAATAACTCCATCCTCTACTGGTATGTGAATTCTCAAGGCAAAGAACATTGCCCTGCTGGTGTATATGTATGCCAAGAACTCACCCTTTTGCCTGGCATGGTGTACGCATGTAGAAATGTGGCTGGTTTATTGAAGAGCTTTCTTTAATTCTTCCCAGGACTCTGTAAGCTACCCAAGGACATGAGACTTAGAGTGATTTATTAACTTGCCCCAAGTCTTATGGTTGCCAAGTGATGCCAAGGACACAAACCCACCTCTCCTCATGATCCCTTCTTTCCTCTGCATCAAATTTCTGGGATTGACCATCAGTTTGTGGGGTGCTGGTGGGATATGGAGCAATCTTAGGGCATTTGGTTTTTCTTTTCTTTTTCTAGTTAATCCTGAGTCTTTCAGGCTCTGGTTTTAGTTGTGTACAGGTGACCATGATTGGACATGGTTTCATCAGTTGTAAAGCACTGTGTGATTAACTTTGTGACCAGGAGCTCAGTTTTTTGTGTCAGTAAGATTTAAGTTTGAATCCCAGCTTTCCCATTTATTAGCTGTGTGACTGTAGATGAGCTTTTTAAACGTTTATCCTTCATTTCTTCATCTGTGAAATGGGAATTATAATAGTACCCATCTCATTTGTTTTTTTTAAGGAATACATGAAATAAGGTATGTAAAATACATTAGCACATAAATAACAATTATTTAATGTTATGTCTAATATCATTAATATCATAATATTATATCATAATGTTATGCCTACTTCTCAAATGGCATATCTTATTTTCTCTTGGTGAGTCAGGTCCTTCCTTCACCGAACAAACTTCATTGAGTATCTTCTTTATTCTGTGCTGTTATCCAAAAAAATCCTTGAAGTAACAGCAACAGCTACACGACTGATGCCACTTCTTGATGAGTTCCTGGCTCATCTGAGGCATCCTCCATGGTCAGTATCAATACCGGAAGCATTACTCAATAATTAACTGCATGTGTTATTTCACCTAATCCTTAGCCCAACCATGTTAGGGAGACTTCATCCTCCTCATTTGACAGAAGAGGAAGCAGACTCAGAAAAGAGAGGGATTTGGGGGAAGAATGGGCTGAAACAGGGTGTGTTCAGACCCCCGAGGAGGAAGCAGAGAAGTCCAGTTGCCTGTCCTGGCCATGTGGTTATACAAGAAGAGGAAGGAAGAAGGCCACCCTTTTGGGTGCCTGGGACTGGTGTTTTCTTGACACTATTTTGGCTGTTTAAGGAAAAGAACAAGATACTTTTCCAAGCAGCAGGGAATTCTTGAGGGTTAATGGACCAAAGTCAAGAGGCTTTGGGGAGCTGGTCTGCAGAGTATGACATGGCTCACGACTTCTGGGAAGGGAGAGGGCAATTCTGAGGGACAAAGAAGTTTCAGAAGCCACAAGAGGGAGTCTTGTTCTGCCTCCTCAATCAACCAGTGAACTGAGCAGTGATTAACAAAGCCCAGAGTGAGACTGAATCTCCATGCTGCCAAGGCATGAACAGAACACTAAAAAATGTCCTCAGTTGTCTACACAGGACCACCCAATTTGTAATAAAGTAAAGGCCCATATTGGGGGTCCACTATGTGCCTTGCATCTTCCTGACCCAAGTCCATGAGTTGTCTTGTAACTGTATGAAATAGAATCTATTATTGTCCTCATTGCACCTCTTGAATAGTATATTCATTCGTGCCTCAAACATGTTTTCAGTAATTCTGTGTCAAGTATGTGCTAAATGCTGGAGGTACAAGACAGCCAGGGCCTTGGGGCTCAGAGAGGTGAGGTCACTTGCCAGGGTCAGACAGCCAAGTAAGCAGTGGAACTGGGATGTGCTCCTCCTGAATCTGAGCTCTCACCCACCATGCAGCAGAGATGGGCTAGTGGACTCATTGTTTCCCTACTCCAGTTTCCATAGGCAGACGCAAGCAGAATCTTTGGAAGCCACGTGACAAGACCGGAATTTGCTGAGGGGGTGCGGGCAGACTGCTGTCCTCAACTCAGCTTTTCTGGTGCTGATGGAGGTGGTCCTGGCTCTTGGCCTTGCAAATGCAAATACAAATGCAAACCCCTCCCCTCAAAAAACCTCAAACCTCAAATGACTGGGTTTCCCTCATTTCTACCTGTTTCAAGAGAAGTCGCAGCACACCTGATTGTAAAAATGCCTCCTGAGCTTGTGCTACCACAGATGAATGCTCAGCTGACCAACAGTTCCAATGCTGAATGAGGCCAGACAGCTTCTGGGTCCTTCAGTGCAGACCATGGACAGGATTACAAGCGGAAGCCCTTTGTTACCAGAATATCTCAGCTTGTCCCACATGGTCTTCTTACACCAGGCCTTTTCAGGCTTCACTGTGCCTAAAGCACAGGATCTTGTTAAAGTGCAGATTCTGATTCCTCTGGTCTGGGCTGGGGCTTGGAGATACTGATGTTTGAGTCCGTGCACCACATTTTGCAAGCAAGGATTTAGGCCAGCATTTCCACACTGGTTTCTACAGAACCCCAGGGTTCAGCAAGAAGTCTGTCTTCCCATGTCAAACACATTGGGGAAATGTTAGATTAAACAGTTAAGTGAACTCCTCCTTTGCTGCAGGACTTCTCAGAACCTTTAATATGTTAACACACGTGTGTCTAAGACTTAGAGTTGCACGAGCAGTTTCCCATCTTCTCCTAACCCCTGCCCAAGAGTACCTGTTCACCAATGGTCTTTGTAACACAGTTGAGACATCACGGCTCTGGGCTTCTTTATTCTGGAAGCTTTGTGCTGTCCACGCCAATGTATTTTCTTCCGTGCCTCCTCTTTCTCCAGCCTCTGCATTTGTTTCCTTTCTCTGCTTGGAGATAATTCATTAAAGCAACTCTCTCACTCCCTGCCTCCTTCTTCTGATACACCTTTCCACCTCCTAACACCCCGACTAAAAAACACCATCAATATTTCATAAACTCACAGTGACAAATTTATTTTAATGTGGTCCACTGAGAGCTGGAGATTGATTGGCCCCTCAGTAGCGTGACATGTTTCAAAGCAGGATATTCATGGTGTGTTTTAGTGCCTACATTAGTCAGAGAGGAGCAGAGCTCGGATTTATCATCGTTATGACTTTCTCGGTATCTATTCTCTCCTAGCCACTGGCAGCAACTCTCTGAATGCTCTCTATTGATTGGTTTTGTGTCTTTAAAATGTGCTGGCCAGGGAGGCGAGCAGCTTGGGTTGGCATCAATTGAGCCTAGCTTGCTGGAGTTTCTGCACATGGTAGCCAGCGTTTGGGTGAAGCCTCCTGAAATTATTTGGGCTTTCATGAGGGCATTGGAGGAAGAGGGCTGACATCCTAGATCCCTGAAGGGTATGAGCAGTTGGAAAATGGAGCAGTGAGGTCTGGGGGCTATTCAATGTCACTTTGCAAGCCTGCCCCCTTAGCAATGGAGATGATAATAGGTCGCCCATGGTGGAGATGTTGACATCCAGGGTTCTGATGCTTGGAGACCTGATGAGTTTTTCCTCTAATGCTCAGGGCAGACATAGTTCAGAGCCAAAATTTTCTTCTAAGTTAGGAAACCTCCCTTTTCCATACATTCAATATAATAATTATGAAGGCAGGCAACACTTATTGAGCACTTACAATGTGCCTAGTGGGATACACATTATAGACGTGGCCTCTTCTCACAATAACCCTGGGAGGAAGTATTATTATCATTAATATTATTACTAGTCTCATTTATAGACAAGGAAGCTGAAGCGTGTTGGAGAGGTTAAGCAGCCAGCTCAAGTCCACGCAGCTGGTAAGCAGGGCCGTAAGGATAAAACACAGGACCACCTGACTTCAAACTCTGGCTCATAGCCACCGGGCTTAACTGCCTTTCTAGAGGCAGCAGGCCAGTGACCCTACTGTTACCTAATTGATGTGCTACATTCAACACATTCTTGCGTATTCATTAATGCAGAAAGCAAGGCCTTTCTTCAATAATACTCTTGGGCTAATTTGATTTTACACATGACTTTCAGAGGAAATAAGCTATTGTTCTTTTAAATTATCCCCATTAATTCAGATCTCCCCAGATTAATGATTAATAAACTCCTTCCTATTGCCACATAACTAAAATTTGCATCAAATCACCCATGGCATGCTGGCTTTCAAGACACATTTCCTCAGGGGCCACCTGGGCCTAGGCTCTGCCCAGAAGGAGTTTGTGTTCCAGCAAATGAGACAAGTTGGACACAGTGGGCTGTGCACAAAGGCAACTCGTGATTCGTTCAAGGGACTTTGTGTGATTGGAGAGCCGAGGGCAGAACAGTTAACTCCCACTGGGGACTTTTCCTGTTGGCTTGGTAATGATGATGGCTGGGGAAGATGAAAGAAGATGTCAAGAAGCAGAGCTAGTCCGAGGACACTGTTCAGGGGAGTGATGTGGCAACCCATTGTGTCTGTCAGGGACATATACGCAAATGACCAGAAAAGGAGAGAAAACCCCTTTGAGTTCATCCTTCCTTCTTGCATGGAGAATCTTACTAACACAGTTTCTTTCCTGTGTGGATAAGGATGCATTAAGTAAAATGGCTGCAAAACCAATTCTTGCTCCATTTGGCTTCCATTAGAAAGTCAAAGAGATATATCTGTGGGAGGGATAAAAAAATCCTCCAGCAGATTGAATGGAAGCATATTTACGAGAAAGGAGTTGAGGCAGCCGGCAGTTAATCCTGGCGACTGCAGATAGCCGCTGTCTCTGCTCAGTGGGGAGGGTGGGTCCCTACTAAGCAGTCACTTTCGCATGGGTTCATCTTATAGGGATTTTGCCAACTCTAGGATTTCCCGTGACATGAAGGCTGCCACCTCATGTCAAGGAGAGTAGCGTTTCTCTTATATTCAGAGAACTTGTGACTTCATATTTGCAGGGTCCAGAATTAAGCTTCATCTTTATCCAGGATATAAGAGAAGAACATTGCTCTGAAAGCCAGATCACTAGGGCTCCCAATTCCTGGGAATGTTTTCCATTCCTCTTTTTGGGAGAAAGGAATGAAGGTCAGGGATACCTGCTTCTGTCTGGAATTTACTATAAAAGCTCCCCCACCCCCCCAAAAAAGACTGTGGCCATTTACAGGGAAGAGTTTCTCCTGGGTAGTCTGCAGAAGACCTCATTATAATCACCTCGGATCTTTATAGAAAATGGATTCCCAGGCCTCACCTAAGAACAATGGAATTCAAATCTCTGTGGGGTGGGGCTCAGAAATCTATTTATAGGAAAAAAAAGTGAAACAAAACACAACAAAACTATTCTTGGCTGGTGCTCAGTTGGTTTGAACATTGTCCTGTAGACCAAAAGGTTGCATGTTTGATTCCTGATCAGGGCACATACCTAGGTTGTGTGTTCTGGCATGTGTGAGAGGCAACCGATCGATGTTTCTCTTCCTCTCCCTCCCTCCCTTCCCCTGTCTGTAAAATCAATAAGCATAACCTCCGGTGAGGATAAAAAATAAAACATACTCAAGAGATCCTAATGCCACACAAGATTGGGTAGATTTTCCTTGTATGGCACTGGGGGTGCTTTTCATCGCATTGTTGATGGGACCGGCGATCCCTAGATTTGTGCAGGTGCAAAACCTGCACAAGCATTCACGTCAGCTCTACACTGCAGAGTCACTACGGGGGATCGGCATGCATCAAGTCCACACGGACTCATTCTGCCTCTGCATCTCTAGGGTGTGTCGGGGAGCCCCGGGGCCCACGCAGAGCTGCCACTCAGGCCTTGCAGGGGCCTCTTTCGTCAAAGGAAGACCCAATCAGAGTCTTCACCTGTCAGCAAAGGGTCAGGTAGATTTAGGCATTTTGATAAGAGTCTTGATCACTACCTACAATCTTGATCTATTTTTGTGTATATTAAATGTGTTAATGCATATCAAACGCTATTGCCCGGGGCCAGACACATTAGATATTTGGTAAATGCTAGTTCAATCCTCTTTTCCCATTGTCTAGCACATCTGTTGATTGGAGTTTTTGTATACACATTTATGCACAGGCTCGCTTCCAATGTCACATTCCATAGTCCTAGCTGGACTCTGATCCATAACCTCCCAAGACTTCAGGGTCTAGAAAAGAAATGAGTTTTGATTTTCACATTTTGATTGTGCTAAATTTTGAGTTTTATTTTAACATAACATTAGACACAGATGGAGCTATGGGAATGAACTCCTAAATTATTATTAAAGTTGTAATTTTCCCGGCAGTGACTGCTGGCCTCCCAGCCATAGGGAGCTCTGGGGAGTTTTCTAGCTGCCCAGTCATCTCCTGATAAAGTTGACCAAAGCAAATGCGAATGTGACATGGAAGGCAGTCTGCAGGGCCAGGAGACCTGTGTGGAAATCATGGCCTATCACTACTGGCTGTGCTTCAGTGAATTACTCAGTCTCTGAGCCTTGGTTTTGTCATCTATGAAATGGGGTTAAGCGTTTTCACTTCATGGGCTGCTGGATGGAATATAACGTGCTGACATATACAGAGTGACTAGCATAGTGATCAGCATGTCCTCTCATTTATTAAACAATATGAGGAACTACAATGGGTCAAGCCTGTGTTAAACATGGCGAGTATAATGGTGAGCAAGGTTCATAGGGTTGCTATACTCACAGATCCTAAGAGTTCACTGGGGGAGACTGAAAGTAAGAAGTCAACAAATATAACCTCAGAGAGTAATAATATGTACCAAGAGGAAAGTTGGGGCTGCTTTATATTGGATTATCAAGAAAACTTCTCAGAAGAGTTATCATTTGATCTGAGACCCAGATGATGAGGGTATGTGAAGGAGACAGGCACAAAGCAGAAAATGAGCTTTCAGATGGCAGAAACAACATGTGCAAAGGCCCTAAGGCAGAGATAAGTATGATGTGTTGGAGGACATGAAAGAATGCTGGTATGGCTGGAATAGAAAAAAGGAGAAGAGTGACAAAATGAAGCATATGGGTTTATATTCTATTTTTAAGGCAACTGAAAGTTGGCATAATGCTAAGGCCACTTTCCCTCTTCTCTGATATGCACTCAGCTGCTAGATTCATATCTGGTATCAATTAAGATTGTTTTCAGCTGCAAATAACAGGAAATGCAACTAATTTGTCTTAAATAAGCAAGGGTGTGGATTTCTCACAGCATCTCATTAGACGTATAAGGATGCTGATACTGGCTCAGCAGTTCAACAATGTTATGTTTCTGAAATGGCCTCCCTATGATTCTCTTGTCTTTTCCCTCATGGTCACAAAATAGCTGCCACAGCTCCAAGCATTACACCCTCATACCATAGTTGAGGGCAAGAGGCAGGGGGCAGTGTGAGAGCAGACAGTTTCTCTTCAAATGCCTCTTTTTTCATAAGGTCAGAGAACACTTTCCCAAGCAGATTCTTCTGTGTCCCATTGGTTAGTGTGGAGTGATATCATTGGGTCAAAGGGTCTCTACCTGATACTTGAACAAAGTTAGGATTTCACTGAAAGGAAAGAAGCGTGGGGCCAGTTAGTATAGCGATTGCTACATTCCTCATATTCCCATCCACCTCCCTGAGTAAAGGCTGTAAAACTTTAAATTTTGACTCCAATTGGGATGAGCAGCTCTCAGAGGGTTTTCGGTCTTCTTGGAAACTTTTTTTTCTGATTTTTTCCTTTTCCTCTGACACCATCACGGGCCACTCATCCCCTGCTGCTCTTTAGTAAGTCAAAAGCTCAGGATTTAATTAAAAACAAAACTTGACATAAGTGTTTTTAATTGTAATAGAAAGATGCTGCCTGTTTTATAAAGGTGACAGTTTGCAAACACAAGTGTGAACGTCTTCCTACCTCACTTGTCGGCGGCCCCATCACGGAGTGGCAGGGTGGTGCAAAGAGATAGATCTGGTGTGAATGACTTGTTCCAGCAGCGACAGATGCAACCTGAATTTCTCCTGAGGAGTACCAACCGACATCTGTCATCAGGTGCACTTAGCTAATGAGATCCGAGGGGCAGCCTCCCGTGCCCCCACTTTACCCAGCCCTCAGGGTTGCCTGGAAGAGCGATATAGCTCCCTCCTATCCTGGAGAAGCAGGCACCTATGACACACTGTGTCTAGCTGTGAAGCAAACTGTTCATTGAACCGTCAAGATGTTTTCCAACATCCATGTACTTAAAGGCCAATCAGATGGCTGGGAGTCTTGTCTTTGCATTTTTCTCCTGGATGTTGGACCAGTGTAGGCTCAGTTTTGCTGTACTCTTGGGAGGCCTCTGGGTCTCCTAGAGGAAAGATTGTGTCTCTCTCAATCTTGTTTTGCAGAGAGATGTCTAGAGTGAAGAAACTTAGGCAATATTTAGCTGCAGGGAATAGAAGATGACTCAAACCAGCCCAGATAGAGGGTTTTCTGGAGACGTCCAAGGACTCAGGCAGAACCCATGTACAGGAACCATAGATGGGCTTCTCATACATTTTTTCTCTCATTCACTTTCTGCAGACCTGCTCCCTTTGCAAGTTTCCTTGTTTCTGCTGCCCCATTGATTTCTTTCTCAGTTCTGAGTGCTGATTCCAGCCTCAACTCTACCTGACTTTACAGTTCAACTGCTCATTCATTTATTAATTCAGTGATTCATTAATTTATCAAAGAACCACACAGAAGTATGTATATCACAAATGGAGAGAGCTTCTACCAGGAAAGGGTGATGCATAGGGTTCTACAGCTGGCTGCATCATTCTCTGTGATGATATTCACACAATCCTGGATGGAGAGTCTGATTGGTCCAGCCTGGATCTCTTGGTCCAATCAGAGATGGCTGAGGGGAGATGGGCTCACACAGCACCAGGTCTAGGATAGGGTATGATACTTAAGAGTGGGGAGTAGCAGGGGAGGAAATTCTTGACATATCTCCTATGGAAAGACTTTCAGGTTAGATGTACACAGAGGGTTTTTTTTCACCACCAGAGGATATTTTAGTATTGATTTTAGAGAGATGGGTGCACAGGGGGTGGAGGGGGTGGGGAGAGAGAGAGAGAATAAACATTGATCAGTTGGCTCCTGTACTTGCCCTGACCAAGAATCCAACTGCACAATTTTGTTGCATGGCTACAACCAACTGAACCACCCAGCAAGGGCACAAAGTTATTTTTCACGGCTCTCACTCACCTTAGTCTTGGCTGAACAGACTCAGGGGTCTGCGTCCTAGATGCTGAGTGTGATTCTAACTGGCTGTCCACTCCCAGCCTGTCTCACCTGTCCGTGACTCACCTGGGCAGAGAACTCTCGGTCCCAAGTGCCAGGTGTGGGTGGGTGTCCAGCAGAAGATGGGCCTCTGCTGATGGATAGCTCTCCTGAAGGGAACATAGAGTCTCTATTTGTACAAAGCCCCTTTCTACTGACATGAGTGACGATAATAGGCACTAAACACAGCAATAGTTGTCCAAGTTTCCCAGTGTTTGCAGCCAAAGCTTTGAGTATAACTTAGCACTGTGATAACAGCAGGTCGCTGTAAACAAGTCTTTTATCTGCTCATTTATGCAGCATTGATGGAGGGTGGGTCACATCTGTCCCAGTGCCAAGCATGGTGAGTCATTGCTAAGAAGACCATGATGATGGCTTTGTCTCTGGCCCACAGGGTTCCCCTCCTTGAAGAAGTTAAGTAAGCGACAGTGCCAGACAGCCCCCATGTTTAAGCCCACAGAGGTGGAGACAACTCACCCTGACATTCCAGGGCTGACTGGCTGAAGCCAAGACCCAAAGGAGGGCTGCGTAGATGGCGCAGAGCAAACACTCAGGATTCTGAAGGCGTGGGAAGCCTGGCAAGCGGTGTTCATCTCAAGCAACTTGGGCTTGACTCTTCACTCTGCTCCGTCCACCTCTGTTCTGTGTAGCTGGGAAAGGGCGGGTTTCCTTGCTCCTCATAGCTCTTCTGGTGTGCTACCAGCTAATAGGCTGGGCTGTATTTCAGAAGAGTTGCTACAAGGGAAACTTAGCCTGTAAGTCAAGCACTTTAGCTCTGCAGGCATGAAAAACAGCCCTCTTAATCTCTGGCCGAGCCTGGCTTTGTGAGCTGTGTCTAACGGGAGGAAATACACCTCGGCCCTGTCAGAGTGGAGGCCAGATTCCTGTTAGCGGGAGTCCCTGTCCCAAGGGGCTAAGAGGGTTGCAGTCAGTCTTAGCCTGTGATAAGTTTGCTTTGAAGCAAATGTCTTTTAAAAAAATAAATTATTTAATATTAAACAAACAAACAAACAAAAAAGCAAAAAAAACAACCAAAAATCCCTATCAGGTTTTGGGAGCATTAAATCAAATACTGCATGGAAAGAACTCAGCACAGTGCTCAGTCCATAAGGGCTCCACAGAATTTGCTTGTTCGTATTATAATTTAATGATATTGCTATGTGTATTTATTTCAGGCACAGTGCCACTGTTCTTCCTAGTCCATGTCCGTCTAGAACTGTATTGCTGGCATATGGCCTGGTCTGTTTTTCTTTGCTGTCGCACAAAGTAGCCCAGGAACCCTCTGGGGCCGGAGTGCCCCCTCCATGCCCTGTCCCATACCCGTATGTGGGGCGTGTCCCCGTAGGCAGGTATTTTCAATCTGTGCTGCTATGGTGCAGGTTTGAATATCACTGAAGGAAAACTTGGCCTGGTTGATTCTCATTTGTGCCTTTAGCCTCAACCTAAGAATCAATTCTTCCAGGAAGACTTCCTGAGAAGCATTCTCCTTTCTGCTTCGGTCCATTATTTTAAAGCTCGGTATATGGGACATTGTATTTGTCAAAGAGGGTGTATTTCCTCTTATATGCTCCTTTCCAATGTGACTTTGTCACTTTTCCCAGTGAATGGTAGGGTCTGTGTCTTCTCTTCATGAACCTGGGTGGACCTTTGTGATGGCATGGCCAATAGAATAGTGTAGAGGAGATGCAGTGTAGCTTCTGAGGCTGGATCAGAAAATTCTATGCAGCTTCTACCTTATTCTCTTAGGAGCTCACTCCCAGAACTCAGCCCCCACTGTATGGGGGAGCCCAAATTAGGTCATGGTGAGAGGTCACATGTACTATTCCAACTGATGGCCCAGCTGGGGTCCAAATGGATAGTCAGGATCAACTGCCAATCATGTGAAGGAAATGCATCCGAATGAGGGGTGAGCAAAGGTTTTCTGTGAAAGACCAGATAGTAAATATTTTTGGCTTTGCAGGTCATGCAGTTTCTGTTCTAACTATTCAGCTCTGCATCTGTCATTTAAGAAGAGCTGTAGACAATACATGAATGGGTGAGCATGGCTGGATTTGGCTCATGAACTATGGTTTGCCAACCCATGCTCTTGACAATTTCTACCCCAGCCATTGAGTCACTCCCATCCCAGTTAAACTCTTGTAGGAGTTCCTGACACACAGCATCTATGAGCATAGGAAAATGGTTGCTTTCTGCCAAGACATTTTGGGTTGGTTTGTACATAAAAATAGTACCTGGATTAGTGCATATCTACATTGGTTTATGGTTATCTGCTTCTGTGTTCTGTCCCCTTCTAGCTTCTGAGCCCTTCAGAAGTAGGTACTGGATCATCTTCTTCTTCAGCAGATCTAGTACTGAGTGCTAGATGTTATGCCAAACATTGTACATGAATTGTTGCCTTGGTCTTCCCAACATTTACTGCATTTCTATTTCACACATAAACAAATGAGTCTCTATGAGGTTAGCCAATTGCCCAAGGTAACTTAGAATCAGGGTATCCTTGGTTCCAGGGTCCTTAACCAAGTCCAAGATCTTAACCATGAAGCTATCTAGCCTCAATGTTCATTGTATGAAATAGAGGTAAAGGAGGTTGAGGAGCATCCGCTAGCTTGTAAGACACTTGAGTCCAGAGAACATGCTTGTCCAGTTCTTACTTCACTGCTGGCAGGGCTCCTGGGGCATAATGGTTGCACAGTAAGTTCTGGTTGGATGAATGAATGAGTGACTAGCACACATTAATTTCCCCTTTAGTTTGTGTCAGACTCAGCTGTACTAGTGTTGGAGGATGTCCCTGGGTAGACCACTTACTCTAGCGAGTGAGTGATGTGTAGATATGGTTGGTGTCCATATTCCCTTACCTACTCTAGCTTCTGGTTTCTCCCTGCAGGACGAGGTGCCTTGCTCAAGGGAGTGGCTTGGCCTGCAAATGGGGTTGTTGGGAAGTGTGGGAGAGTTCACATCCCAGGAGCAGATCTTAATCAATGAGTGATGGGAGTTGGTGAATAAATGCTTCAGCTTTTCACCCTCAGTAGGAAAACTCTGAGCCGCACTCACAGCAGTCTCTCAAAGGAGCCACAATGGCATTACTCTCCATTTGTATTATTTAATAATACACTCATTATAGGCTTCTCTTCATTTCTGTACCCCTTGCCTAATTCTCACAATAGTTTTTGAAATCACCTCCCCAAATAAATAACTTACACCCAAGTACTAGTCTTAAAGTTTGCTTATAAGCAAATCTAAAATGCTGCCCTGAAGGGAAAGGGAAGCTAGGACAAGTGTGTATTGCCAATGGTGTAAAAAGTGGTACACATTCTAGGACACATGTGCACAGGACAGATTTGTATCAAAAGTCTTACTTAGTGTAGATACTTCCTTATTGATGATATTTTTATAGATGTAGGTGTTTTACATTTGAGTATGTATAGCAATTGGAACTAGGTTAACCAAGATTTGCTTATTATTTTAATCAATAAATAAAAACAAATTGGAATAGCATATCAATTGTGTTGAGGCAATTGGTGTGTGAAATAGCTGAGGGAGATATAGAATGGTGCTACCTTGGGTGGTTTTAATCATCTCCCTTGAACTCTGCTGCCACATCACTTTCTATCCAATCTCTTCTTCATGGATCAGGGATGCACTAGAGTCCAGCCCTAGCTTGGTTCTCTCAACTCTACACTGGCTGAGGGGTAGGGGGAACACATCCCAGATTATCTAGGGTCTGTTAGAGCTTCTGGCCTAGCATGTTGGGGGATCCAAGTGTTACCCTGGGGGTTCTGTTGGAAAATTACTTTGGAGAATATTTATGTACTTCTTTATGGAATATTTGTGTATGATTCTGCCACATCCCCAGGGGCACTACCAGTTTTGAGTCACTGTGCACAAAATGTATGACTTATAGTTTTTCTTGGACTATCAGGAAATTTACTTTGAGCTATAAAATTACTCACTGGCTCATGCTAGCATATTTCTAGGATTCTTAACCACCTCTGCTCTCCTTACTGCTGAGTGACTTTTTATTCAGATCTTCTGGGTGTGATGGGGGGGTTGGCCCAGGGGACAGTGTTCTTTTGATTCACCCTTTCCTGGACTGTGTAGATCTCTGGTGTCTCCATGTAATGAGGAGAGTCTTCTAACAGACTCACAACCTTGAGTGACCTTTGGGCTTTGTATTCTGTCCCCTGCATTCCACGAGGCTGTGAAAATGGAAGCTCAAACAGTCCAGGTTTAATAAGTACCCTGAAGACAAAAGCCTCTTAGGTATTCCATACCTCTCTGGGGTCCTGCATTCCTTTAGATTTTGGCCTGATAGTTTCTTTCATGGTTTAAAGAAGGTTTACAAAATATATTTGATTCATTTTAACATGGTGGCTAGTTCTAATACTTAGTCTGCCATATTACAGGAGATGGGTTTCTGCCCCAAGAATTTTCTGTAGAGCCTCTCATGGCTCAGCATTGGACAGGGGTCGTCATTGGAGAGGGTTCTCAAATGTAAGGGCTGTGGTGTCTCTAAAACTTACTTTACTTGTCATTGCTTTGGACATCAGTGTGCTGGTAACTCCAGGGAAAGATCAGCCAGAGAATCACACACCCTGTCCTGTGGGTCAGCAGGGATTGTAAGAAGCCTGAGTGTCTCAAAGAGAGGGCTGAAGTTCTGATCCAGTGAAGATATTCTGCTATGGATACCTCAACGTGGCCACGGGGGAGCCCCGCCTTCTTCTCTCAGAGAACAAAGGAGTGTCCAATTCTCCCTTTAACTTCAGACAGGGCTAGTAGTGAAAGTTTCACCCTGTCTTCCAGGAGTTGACTGAAATCCTTTTTATTCTACTTATATTTAGAATTTCCCGTGGACAACCTAACCACACCCAATTCATTCATCCAGCCCTCCATTCATTCATTCACTCACCTAGCAAATGAAGCCACAGTGGAAGCCTGTTCTGAGACAAACTTAGACAGCAAAGTGAAAGGAGACAGCTCACATATATTAATGTTTCCCCTAAAGGATTCAAGGTACCAGTATGTCCCTTTATAAACTTCTCCCTGGGCCAGTGTTGAACCCAACGTCCTATTACTATCAGGAACAACTTATTGATGAAGTATATTTTGTATAAAAATGAGAGAAAAGATTGTGTGAGAAGAATAGATAGATGTTTACATAAGGTTTTTCTGGCCACTGCTAGTTTTATAGGGTTCCAATATGAAATGACACTTTCCTTCCCTCCCATGTTTCACTGTGTTTTCCACTGGAGGAAGGGAGGTGTTAGAATAATGCCTTTTGGTCACTGTGCTCCAGTGACCAGGAAAACTCCAGACTTCAGCAGTGTTGTGTAACAAAAGTCTATTTCTCATTTGTACAAAGTCCAGTGATGGGGCTCCTGATCTGTGTCTCTCTTGGGTAGCTTTCCTCTAAGTGTGACTCAGGGACTTCCGGATTCATCTGTTTCGGGATGCTACTATCCTCTCCATTCTCAACTTGAACTAATTAGCATTTATTTTTAACACCCCAACCAACAACACCAGAGATCACATTCTTTTCAAGTGCACATGGAACATTTACCAAGAGAGACTATATCTGGGCCATCAAACTAACCTAAAGTCTCAATAAATTTCAAAGGATCCAAGTTATACCTAATATTTTCACTGATTGCAGTGGAATTAACTTAGAAATCCATAGTGGAAAGATCTTTGCAAAATCCCTCAATATTTGGAAACTAAAACTACACTTATAAGTAAGTCATAGGTCAAAGGGGGAAGTAAGAAAGCATTTTTAACAAAATAATAATTAAAACACAATATATGAAAGTTTGTGAAATGAGCCTAAAACAGTAATTAGGGGGACATTTATAATACTAAATGTTTATATTAGAAAAGAAGAAACATCTCAAATTAATGACTTTACTTTCCACTTTAAGAAATTAGAAAAGAAAGAACAAATTAAACCTGAAGTAAACAGATGAAAGAAAATAATAAAGCTCAGAGTGGAAATCAATTAAATAGAAGACAGAAAAACAATAGAAAAAAACAGTGAAAGCTGAATAGCCTTCTATTAATTAAAGGAATTAAATTTATAGTTAAAACTTATCCACAAAGAAAACTCGAGGTCCAGTTGGCTTCACTGGTGAATTTTATCAAATGCTTAAGGAAGAATTAATGCCAATTCTGTACAAACTCCTGCAGAAAATGAAAGAGCCTTGGATGTCTGCCCCAAGATGTCTGACTCACCCCTTCTACTCAACAGTGCACTGGGTTCTGGCAAGTGCGATTATGCAAGAGGGAATAAAAGGCATCTCTATGGGAAAGGAATGAGTAAACTTATCTTTATTCACAGGTGACATACTCCTTATATAGAAAATCCCATAAAATATACCCCCCAAAAGTTACAAGCACTAACAAGCGAATTTAGTAAGGTGGCAGGGCATACGATCAATACATAGAAATCGGTTGCATTTGTATACATTAGCAGTGAAAAATTGTAAACTGAAATAAAAAGCAACAACATCTACATTAGAATAAAAGTATGGAATACTTATGGAGAAGTGTGACAAAAGATGTGAAAGATCTATACACTGAACTACAAAATATTGCCGATAGAAGAAGAAAATATAAATAAATAGGGTGATGCATCTTTTCATGGGTCAGAAGGCTCAATATTGTTAAGAAGTCAATATTCTCCAAAGTGATTTATAGATTTAACAAAGTTCTGATCAAAATGGACACGCTGATCCTATAATTCACGTAGAAATGCTAAGGATCTAAGATAGCTAAAATAACTGAAAAAGAGCAACATTCAAGGGCTTACACCATCTGATTTCAAGATTTATTATGAAGTGACAGCAACCAAACTAGCAAGTCTTGGCATCAAGATAGATGAGTAAAATTAGAGAGTCCAGAATTGGATTCATACATATCTGGACAACTGATTTTTGACAAAGGTGTAGGTAATTCAATGGAGACATGATAGTCTTTTAAACAAATGGCACTAGAGCATTTGGATGTCCATATGCAAAACATCTAAATCTTCAACCACACCTTCAACTATATACAAAAGATTTCTTAAAAGAGATTGTGGATCTAAAAATAAATGTAAAATTATAAAACTTCTACAGGAAACAGGAGAAAGCCTTTGTGAACTTGGGTTAGAAAAAGATTTTTCAGATAAGACACAGAAAACATAATCCAGAAAAGAACATGTAGACAAACTGCATTTCATTAAAACAAAAAATGCGTTATCTTCAGAAGACACTGTCAAGAGAATGAAAAGACAAGACAATGATGGAGAGAAAAGCTTCACAACGCACACATATGCTAAAAGGATTTGTATCCTGAAATATACAAAAAACCTCAAAAATCTATATTAAGAAAACAAACACCCAACAAAAAATGAACTAAGGATTTGAATAGAAACTTTACCAAGGAAGATAAATGGATTCCAGGTAAGCACATGAAAAAATGCTAAAAGCCATTAGGAAAATGCAAATTAAAATCATATGAGGACACTGTTACATATCAATCTGAGTGTTTAAAATTAAAAAGGCCGATTGTACTAAGTGTTGGCAAGAATGCAAAGGAACTGAAACTCTCATGCATTGCTAGTATTAATACAAATGGTGCAATCACTTTTAAAGTTTTTTAAAACAGTTTGGCAGTTTCTTCAAAAGTCAAACATACACCTACCATAAGATCCAGCATCTATGTATTTTTCTAAGACTTGTACACACATGCTCAGAGTAGCTCTATTTATACAGCTCCAGATCAGCAACAATCCAAATGCTTATCAGTAGGCGAATGCACAAATTGTGTTACAGCCAGGTAATGGAGTCCTCCTCAGCAATGGAAAGGAATGCGCTGTTGGTATGTATAACAACACGGATAAATGTCAAGATATTTATAAGTGAAAGAAGCCAGGCAAAAAAGAGCACCTACAGTGTAATTCCATTTACATAAAACTCTAGAAAATGTAAACTAACCTACAATGACAGAGAGCAGATCCCTTGGTTGCCAAGTGACAGAGGCAGGAAAGAGGTGGAAGGGGGCAGCAAGGAGCATTACCAAGGGGCATAAGGGAACTTGTAGGGCTGATGGAGACGTTAACTCTTTTGACTGTAGTGATGGTTTCATGTTAAAATTTAACAAATTATACACTTTAAATATGAATATGTGCAGTTTATTGTATCTCTATTATCATCTCAATAAAGGTGTTTAAAATGGGATCTCTGGCTGCTTGGTTGAGAAGAGGCTGCATGGGGGTAAACCTCAAAGAGACCTCTTAGGAGCTCACTGCAATAGTCCAGGTGAGACATGATGGTGACTTGGACCAGAGTGATGGTAGGCAATGCGGTGTGCAGCGCTAGGATTCCAGATATGCTCGGTGTGGGCTGCTGGAGAAAAAGGGATTAAGGCTTGGGTTGTCATTTCTTGTGATGAGGATGGCTTTGGGAGATTACATAACTTTCCCCAGTCATGTTGCCAACCAGGGGCTGTGCCAGGAACAAAGACAAGATCAGCCAACTTCCACGGAGGTCCTAGAGAGAGAAGGTTCTCTCCCTTTTCTCTCTCTGTGATTCCTTGGGGGGCAGAGGGACAGAGGGTGGGTTCCAGGGCATGTTTGAGAGATCCGAGGGAAAAGATGTGGGGTGAGTGTGTGCCTGTGGGGTGTGATGGGGGAGGCCCAGCTCTCCTGGACCAGGCAGGGATCTGGGAGTTTCATCTTTTGTCTTGCTTTCAGCTGTGGGTGCATCTGTGACAGGACATTCCTGCTTCCTTGACTAAGTGCCTTCTGTGCCCTGACTCATGCTGAGCTTCCTCTGATAATGGGGGAAGGCAAGACGGGCCAGGCCAGGGGAGGAGGAAGGCGGAGCAGACGAATCAAGTGGGTGAGATGTGGAAAGTACAGTCCTAAGGGCCCTCTTGCTCCCCTTCCCAGTCTCAAACCCACCAGGCCCTGAGCTCTGTGAGTGACCAAGCACTTGGCATGGGCACACAGGAGCATCTGTGTGTGCCCTGTGTGTGTGGCCTGATCAGCACATCCTGCTTTGCCCCGGATCATCCAGGTTTTAGTCCTGAAAGTCTGTGTCCTGGAAAACCTCTCAGGACTAGACAATGTGAAAGGTTGGTTACCCTACCTGCCTGCGTGATTGTGTGTGTGCATGCATGTGAGTGCATGTGTGTGCTTGGGTCTTGGGTCTGTGCAAGGGGGTAGAACTAACTGCACGATACATAGCTGCAGGCACTCAACAGGAAGTGCCTGGGAGTGTGTCCACATGTGAGGGTGTCACTGGGACTTTGTGGATCTCTAAATGCCCATTTCTTTATCCCTTCCCCCGTCCCTTTCTGCCTTCCAGAAGGGATCTGAGGTGGCTGTGTGATGTTTTCTCTGCAGGAGGCAGTGCTTTGGATGGGTGAGAGCTTGGGCCTTGGGCTTGGGTGGGTCTGGGTCTAACAGTGGCTCAGCCTCTGCTGGTTGTGAGATTTTGGGCATGTGACTTTGCCATGGTCTCTCTGGGCATTTTCCTCAATGTAAAGGGGTTATAAGAGCCCTTTATTGTAAATGAGACAATGAAACCAGAGGGATTGCCACAAAGCAAACACTCAGTCAATGTAGTTATTACTATTATTCTTGTTAGTCTGGTGAGAGTGGCCGAGTGCACTCTTATGGAGTGTGTGTTCAAGTGTGTGAATGTGTGCATATATGAATATGCATGCATGTGGATGTGCATGCAAGTGGATATGCATGTGCACACACGTGGGTATATCTGAGTACATGTGATTCTCTGTATATGCACATGTGTCAGGTGCATGCACATGTACATAAGAGGACATGTATGTGTGTGTGCTTGTGCATGAACGTGCTTTCAGGGTGGCCCCTCAGTCAGGAGAATGGGCTAGAGGATGGGAGAGTCTGGGTGTGGGGAGAGGAGGCTCCTGAGACCACCACATTCTTTTCTATCAGCCATGGTGCCCTGAGCTCCCAGGTGTGCTTGTTCTTGTTGCTGTGGTCCCAGTTTTCAGCAATGTGCTTTGTGTAGGGTTGAATTTTGTGCTGTACAACCTGCCTTATTAAAATGTATATTGTGCCTTTATGAATCTTTCATGGGAAGCATCTGGTGAGGAGTCCATAATCCCCTAAATTGAACTGTATAAAGGAAGCCCTTGTGGGAGTGGACAGTTTCCACAGGGGCTACATCAAAGGCAGGGGTGGGGAGCCAGGGTTCCCACGGAGAGAAGGAGGAGGTTCCCATAGACATATGGTAGAGGTTCCCACAGGTGGAGGGAGAGGTTCCCACAGACGGAGGGAGGAGGTTAGACCATGGACGGTGGGTGGTTAAGAGCCATCAGGCTGTAGGGTCTGGTTCAGGTGCTGCTCTTGTAAAGAGGTTGACTTTAAAAAGGGAGCATATCCTTTTTTTTACTGGCATAGGGTCAGGCTGGCAAGATGGGGCAGGGTGGCCCTGGGAGGTGTGGCACACACTGGGATTATAGTGCCTCTTCTTGGAGCCAAAGGTCTGTGGCCTCATTAACTCCAGCTGTAGACAGGCTGCACTTGGGGCCTGCCTGCAAGCCCTGCCTGGAGAATCTTTCCCCACTGGCTGCCCACAGTGCCCTTGACACTAGTCTTCCCTCTGACCACATTGATTGGGCCAAGAGACACCTGTCTCAGGCCTGCTTGTCAGAGATGTAGAGACAGGAGCTGGTGGTAGGCTGCATTTGTACTGAAAGTTCATGTCCAGTTGGTGCTGGAGTCGGTGACTACACAACCAGATTTATCTGAATTATTGGGTGGAAGGGTAGGTGGGCAGAAAACATACAGCAGAGGAAACGATCTGAAAGAGGGAGGATAAAGCAGACTATGGAGAAAAGTGGAGCTCAAAGGACAGAGAAAAGAAGAGACAGAGAGAAAGAGAAGAGATTTCCCTCTCACCTTACATGGAGCAGGTTTGAATGAGTTCAAGGCCCTCCCAGGGCTGAGCGTCTGGGTCTTGGGCACCCAGTCTTTGCTGAGGCAGGCAGGGGACAGACATACTGTCATTGGATCTTCACCACAGCCCCATGCTGTGTTTCCTGTTTCATGGTCGCGGGAACTGAGGCTCCTACTGACGACAAATGTCCAGGGGTACGCAACTGGAAGGATGCAGAGACAAGACTAAAACTGCTGTCTCCCAGCCTGCCACCCTGCAGCCACATTGGCCTGCGATGGTCTGGTCCAACCTTGAAACCCTTGGACTCATTGTCCTTTTGTCTTGTGCCTTTGTCAGGACTCTTTCTGCTGATGCCCACGTGGCTGGCTGCTTCTGATCCTTCAGCTCTCAGCTCGTGTCGTCTCCGAGAGAAAAGTCTCCTGGTCATCCTATCTAGAGTGGCCACTGCATCCCATTATTCTGTATCTGAACCTTGGGGTTGCTACTACTGTTATTTAGTCTTTATTTTTTGTCCACATTGCATTTATTTGTATTTTTCTTATTTGTGCAATGATTTAACAATTCATGACTTTCTTTTCTCAACTGGAAGTTCTAAGAAGACAGGAACAGCCTCTATTTTTCACTGGGAAATGCTCCGAATTTGGCATGGAGATGGTGTTCCGTAAATACTGTTGTGTGCCTGCTGGAGTCCTCATTTTACTTGTGAGGAAATGAAAATATGAAAAAATGAGGACATTTTCCAAGGTCTCTGAGAAGACAAGTAGTTGGGCAGGGATCAAACCAGGGTCTGATCCAACTTGAGTCCACGTGTTCTGTCAACTGTCGTGCTGTGAAACTCTCCGTGTTCGATCACTCCTGTGTGAAACATGCCTTTTCTCTGGCCCAGAAGCGGTGGCAGAAAATGTCACTGCCAACCAGCCAGAGCAGTGAGCCTGTCCCTGCTCTTCCTCCTGTGACATGAGCCACGGTAGTGAGAACCAAGGCTGGGGAGCAGGACACTGAGTTTAAGACCCAGCCCTGCACTCACTTGCTGTGGAAACTTAGGTAGGTCGACTTCCTGTGTGTGTCTCACCTCCCCGTGTGCTGGTTACTTTGTGTCCATTGGCGGATGTTTTTGGATGGAAGATTGCCCTCCCTAATGTGGGTGGGCCTTATCCAACTGGGTGAAGGCCTGACTAGAACAACAGGTTGGCCTCTTCTTTGTTTGGGGGGGAATTCTCCAACAGTCTTTGAACTTGATCGACATGATTGACTTTCAGGGGCCCACACTGCAGCTTCGGATCTGCCAGCCTCCATGACTGTGTGAGGCAATTCCTTATCATAGATCTGTTTCACACACACTCGCACACCAGGTCCTTGAATACCATCATTTTATTCAATGTCCCTTCATTAGAATGTTGGTGACATGCCATGGGAACTCAAATCGTGTTTATACCAATTAACTTATGGTGAAATTGGTTTTGTTATATGTAATTTCACTTAAAGTCACAGAACCCATCGATGACATTAAGTGAGGACTTACTGTATATACATCCATTTGGCAATGCTTCTCTGCGGAACCCTGACTAGCACCCCCTGCCAGCCATGTGGCCGTGGCCCCGGAGTGCCCTGAGCTCAGTGAAGACAGAGACACAGTGTCAGCAGCACGGTAAGGTATTGAACTGTCCTCTTACCTCCACCCCACCCTCTGCCACATTCCATTGTCAGAGCCTCCCAGGTTCCTTGTGTTCAAAGAACAGGTGGGTTTGAGCACCTGAAGGTGATGGGAAGAGGGATATGAAGGTTCCAGATGCTAAGTCAAGTAGGTGATCAGGACACTGCTGGCCGTACGACTCAGGGCCTCTCCCCGTGGGAGCGGGCTGGGGGGATATTTACACTCTTGGAGGCAAGAGGCCAGGCGCTGAGGGGTGTGGGGAGTGAGGGGTGGGAAGGGTCTACTGCAGTGTGGTGGGAGGGCACTGACTGATAGGGCATGAAGACACACTCTGACCTCCCTGTCCCTGCCACCCAAAGCCAGAATGGAGCATGGTGGCCACGCCTGGCCTCTGACTCCCTGTGCCCTGGCTCAGCTATGGAGCAGGAGCCCCCAGGAGGGCGGTGGGAGCCCACCCAAGACGAGGTGGCTGGAAAGCTGTCCTGCCGTGCCTCCCCCGAAGCAGCTCGAGCACACGCAATTATAAGACAGTGGGCAGATGACAGAGTTAGTTAATGTAACAAGCCCTTTAAGCATTTAGCCACATTCGAGTGTTTAATCAGCTGTGTAAAGTGCAATATCTATCTTTCAATTTTATGCCATTAGGGGAGACAAGATTTTGATTAGGTACTTAATCTGTGCACGGAAAAACCATGCCCACAGCAAGCCCGTGATGGGGAGGGAAAGGGACATTGGGTGGGGGGGTCGATAAAGGGGAAAGACAGAAATTTAACATAAAAGAGAATTAGTGCAGCTCCTTTCAATTTAGTGCCCAGGCTTTATGGCCTAATCAATTAGAGGCCCGGCCGGGGCTGCTGGGAAGTGGCTCGGCTGGGCTGGAGGCTCGGCCATATTAATTCCCTTCATTACGTGGGGGTCAGGCTGAGGGCTTTGCGGGGGCTCTGCAAAGGCGTGGGTCACTTCTCGGGCATCCACTCAGGAAGCAGGGGGAGGAGGTCGAAGAGTTCCAAGCTGGACAGGAGGAGTCCTGTGGGTCCCGGGGAGTCTGGGATCCCTGGATGGTGGGGCTGGGAAGGCCTGGGAAGCTGTACGCCCATGAGGTGGTGTAGAAGGGTGGGTTGGCTCTCCAGCTCTGGAGTAGGAGAGGCCTGGGTTTGCATGCTAGTTTTGTGACCTATTGGCTGTGTGACCTTGGGCATATTGCTTGGCCTCTCTGTGCTGCAATTTCCTGCAGAACCACAGCTGTGGCTACCTCAAAGGGTTGCCATAAAGAGAAAAAGAAAATGTGTCATGCAAAAGGCTAAGAACAGTATACGGTGTCCAGTGGCCATTCATTCTGTGTGAGCAGTTGTCGTTATTATCATCTTTATTTCTGATGTTGCTATATGCGTCACTGAAGAGAAAATTTTAACAGAGGCGTGCGTTTTAACCACCACCTCCATTTAGTCAGGGCTCCCCTTACACACGAGGCATTATTAGGTGCTCTTTCTACTACTAACAGTAGTTTTCCCAGGTTCATGCTATAGCCTGCAGATGACCAAGGAGGAAACCGAGGCATGGGGAGGTAAACAGCTTGCCCAAGGTCACACAGTATTGGAGGCTCCAGAATCAGCACTTGGGCTTTTCTTGTGGCGGGGCTCACCCCCTGCAGATATGGCAGAGTTAAGTGGGACTGAATTCCACGATGGTTGAGGTCACTAGGAGAAGGGTGGCATCTCGAAATGTACCCAGCGAGCCCCAGATCTCAACAAACCACATTCTACCACTAGTTACTGGGCAAACTGTAGAAATATACTTGGGGAATGAGTTGATCTCCTACAGGTTTTCTGAAAAGTGGAGAAGCTTGTGGTCCATGAAGGACACAGGATAAAGTGGAAATGGCACACTGGTGGCCCCCCTTTGTCCTCAGTGTCCCCAGGGGCATCTGGACAAGGCCCCAGCATCTGGAGAACCCAGTTTGAAACCACTGGAGGTGGGAGTGAGTTGGACATGGGGTCTGGTGAGATTCTAGATTTTATTACTAAAGAAAAGCCCTTGGGGAAGAGGGACCACGGGGACCAGCAGACGTGTTGGACTGAGGGGACATTCTTCATCAGCAGATGTGTGCAGCAGATTTACCGGACACCTACTGGCTGACTTCTCGCTTAGTAGCTGTGGGACTTCGGGTAAGATTTTCAGCCTTGCTCTGCCTCTTTCCTCAGTTATAACCCAGGGGTGATCACGGTTCCTGCCTTGCAGGCTGGTTGTGAGCATCACATGAGTATATACGTGAAGTGCCAAGGACTTGTGTGTGACACTGACTACGCACTGGATAAACATTAGCCATTATTATCACTGTCTGTTATGTCAGCACTAGGGACTTTCTGGGCACAACCTCATGTCATCCCTGTGGCATCTGTGTGGGTTATGGATATGGTACCAATTGTGCAGGCGAAAAGTTTAAGTTCAGAGAGTTTACATGATTTCTCCAAGACCACAGAGCTGGTGTGTGACAGATAAGGATGAAAGTGTTTCCTTGTCTTTAGTTGCTCCTAAAGGCCTGCCTGCCCCCAGCACTGTCTTGAGAGCAAACAGGATGGCCAAGCGAATCTAAATTCCAGCAGGACATTTCGGGAATAAGTTCATTCCACAGATATTTGTCGAGCACCTGTTATATGCCATGCACTCTAAGGGTGTGAAGACAGAAGTTGCATCTTTCTTTGGCCACTGAGTAATCGCTTAACATGCATTTGTATCATAAACACATGGATGGATGAATGGTGTATTGTGCCAAATCCTCAGTATCCTTGAGGAAGGAGTGGTGAAATGTGAATAATGTGATTTTCCTGTTACGTGGAGTCCTAATTGGCCAAGTGGAAGGCAACATAGTGGCGTGGACAGAGAAGTGACAAACTCTGGGTTGGAATCTTGGACCATCTCCTTACTGGTGGGAGTCAGCCTTGTTCACTGTAGTATGATAGGGGCTCAGCAAACGTTTGTCAAGTGACTGAATAAATGGATGGATGCGTGATCGAGACGGCTTTGCAGGCCCACTATGGATGAGACACAGACAGACAGGTAAGAGTTTATTGAGTGATAGCAGGAGCACCAGGACTTCAAACGCTCTCTTCAGGGGGTAGTACAGGGTTTAACCTTCCAAAACGGAACTTTACAGATGAAAACGTCAGCCTTGGCACTTGGGTTGTAAAAACCAGCTATACAAACCTAAGCTCAGAAGAGACACACGAATTACTCTTGTCTTTCTTGACTCCATGGTCATTTGGAGAAAATGTTGGCAACATTTTCTGTAAAGTGCCCGATGGTAAATACAGGGTTGGGCAAAAGTAGGTTTACAGTTGTATGGAAAACAATACAATAATTGCTAAATAATAACACAAGAGTAAACTCTGTTGTGTGCACTCACAGCCATAAACCTCCTCTTGCCTCATCTTGTAGTTTAGGCTTTGAGAACCCTAGAGTCTGTTGTAACCACTCAACTCTACCACTGTAGTGCAAAAGCAGCCACAGACAACATGTAAGCAAATGAGCGTGGCTGTGTTCCAATAAAACTTTATAAAAACAGTCAGATAGTGGGTTTGGCCCATGGATGTTTTTTTTTTTTTTTTTTTTTGCCAGTTCATTCTTTTCAGGGTATATCTGTAGAAAGTAATCCTTCTGCTTACAGCTTCACATCTAAATTAATTAATGTAGCATCTTAGCATCAGCACCCCATTTTACAGAGGGGAAGCCTGAGTGGTAGGTAGGCAAAGAGCCTGCTATAGAGCAGGACTTCGATCAGTTACCACTTACGGAACACTTATGTGGCTCACACACAACACACATTATTTCATGGAGCATCCTCAACAACCCAGGGAAGTGGGGCCCATTGTTCTTCCTGTTATTTTACTACAAGTTGAATAAACTGAGGCCCAAGGAGGTTAAGTGACTTACTCATAGTCACCCAGCTAATGGTTTAACACTCACTTTTTAAAGATTTGTTGAGCATCCACTGGGAGCAGACCCTTTTGTGTCGTCGGGGATACAGTAGACTCCTGACCTCACTGTGCTTACATTAACCTTGGGGAAGGTGGACGCTAAGTAAACTAGGTGAACATGCAATAGAGGATGTCAGGAGGGGACAAGGGCCTATCATCAGGGCAGGCTTAAAGCAACAGATCCTCATGGCTTAAAACAAGGTTCAGCCAACCTTGGCCCATGGACCAATGCTACCCATTGGTAAATCAAGTTTGGTTGGGCCACAGTCATGCTTATCTGCTTATGTATTATCTATGCCTGCTTTCATGCTGCAGTGGCAGAATCAAGAAGCTGCAACAGGAACCATCTGGCTCTTAAAGTCCAAACAAGATTATGACCTTTGACTTAAAACAACTGTGGATTACTTTTTATTCATGCCTGCGTCCTTCTGCTTATCAGTCATTCAGGGACCCGGGCCAGTGAGGCAGCCACAATCTTGGATGCATGCAAGGTCAAAGAGAATTCTGGAGTATCTCATATGGTCAATTAATGCCTGGCACTGAAGTGACATGTGTCATTTCTGCTCAGAATTTGTTGGTCCCACTCAACAGGAGGGATCCAGCTGGGCCATGGGCCTGGGAGGTAGAGGGCTGGAAATATTTGGCGAGCTGCTATGACCACAGTGCTGCTGGAAATAGCAGTCAGGGTGAGCTGATGGGGTGGGGGGAGTTCCAGGAGCCTTTCACTTTTAAATAATGCAGCCCAGGAAGGCATTAAGAACTCAGCTGGGATTTGAGCCCAGGTCTGTCCACCTTGAAAGAATGTTCTCTCAACCTCAACGCCATGCAGCTGCAGCCTCCAGAGCCCACAGAAAGTGGGTTCCAGAAGGGTCACTGGATGGTCAGACGGAGAAGTGTGCCTCCTCTCGAGCTCCTGCTGGGGTCCCGCTGGCCCTGTCCCCAGCCCCTTTGGTCCAGCTGTGGGTCTCTCACAGGTCACAACCCCACAGGGGCCATAGTCAGGCAATCTTTGCTGGCCAGTCCTGGGAGGGATGGGCCGGGGGAGGAGGGCGAGAGGCCCTCTCCATGAGGCTGTGACTGCGAGGCACTACATTAACGTTATTAATAACCCTCTCAGCCTTTATTGAAAAGATGCTCTCTGCGTCTGAATTTGCCACTATGGCAACCCATTTATTAAGGCTGTAAGAGCTGGAGTTGCTTCAGACCATATTTATTACCATGATTTGCTGAGGGAAGGCTCTGATCCCGGGGATGGGGCAACTGGGGGAGAGAATGTGTTGTTGCTCAGAGGGAAGGTTTTGGCTCACCTTGCCAAAAGGTCAGCTAGGGATGCGCTTTCTCTCTCCCAGTTAGATTAGGACTGAAAGTGCCAGTGGGAATTCGGGGCTGAACACAGCTGGCAGTCTTTCTCTGCATAGGGTGCTCTTTAATGCACCAGATACCCTCCCCAGGTGCACACCAGTGGGCAGAGGGGGCAGGTGGGGCAGGCATTGTTGGTCTTAATGGGTCCACAAGGGCAGCAAGACTCAGCAAAGCTGAGAGACTCCCCGAGGTCACAGAGCTAGTGGCCATGGGAGCAGTATTGGTGGCCCCAAAAGTCATGGCCTCATTTTTCTATAAAAATCTGAACCAGCTCTATTTGGCTGTCTCTCACATTCTTTTAAAAAAAGTATAAAACAAAATCTTTAGCTGAAACTGCAACAACAAACCCTCCTCCCCAGAACCCCCAGATAAAAACCCTGCAGTAGTGGTGCCACCAGTTAATTTGACCATGAGCACTCTGCTGAGAGATTTCTATTCAATAATCTGTGTGAGTTCTCACGCCATTCCTGTGCGAGAATTCCCCTCATGTTACAGATGAGGAGACTGAGTCCCGGAGAGATTAGATAATTTGCCTTAAGTCACATAGCAAGTGAGTGGCAGAGCTCGAATTTGAAGCCAGTTTTGTCTGATTCCAAAGTGTGGTCTTGTCCCTGGTGTCACATCCTTTCTATTCTCATGTCCCATTTTCAGAGGCCAGAGGGGTGGCATGACCATGCACGTCACCTTCTCTTCCAGCAACTGCTCCTTTGGGTCCAGGCTTTGCCTCTCTCAGATCCCCTCCTTAGGGATAGTCTCAACATGTGCCCTTGGCCATGGTCAGGATTTGTATTAGTTGCTGGGGCTGCCATAAAGCACCACCCACTGGGTGGCTGAGGCAACAGAAAATAACTTTCTCACAGTTTTGGAGGCTAGAAGCCCAAGATCAAGGTGTGCATAGGGTTGATTTCCTCTGAAGCCTCTCCCTTGGCTTGCAGATGGCTGTCTTCTCCCTGTGTCTTCACATGGTCATCCCTCTGTGCGTCTGTGTCCTAACCTCCTTGTCTTATAAACACACCATTGTGTTGGATTAGGACCTCCCCTAGTGACCCCATAAAACCTTAATCACCTCTTTAAAAACTTTATCTCCAAATGCGGTGACATTCCAAGGTACAGAGGGTTAGGATTTCAACCTGTGGATTTTGTGAGGAACATAGTAGGACTCAAGGCCAATTTCCCGCCAACCGAAGTTCCCTGGGGTCAGCCTAGAACTTCCATGTGGTTCTGCAGGGGAGGTACCGCTGGCAGCTGGCTTCTGTTTCACGGAGAATTGTCCGGTCCTCAGGCCTCTCCTGCTGGCCATGTTGGTGCCGCCTCAGACTGCCTCTCAGAGGGTGAACTCTAGGTTCCCAGGGCTAGACCTTCTCCTCTACTTCCAGACCCGGGGCCCTTTTGCCCCCATGGCTGCTCCTTCCTTCACACCCTTCTTTTTGTAAAATTCATTTGTTTTTTTTTTTGTTTTGAGAGAGGGAGAGATATCAATTTGTTCCACTTATTTATGCATTCATTGGTTGATTCTTGTATGCACCCTGCCCAGGGATCAAACGTGTGGCCTTGGCATAGGGGGGTGATGCTCTAACAAACTGAGCTCCCCAGGTAGGGCCTTCACATCTTTCTTGCTGTTGCCCCGTGAAGAGTGCTTCTAGGACTCGCTGGCCTGTTCAGGCTGGGGAGCTCTTGTTTCTCTAGCACGGTCTTTGCTTTTTATTTTTGTCTCCTTCCCCATGACTGATTGCATCCTGCCTTCTCTCCCTCCCTCTTTCCTTTCCTTCCTATTTCCCTCCTTCCCACTCTCCTTTTTCTTCCTTTCCCCTCACTCTTTCTCACGTCCTGCCACCCCATTCTCTGTACACCTGCTCCATGCTGGGCACAGTGCTGGATGCGGAAGAGTCAGTGGTGAACCCAAACTAAAAATCTATAGCAAAGGTAGACGCAAAACCGAACCTCCTGAGGTAGACTTTGTTCTCGTACATCTCCCCCTGACGATAACACCTTCCCTAGCTGCAGCACAACGGTCAAACCAGGAAACTGACATTGGTCTCATGCTGTGCTGTTAGACCGATGTGTGTGTGTGTAGTTCTAAATGACTGACTTGTCAGTTTTGAAAGGAATAAGACAAAAAACTTTGGGAAACATCCTTGCCAAACTAGTGCCTTCTATCCCAAATACATAAAGAACTTCTGGATTAGAGAGAAAATTGGGGAGCAAGCATGAGTGAGAGGTAAGGGCTTTATTCCAGAAAGCACAGCATAGAGCTCCCTTCCGGGTGTTTCCCTTGGATGATGGGAGCAGTTTTCTGGTAATTTCCATCCTCCATTCTTTCCCCTGGCTCTTCAATCCGTCCTAGCCACTCCTGCCAGATTTGTTTTAGGCCCATATCCAATTGTTCTCTGCAGCTCTCAGTGCCCCCCACCCCCAACCTCCAACCCCTGAAAAGTGAAGTGTAGACATTCCAGGTCACGCCTCCTGACCCGCCCGCCGACCTGATCACCTTCATCATTCTTGTATCTTCCTTCCCAGCGTAACTGTGGCCCTTCAGTGCCTGACCTGATTCTGCCACAGTGCCTGTGCTCATCTGTTTCCCACCACGTGGGAAGCCCTTTCCTTCAATTCTGCACGAACCAATTTACCCTCCTCTAGGGACTTGGGACAGCCACTCCCTCCTCATAAGCTATGTCTCCCACCTTCATGTGACATCATTCAGACTGTAGGTCAAAGGTTCCCTCTGAAGAGAAGTCCTCCTACCTAAATCCACTCCCTCTGTCCTTCCTCATTTCCTTGTTATACCTCCGGTATCTGGAATGATTCTCTGGGTTTCCTTGTTTCCTGTCTTTCCGCAGCGTGTGAGTTCCCGAGAGACCTGGACTCTCTCTGTCTCGGCCTCTGCTGCCACCCCAGCACCTGAACACAGCGTGCCACCAAGGAAGCGGTATTTGCAACAGACTGGTTGACACATAAATGAAGTAGTTTTTTTTTTTAAGCTAAAATAATAATATTGACACAATAATAAAGTTTCATGGCTGGAGTAGCATCACTCTCCTCTGAACTCTACAACGTTTTTTGTCTTGGCTTTGGATGTAGATCCCTGAGTGTCATGATCATAGTTATGTTTGTGTAAGTCTATCTTCATACAGATGGAGAACCCTTGACTGGCCTCATCCTGTTCATCTCTGGATCTCTTTTAGCCCCTGACTCAGGAGTTGGCACATGGAAAGCCATCCCGGTGAATATTCTGAATGAACAGAGGCTTGAATAAATGGGAAGGGACAGCTAGCACTGCTCCTATTGCCCCGATGCACCCCAGCAGCAAGGAGCCAGGCGTCCTCGCCTCCCTCTCCTCCCCCCCCACCCCCCGCTGCTCTTGGCCTCTGTGTCTACTGTCTCTGCGCTCTTAGGACAATGAGTACAAACCCATAAAGCTCTCTCCAGTGTGCCTTGCTTACCCGCTCTTATCAGAAGAGAGGAGAACTGAAAGGGCTTTCAAAAGAGCCATCTGTTAGTTTTCATAAAGACATTATCTGCTTCCCATCACAAGGCTTTCGCTGTCTCTGACATGTGTCTGCCCTCCCTCTGCTGTCTGAGAGGGCGAGAGCGCACACTCCACTCTCCGTCCGCGCCTGGCTGCTGGAGCTGGGCTGCAGACAGAGTATTTATCTAAAAGTGAAGAGATCTGACTTATAAGCAAGGCTGATATTAAATGTATAAATAATGCATCCTGTGGCATTATTTATAATGCAATAACATCCCTATAATGTAATAAAAGTATGCAGGTTCCCAGCGCTTTGCTTAACCCCTTGATGTCTTAGAGGATCCTGTGGGTCTACCTTCAGGGCTTGGGAATGGGGACCCACCTGCCAACCCTGTCTGGGTCCTGGCTTCTGCATAGCTGAGCCTCTTGATGGCCACCAGCAGGAGAAGCTGGGTCCCAGGACCTGGAGTGGTGATTTCCCAACTTTGTGCAATTCAGAATGCAGATTTTCTGTCTTCAGTCTACTGGTTTTGAATCTCAAAGTGTGGAGAGATGACATTTGCATGTTTAACTAGCTCCTCTGGTAGATTCAAAGACACATAAGTAAGTGGTCCTGGGTTAGTTTTGACTTGTGACAGGAGAGGCTATTGAGCATCCCCAGCTCATTGCTCTGGGACTCACAGTCAAGTCAACTTTGTGAGAAATGAGCACTGGCCTTGTGCCTGGGTTTCTGATCTTGCTCCCCTGCCTGGCACCCACTGAATGCCAACTATGTGTCTGGGCCCCGCTGACCTGTGGAAGGTCACACAGACTTGGTTGTCTGTGGTGCTGGCTCCTTTGTCTCCTCTCTTATCACATGGCAGACAGTTCTGGGTAGATGTCAGGAGACCAGTGTTTGCTTGAATGCCTGGATGCCTGTGCATGGTGATGTGCAAATCCCTGGTCTCCAGGCTGCCCCTAGCTCCCCATGCTACCCAGGAATCTGCTTCTTTTTTGGGAGGGGCAAGGAGGTCTCTCTACTGTTCTCCAAAGTACCTGTCTCATTGGTATCTAGTATCTTCTGACCTCTAATTTCCCTTCTTTTTACAATGGAAAGACAACCTCATCAACTGGGTCACTGCAAAAATAGAAGCCTGTCCACCTGCAAATGTAGCTCAACCTACCTCCATCTGTCTTCCTGCTGTAGTAGAGATTTACTGACTCCAGCTTTAGGCTGATTTCCGACCTGTTCTCTGAACCCCAATCCCACTGTCTCCATCCACCCACCATCTCTTCTCCTTCTCTTAACTCTCTGAACTCTTTCCCTACCAATTTTCCATCACCTTCTAAACATCCTCAGTATCTTTCACCCAATCACCACCACTTTTGGCCCATCTTCTAGCTACTACCCTTCCTCAGCCACATTTCATAATAGTGGTGTGTACATACTGATTAGTGGCAACATAGTGACAATATATGTTGACTGTGCTGACTCATGTGTTATTAATTTATTTACTACTCACCATAGCCCCATGATAATTTAATACTGGGTGAGCTGACACCTAGTAAAAGCATAGGGAGATTAGGTGGCTTGCCCAGAGGCACACACTGGTGTAGGATTTGATCCCAGGCAGTCCGATTTCAAAGCAAGTGCGTACACAGTTCTCTCACCTTCGATTACTCCTCCATGATTGGGCTCCTACTTCCAGGCCTGCAATGACCTCTGTGTTGTTACATCCACTGGACATCTGGGGGCTAGATTTCACTAGACGGAGCATCAGATAGCACTGACCTCTTCATTCATTTTCGGAACCCTCACTTCTTTTTTGTCCCTGGGGCCCCACACTCTCCTTGTTTTCCTTTGACCTCACCAGTCACCTTCCAGTCACATCTGCAGGCTGCTTCTCTCTCGGCCCAAACCTTGTATTTTGGGCTGCTCCAGGGTTCCACTCTTTGCCTCATTTCTACCCTACACACTGTCCCAGGTCTTCCATTACCCACTATATTCCAAAAACTGCCCCATCTGGGTTCTGATCACTAGGCCGAAGGTTTATTTATTTGTCTGATATCACAAAACAAACACTTCCTTAATTCATTACTTTCCCAAGCCAGCTCCTTCTCTTCTCCTTCCTCAGTCAACAGTCACCATGCCTTCGTCCTGATGCCCTGGCGGAAGTTTGCATAGTGTGTTTTACTCTCTCCGTTCTGCCTGCTAAATTGCCCCTGCTCTCAACTCCACCCCCTTCCTCGGACCTCCTGGGACCCTCTCGGTCCAGTCCGTGCTCTGCCACCTTCTTGCGTTATCGCGATAGATTTCTAACCAGTTCCTGACTTGTGTCTCCCTTATACAACTTTCCCCTTAAACATAGTTATGAGCTATTTAAAATATACAGAAAATTATAGAGACTACTAGAACAGACACCCATTCACCTACCCCCCGGATTTAATCAACATTTATATTTTTGCCATGCTTGGAATCATTAGTAAAAAAATAAAATAAAATATTACAGTTAAAGAAATGGGCACCCTCTGCTCCAGAGGTAATTACGACCTAAAGTTGCAGTATAACCTTTCTTTCCATGTTTTTAAAATTCAAACTTTTAAAATTTTATTTTAATAGTTTGACTATGTTTTAAATATTCAAACACTATGCATCCCCAAACGGCATAGTGTTTGAATATTTAAACTTTGCATACATCATTACTACATGTATAATTCAGAAAAATATTAATGAATGTCCTATCTTTGAGATTTGTCCACGTTGACATGTAGATAAATCCATGCTGTAGCATGCAATAGCACCGTATTGTATTTTTGTGGCTGAATAATATTCCACTGCATGGATATATCCCAATTTGTTTATCCATTCATTAGTTGGTGGACACTTGGGTTTTTTCACTTTTTGGCTATTATGAATAATGCTACTATGAATTTTCATGTACCAGTTTTTGTGTGAATCTATATTTTTAATTCTCTTAGCTATATAGCTAGGAGTGGAGTTGCTGGATCATATGGTGGCCCTATGTTTAACTTTTTGAGGAACTATTTTTAAATTGGCGGCACTATTTTACATTCCCACCAGCAATGCACGAAGACTTTGATTCTCCACATTCTCACTAATACTTGACAATGTCCATTTGTTTTGTTTATAAACATCCTAATGAGTGTGAAATGCTATCATTGTAGTTTTTATCTGCATTTCCTTGATGACTCATGATGTCGAGCATTTTTTCTTGTGTTTATTGGCTTTTATGAATCTTTGGAGACATCTCTATTCAGATCCTTTGCCCATTTTAAACCTGAGTCTTTTTCACTGATGAGTTGTTAGAACAATTACTATTTATATATAGTAAGGGAAATTGTTCTTTCACCCTCACTCTCTTTCTTCTTTTCCTCTCCCTCCTTCTTCAAAATTATCATGGCTTGTCCTTGTTTACTCATCTTCATGAATTTTAGGATTACTTTGCTATATGTCACATTTAAAAAATGTAGCAGATTTTTTTATAGGTTACTTTTTGAGAGAACTGCTATGTTCAGATTATTGACTTCCAATCTATGAACATGGTATATCCATCCCTTCCTTTGAGTTTTCTTTCTATCTGTCACATCCGGACAGGCTTTAGCTGCACACCCTTATGGAGAAGTCCACTGTTGTTCACTCACGCACATGACCTCGCAAAGCCCTCTCCCCTAGAGTTAAAGTGCTGGGTCAGTTTACCAGTATCCCCATTTTTCTTCCATTGGTTGGACAGTTGCTTATACTTATCACCAGTTCTTTGATATCTTCACATTCAGATTTTAGCTTTTTAGGAAACTCCAAGAGCTCTCAGGTCCCTAAGCTTGGAAAAAGGTAGAGAGGTGATATTATCTTTCTTCCAAATGTTCCGGATTTTCAGGAAAAAGCCTGGTTTGGAACTTAGAATGCAGAAATGGATGGAATGAATCTTGCCTTCAAAAAGCCTTATCTCTTGATGGATGCTAACCTATAGACAAATAATTATATATTAGGTTCTAGATAAGTAACATATTTTGGCAGTAATGAAAGAAGCTGCTTTTAAAAGTAGACCACTGCTTCTGTGTTCCAGGGAGGGATAAAAGCCATAGTGAAAAATATCTCTGGGAAGAGGGGCATGAGTGGGCTCTTTGGGTTTGATGACTTAAGGTGAGGGGTCAACCAGTGGCTTTGGAAGAGGTTGTAGGCAGAAAATTGTAATGGTTCCCCAAGTCCCTACTTCTCGGTATCTGTAAGTAGAAAGCTACCACACAGAGGGTGAAGGAATATTCACATACAGCAAGAGAGAAGGAACAAAATTGTCTGACTTCCAAGGTTATGAGAATTTCTTTGATTAGCAGGGGAGAAAGGACACAAGAGAGAACACAGGAAAAAGGAGGGAGGAGCCTGGACTTTTGACCAGAGCCCAGAATGTGCATCAAAGACTGGTCCTGGACACAACCCCACAGCTGACGCTTGGAGCCTCTTTTGACTCATCCTCAAATGGAAGTGCCGGGGAAATAATGACTTCCTCCACTGTACACGGCTTCCCACCAACGGGGCTTCTTCTGGGGCTGTTTCACGAGTTGTTTCATGTTTCATCCTCTAGGTGGTGCACCTGAGTCTTAGCAGCTCCCTGTGTGAAAAGAGCCCAGGTGGCTAATAGAACTGGGCGTTATCAGAAAGCAGTGGTCCTGGGGAAGGACATCCTCAGAACACATGAGTGGAAGCCCAAACCAGTGTTTAATTATAATAAAAACCCCAATCCCAATGGGATGAAGCTGATCACATCAGTTAGAGTGATAATAACGGTGGGTTGAGCAGTACAATAAGTATAGTAATTTTCTTCATTAAACAGATATTTATTAAACATCTATACTGTGCCAGGAACTGTTCTAGGTACTGGGCGTGCATGTAACAGGCCAAAAAAGCAAAGCCCCAGCCTGCAGTCTAGTTGGGAAGATCAGCAACAAACAAACAAACAAATAAATGCTTGGGTACAAAGCACAGAGGAAGATCAGAGGAGAAATTAGTCACCACCCAGAGGCACTAGGCGTGGTTTCTCAGAGTAGAGGTTAACAAGCTGGACAAGGAGCCCACCATGCAGATCCAGCCCGTGGGACAGGAATAGAAAGGAGAGGGCATGGGGGACTGAGGACAAAATGTGTGCCCAGACCTGGAGGCCTCAACCAGACAGAGGACGGGCTCAGGGGTCTGGCTGGGAGAAACTCCGCACTGCAGGGTGTGAAGTGCAGGGAACGGGGGCTGCAGAGGTACTCAGCACCCAGATTGTGGTGGGACAGCCGTCAGACCGAGCTTTCCTCAGTGGCTGTGGGAAAGCAGTGGGGCTTTTGAGGGGTGAGCAGATTTGCCCACAGCATCTTAGGGGATGGACTGGAGTGGGCAAGACTGAAGTCAGTGAGACGTGTGGGGAGGCAGTCTGGGCAGGTGTCCAGGGCTGTTGGTGCAGAGACATGGGGACTGAGCTTGCACAGGGTCAGTGGAGATGGAGCACAGGAGGTAGGGTGGAATGAATTTGGTGTCTGATTAAACATGGGGGTTGGGGGGGCGGACAGAGGAGTCAGCATCACTGTCCTGGCCCCCCGTCTGGGTGACCACTCCCGTAGCCCGAGATGGCTCCCTCAGCCCCGTTTGGGTGTCTTCCTGACCCCAGAGGCATTTTTTATTGCATTCAAGTGTGTAGAGTAACCAGAAGTGAACTAATAAAGTGCAGCAGTTCTGCTTTAATGAGCAGAAAAGAGTAATTTGTAATTAGCATCTACATTATTTGTACATAATGAGTGCTTCCAAAGTCCTTGTGGGGGCTGTTTGTCTTCCTAAGTATTTAAGCCCCCTCCAACCATCTCGTTCATGCTGTTTATTTGTACTCTCTGTTCCTAAAAATACACACATGCATATGCACACATTTGCACATTCATTCACCTGCAGCCATCTGCAGATTGTCTGCAGCCAGAGCAGCGCGTGGAAGAGTGTGCAGCCACCCCTTTCACTTGCTCGTAATGTAATCCCATGCTTGCACACACAGCACAGGCACACAAGCACACACCTACACATAAGGGAGTGCACACACATGTGTACATGTACCTGTCCCTGTGCACACATGCCCAAGAAGTACAAGTCCATAGAACGTGTGTACTCATAGGAAACCCATGTGGGCGAACTTGCACCTGTCTGGCCAGGCACATGCCCGTGCATGTACACATCCGTGCATACACACATCCGTGCATGGACACATCCATGCATGCACACATGTCCATGCAGGTACTCACAGGCATGCTGGGAAGGGTCAGGGATCCAGGTGGTCCTTTTGCCTCAAGTACGGCTGATAGCGTCCCGTCATCATTTTGGTATTGACAAAGTTGACATTTTGAGGCTTTCTTTTCTTGCTCCCAGAGTCTTGCCCTTGCCTGGATCAGCTACCACTGCAGCTGACAATGTTCCCTCCCAGTTGTGCGCCTGGCTAGCTGGGCTTGTGAAGGTGTGGAGAACAGAGGCCTGTACCATATCCACAGGTCACAAGGTGGACTTTTGTCTCCTGGGGCCCAGGGCTCTGTTTGAGGCAGTGAGCAATAACCCCGGTATTAAGACCATGTTTTGGGGGCCCCAGGCAAAACTCAGCACAATGGTCAGGAAGGTGCAAAACAAACCCATGTGAGCACTAATTATGCACCAGGGCTTTCACCACATACCAGGATTTTGAGGTTGGCAGTATGATTCTTGCTTTGCAGACCTGGAAACAGAGCCTCAGAGAAGTGAAGACACTTGCTTGAGCCCAGCCGAGTCTCTCACACAGGGTAATCTCTGCTTCTCCTCAGCAAACCACCCTCTGCCCTGCTGGCGCCCCCAAACACAGGGCCTGCAGGGGCGGATATGAGGGCACGACAGAGTGGGAGATGGTTCTTGTGCCTCCGACCTCCTGTGAGGCATTCCCTTGGAGATTCAGGACTTCATTCGCCTGCGGGACAGAGAGGGTCCTTCCTGGGGAAGACACAGATTCCGCTTTCTTGACCTTGATGTTTGCTTTTGACCTGATGCCAGACAAGCAGCTGGGTAAAGTCTTCCTTTCCCCGAGGATCTGAGTACATGCTATGTCTCAGGTTCTCCCTGGGAGTTATGTTTCTAAAATCAAGAGAATTTGGGTTTGTAATAACTTACACTGGCATGTGCATCCCAAGTGAAAAGGAGAAGCACCAGGGCTCGTGTGTGTGCACGTGTGCGTCAGAAATGTCGCATTCCCTAGAAGCTGCTAAACTGTGCAGCCGGTCCCTCCAGTCTTTGGACCTGGGTGCGGGCAAAGCTGAAGAAGACACCAGACCACTTTTGGTTTATATTACTGGAAGCGTTTTGAGAAAAAAAGTAGTACAAATGTTCTTACAACATTTCTTTCATTTTAGCCTTAAAATGCCCTATGAGGAAAGTAATAATAATAATAATGTTCATCGAACTGTTACTATCGGCCAGTCCCACAATGGCCTCCGTGAGCAGATGCTTCCCATGCCATAGTCTGTTCAATTCTCATAAAGACCCTAAAAAGTGCTGGCCCTAGACTGGGACATTGCGGCTCCTATTTTACTGTTGGGAAAGGAAGGGCCTGAGCAATGTCCCTAGGTGTGATCCAGGTCTACTGAATTTTCAGACTGATCTCCTGTCCCTGAACTGTCCAGGGACAGGTGAAAGAGGTTAGGGTGCTGGGAACTATAGACCTGCTGTGCACTCCAAGTGTCTGTGGCTCTAAAGCTGTCACAAGCCATCCTTTCCAACCAAGTCGTGTAGGTGTGTGACTTCCAGCCAGGGAACAGGAAAGGCGCCATGCCTCCCTCGCTGGTACTGCTTTGTTTAATAGTGTTTGCCGGTTTCTGTGGTGTAAATACATCCGCCATGATCGGTGTCAAGTTACAAAGCTGTTTAACAAGTGGGAGACAAAGAGTGAGGGGAGAGGCTTTTGTAATAATTGCATAATTAGCACTGGGTCCTTTGGCTCCAGCCCACCGTGGAGCCCAGAGACCCAGCAATTAACCTTTGGCTACTCCTGAGCTCAGAGGAGGCGTGGGAACAGAGCACCAGAAGGAATTTTCGAGGCAGATTCTCCATTGCCTCAGCCTGGATGAGGCTGATCGTGTTTTACTTCTTCCTTTGCCTTCCTCAGGGGGAAAACAAAGAGTGGGTCCCAGAAAGGCCAGGGCCTCTAATCTCTCAGTAAAAAAAAGGCCTTTGAAAGAAGAGGAAGGTGGCTGGGTCTGCCACTGAGAGCTGGCAGGGCTGGGTCTCCCGAGGCCAGGGCCAGGGGCTCCAGGAGAGGAGTGTGGCCGGAGCTGGCCAGCTGGGAGGAAACGGCTGGCGGAAGGCCTCCCGGACCCTCCATCCTGTCTCCGTCACTCCCACACAGATTAATGAGCCCCAGGATGCCCTTGGTGTTGGCCAGCCATACTTGGGGCCTCCCCAAAATAGACAGGACGCCTGACGTCTCTTGCCATCATCCCAGCTATTGTCTTTATGAGCCTTGTGAGTTCAGGGATTACATCCTAACACTTCCTCTTCACGCTTAATCACCGAGCTGATGGATGGACACTCGGGCAGTCAGCCTGGGGGCGGTGGAGAGCAATGCAAGCCCCGGACAGCCAGGCCCCCGTAGAGTGGGTGTGGGATGATCTGGCACCTCTGTGTTTGTGTCTGGGAAGGGGGAAATGGGGCAGCGTGGAGCCTTTGCAAGGACTCAGAGGTCCTTTATGGTTAAAGCTGGCTGAGGGGGGCACCAGGCTCGGAGTTGGTGCCTTGGGGAGGGGTCAGTGTATGGGCTAGATTCAGCCACTAGGGGGCAGGCCCTGACAGCAGGTGGACCAGGATAAACACTGTCAAAGCTCAAAAGGACTGCAAGGAGGACTGATAGCCACACGAAGTGAGTCTGCTCCAGGTTCTGGTCAGCTGCAGAGTGACCCAAGGCCTAGGTGAGTTTGGGAAGTGGGGATAGTGGCAATAGGAGGCCATTTGTAGATTCCCTTTATCTTCTTGGTTTTGGTGATGGGATGAGGGATGGCGAAGAGTCTTCTCTGTGCTGAGAAAGGTGTGGGGCAGGCAGAAAGTCAGGGACAGAGAATGACAGGCCTGGGATAGAGTCAGGAGCTGGTGGCTGCTGCAGGGAGACACAAGCTAGACGTGGGAGCTCCTCTGGGCTTTGTCCTCTGGGCCTGCCTGGCCAGGCCAGCTTCCTCTTAGCCCTGCAATGCTGAGCTTAGCTTTTCCCCAGCTTCTCCAAAGAGGCACCTGCCTTTCCTGCTCTTCGAGATGGCTGATTCTGACAAGTTTTGAACCCTCTGAGCCTACTGCCTGCCCAGGATAGAGTTTTGCTAGGGTGTGCTATACAGCTGGCTCTGAAAGCTAGAGGAGCTTGGGATAACCCCAGGGAGAGAAGACTGGGGGGGCCACGTACTACTGGGAAGCTTGACTGAGCCAGGGGCCTGCAGCCATCCATCCATCCATCCTGCTATCCATCCATCCATGCATTCACGTATTCATCCACCCTGCTGTCCATCCATTCATCCATCCATCCATCCATCCATCCATCCATCCATCCATTTATTCATCCACCCACTCATTAATCTGTTCAGTCAATATATGTTATTGAAGCTAACTCTGTGCCAGGCTCTTTTCTGGAGTCTGAGAACAACTGTGAATAAGACAGAAAAGCTCTCTGCCCCATGGGAACTGTATCTGAAGGGCAGCATCCCAGAGACAAGCCAAATCACTCATTATGCCCCCCAGATGGAAACAGATGGGTCTTCTCTCAGTTATGAAGTCAGCATGCTCCCGTCACCTCCTGCCCTGATACATACAGACACATTTACAGTGTATGTGAATGTGCCTCAAGGTGTGCATGCCCATGTATGCTCACAATGCATTTCCTTGGATACCAATGTATCTGCAAGGTCACTTTGCAAACACACACATGCTTGAATACATGAATTTCTAAGTACCTGTGCATACATGCATACAAATTCACCTATGCACACATGCACATGTATATGGGCACACTAGGCACTTGAACATATTTTTGCATATATGCATACATGCCCAGACATACACAGGCACATACACGTGTACATGTGTGCTTGCACAAGCACACTCGTGTGCCTAGTAACTCACTCAAGCACACTGGCACATGCACATACATATAAACATGGACATAAGCACAGTTTGGATCTGTATGCATGCAGGATGCATGTGGCCACACATGCACAATTCCACACACAGATCACATGCCCATGTGCCTGTACATGTGCATATATGTGCATGGAAATACCCCCTCTGGTTTTTCCCTTTTCCCCAAGGCTCCCACACCCTGGCATTTCCCCATCTTATCCTGGGGAATTATCCACAGCTCTGACAAGAGAATGGGTTACTAATGCAGCCACAGAGCTGTTTTGACACTTTTGATGAATAACCTTCAATACTATTAATTGGAACAATTGCTTTTCATTTAACTAAATCACGGGAATTGCTAAACTAAATTGAAACAGAATGTAATTTTGCCACGCACTGCTTTAATATGGGCCTCTAAATGTCTTCTCCCTGAAGGATTAGTAACTTAATCACCCACCAGTGATAACTGCTTTCCAGGCTCAGCTGGGAGGCTTCCTGCTCAGAGCAGCCTGGCTGGGAAAAGGCTGGGGGACCGGTGGCCGCTCCTCCCGCCCTGGGCTGCCTCTCTCTGCATTATTCATCTTGGGGAACAGGGTCTTTTCCCTGCTCTGATCCCAGCCAAGCTCTCAGAGACCGTCTTCATTTTCCTCGGTCCCGCCCCTCTGTTTGCAGCCTGGCCTGAGATCTGTCAACCGGGAGTCTGAACGGGGGCGGGTAAGAGGGGTGGACTCTGACTCTGGGCCTCTCAGAGCCTCCTCACTGAGCCCCTTCATCCTCAGAGCCCTGACTCTGGAATCCCAGAGCCTCTTAGACTCCAAGGGCAGCTCAGAGCTTTCCTAACTCTATACGTTGACATGGCCTGGAAATTCCTGCTTCACTGCCTGGGGGAGCAAGGAAGGCACCCCAACCAGGCAGGCTGTCGAAGGGTGACCAACTGTCCCAGTTTGCCTGGGACAAAGGAATCTCCAGGACATAGGACTTTCAGTGCTAAAACTAGACAGTCACAGGCAAGGGGGACAGCTCATCGCCCTAGCTGTAGGGCCTCTGTGTCTCTAGCTAGACATCACATTGCATTTATTGAGTGCTTACTATATGCTAGGTGATTGGCAAACATTATCTTACTTAATTTTTGAAATAATTTTGTGAGGAGGAACTCATTTAGAAATGAGAAAACAGAGACCCAGTTTTTGAAACCTTATCGAAGATCTCGGAGGTGTAAACATGACAGGAATCATGGTAGCCGGTGATTGTAAGAGGTCGTTTGTGATAAGCACTCGTGCCAAAGGCTCAGCAGGCATTCCATGGCAACCTGGAAGACAGGACCGTGTCTATCACCCCCATTTTACAGATCAGAAAACTGAGGCTCCCAGAAGTGAAGGTTATGGCTGGTCAGTGCCGGAGCTGCAATTCTCCAGGTGCAGGATGTCTCCCCCACGGCACCCCCTGTGTCAACTTGCCTTTCAGGCCCCACGGGAGGGACTCCCATACTCTTTCCATCTGGGTAGCCTGAGGAGCCCCAAGCACAGGGCTTCTGGAGGGTGAAGCCCCCAGCACACTGGAGGTGCTGTACTAAGCGTGGCCTCCTCCAGGTACAACTTCTGCCCCCAGATGTTCAAACTAGTCATGGCCACTCTCTGAATGAGGGGTTCCAGGACAGCCGCCCCTCCTCCATCCAGCGACATGGTCCCTGGCCTTGGGCCCAGTGTGGGGTCTGTACGTTCTGTAAGCCCGTTACTCCCCACCCCTGCTGAGCTTAGGCCCTACCTGGACTGTAGCAACAACTTCTTCATGGACGGATCTCTGTGTCCGCCTTTCTAGCCCCTCCCCCGAGGCAACATTTCTAAAAGTGCTTTTGAATTGTCACTTCAAAATATGTACTTGACGAGGAAGGTGCCCATTTCGAGAGGGCGTAATTTAGGAAGCAGGCTGTTTGATTCCAGAGACTGATTCTCTTCCCAGGCTGGGACTGCCATTCTCCGGAGTGTCGCCACCTCCGACTCCCAGAGGCAGCTGGGTGTGGTGGTGAAGCTTGAGGGGTCTGAAGACACAGGCTTGTGGGCCGGGGGCCTGGGGCTTCCCATCACTCATGGGGCCTTGAGACCAGATCGGTTTACCTTCACAGGGGATGGTCCCCACGTCACAGCTCTGTTGGGATGGTGGCATCCGGAGTTCAGCTCAGGTCCTGGCTCAGAGCAAAGGCTTAATAAATGGTGGCTGCCATTATTATTTTTATTATTTCTGATGGTTTGGAAGGAGGTTCGGTGGAGCTCAGTGCTGCAGCCTGCCAAGCCCTGCCTCCCTGCCACATTTCACGCTGCCTGTGCCCTTGAGTTTCCCATTAACTTAATAGGTCTGGACAGAAAGCAGCTAGTTGTTCATGGGATCCTAGAGTCAATCAACAATCTACCCTTCATTGCTCCCATTCACTGAAATCAATACTTATTGATTGAACGCCGAGGCTGCCCAGGGCCCTGAGGCTGCCCTTCGGGGCTTCATCCTCTCGCTGAGCTGAGAAAGCAGATCTTCCAGTGTGGCCTCTGGACCAGCAGCAGCATCTGGCAATGAGTTAAACATGCAAATTCTCGTGCTCACCCCAAGCCCTTCTGAATCAGAAACTGTGACATGGGGCCCAGGAACTGGTGCATTAACGAGAATTCCAGATCATTCTAACATTTGAGAAAGATTGGTGTAAGAGAACAGAATACTGTTGTTTTCAGAGAGGGGCCAGCTGAGCCTGTGAAATCTGGGCAGGGAAGGTGGCACCCGGTGGGAGGATGTCTGGGGGCTGGGGTGACCTGACTCCTGAACTCCTGCCCCTGTCAGGCTTGTGGCACGGGGACAAGCCTGGGCGGCTGCTGGCGCGCCCTGCCTCTTTGGTGAATTAAACAAAGGCGCCCCTTTCTCTGGGTAAACGCAGTACTTCTGGTGAGTGGCAGGTGGGCTGGATTCCATCTTCATTCACCCTCCCGTACCCCTGTGTGAAGGTCAGGCCAACTACATGGCAGGCCTGGGAGCATTTGTGAGGTCAAGGCCATACCATGCCTGCCCTCACCTGGGGGCTGGCCCCTGGGGTGCTGGACAGGCAACCAGGATGAGACCCCCGGCTCCATGGACTCTCCCCAATGCCCGGGCTCCATCAGTCCTTTCAATGAAACAGGCTGCACTTGGGAGAAACTGGAAGTTGAAGTGCGGCTCTGAGGACAGCCTGCCATGGGCTGGAGGAGACATCCCACCCCGAGCCAACGCTGGAGAAAACTGAACAGGCGTTTGATAGTTTCTCCAAGTGCAGGTCTCCCTAGAGCATCGTCCTCCTGCCAAAGACAAGTCGGCCGGACTCTGAAGGAGAAATGGAACCAAGCACGGAGCGTGGCTGGGAGAATGCTCTCGGCCCCAGCCTGTCCTAGTCAGCGCCCAGCCGGCCAGCCTTCTTCCTCCCTCCCGCTTTTTCCCTCTCTCCCAGGGGACCCTCTCGCGTTGTGCTCCCCAAACACCTGGCCTCCCTCCCATTCTCCTGGCCCAGGCTACCTTGGACTTTGCCACCTCCAGAGTCACTGTCTGGGGACATTTGCTCACTCCCTTGCATTCCTGTTCTTAGGGGCTGATGTCCTCTCACTTTACCCTGGAAGCCCTCCTAGGCTCTGGGCATCTGAAACACTACCTTCATTATTCTTAGGGCTCTAAGGAGGCTATGTTCTTTCCTATATTCTTCTCTTTCTCTCTCAGAAGATGCCTTTCTGGAGGTAGGGGGCTACCTGGGTGTCCTCCACTTTTTTCCCCCTCAACCAGGAGCTTTTTTTATAGCAAGGCCAGGTCTGCCTCTGCCTGTGAATGAGTTCCTTCATTCCAACACCTGCTGCCTTACATTTGGACGAAGTGGAGGGAGATGAGGCCCTCCCAAGCCCAGCCCTAGGGCCCCCCAGACCCCCCTCACTGGCACTGCCTACAGCCCAGATGCTCCCAGCTGTGGAAGGCCACCCTGGGGCCGCTACTTGTCTCACAGCCCCGAACAGTGGTCTGGGCCTCTTATTTCCTAATGCGTGCGAGTGGGTGCAGCCCCACATCCACACTAATGTACACCCAGCATGGGCTGTCATGAGGACTTGTAACTCTCCCTTCGAGGTCAGCTTCTAGAGGGAGTCCAAGGGGCAGCTGGACCCAGGGCCTCCACCCACATGCCCTCGGCAACTCGCACTTTTTCCTGTTGGTTCCATACTACGGGTGTACAGTTCTCACCATTCTGGCCCAAGGTTGGATAAAGCCCCAGTCCCAAGTCCTTCTTGGTATAAGAGAGGACAGAAATGTTAAAAAGACTGATAGGAAGCAATGGAGAAGGGAAGTTCCCAGGAGAAGGGAGTTTCTCATGCAGGCTGTGGATGGGGCTCTGGCTGGTTGTAATTAGGTTGGAAATGTATACTTTTTAAGCCAGACAATTCCGTGTGATTCTTGTATTTGCTTTCACGTTCCATAGTGATCTTCTCTGACATCTGCTCAGTATCTCTCACCCTGAACCTTCTCCAGAAATGTCCTTCTCTGAAGTCACAGCCATTTTCTGGCTCCTCAAGTCAGGTAAACCAGGTGCCTTCTTCTCTGCTTTCTGCGACCTCTGAAGCCATGGGGTACCCCGCCCCCTCCTCCTGCCTCCTCGCTCTCCTTCTCCACCTTCGAGGGCTTTTCTTTGTCTTCCCCGCGGACATAGCCCCAGCATCTGTGCTGCAGGAGCTCTCTCCCATTTCTCCTGATCCGCTCAGCTGCCCCCATCGCCTCTGTGCCTGGCTCCCAAATTCTGCTTCCTGCTTCTGTAAAGGAGCTTTAGAAAGCTCCGTGGCACTGCCCTTCGGTATATCCGGCTTTCTGGGAGCCAAACGTGGTTCCTGCCAGCGCCTTTAACCCCACGTGCTTGAAGCTGAACCCAGTATCTTCCTTCTCCTACCAGCCCTAGCTTCCTGCCGTACTTGTTCTGCTGAAATTATTGATCTTTCTTGTTTCCAATTTTTCCTCTCCAAAAATCTGATCGGCAAACTACAGAATTTCCTCACCATATCTGTTTCTCTCCCGTTTGCCCCTTCTGTGGTCTTGGGCCTTGTTAAACATTTAAACCACAGAGATCTTCTTCTCATTGGTAGTTTTCCATTCCATTCATCCAGCACGTGTTGCTGAATTCATCTTTCCATCGTCCAGTCAAGACCACATATTCTGCTGCTGAATAGCTTTGCGAGCACGGATCCCACTTCCCCCTGAATCCTTTCACTGGGCGTAGGGTATGGATTATGGAGTCAGTGAGATCTGGGTGAGATTCTGACTCTCCCATTAAGAGAGCACATGGGAAAGGGAACAGCCCTCAATAACCACGGTTTCCCCGATTTACTCAAGCACAGATAATTTAACTTTTTTTGTATCTAGCTATTGGTATATATGTTTTCTCTTCCCCCCTCTTTCTTTTGTTTTAATTTCAAAGCAGAACCAACTTGGACATTTTAAAGGAAAATAAGACTATTTAGAAAATTAGAACAAATCAACACGTACGATCTCAGTGGCCACAGGTGTAACCAGGTGTGAATTCATAGCTACCAGCGACTTCATTTCTACTTGGACAGGAGACAGCCTACTGACCATCAGAATCCATCCTCTCTTCCATTGTAATAGTCTGTATATTTGTTTTTAGGTCAATCCCATACTGTTTAAAGTGGGAGAAAATAAAGGATTAATATCTCAAGTACAGGAAGCCTTACAATCAATAGCAAAACAAACAAATGAACAAACAAACTAAAATGCCCTACAAATCCTGCCTTAAAAATGGGGAAACCCAAGTAGACTTTTATTTTTCCAAAGAAGACATACAACTGCCAACAGGTAGAAAAATTGCTCGGCATTACTAATTATGAAGAAAATGCAAATTAAAACCACAATGAGACATCACCTCACACCTGTTAGGATGACTATTATCAGAAAAGTAAAGGACAACAAGTGTTTGCGAGGATGTGGAGAAGCTGGAGCCCTGGTACATGGTGGGAATGCAAAATGGTGCAGCCGCGCTGGGAAAAGCTATGGCAGTTCTTCAAGAAATTAGAAGTAGAAGGACTATATGATCCAGCAATTCTACTTCTGGGTATTTATCTAAAATAATTTAAAGCAGGACCTCAAAGAGATGTCTGCTCTCTCACGTTTATTGCAGCATTATTCACAGTAGCCAAGATAAGGAGACAACCTAAATGTCCATCAACAGATGAATAGATAAAGACAATGTGGTGTGTTCATATAGCGGGCTGCTACTCGGCTTTATAAAAAGAAAGGCTTTCAGACACATTGTACACCATGGGTGAACCTCAAGGACACCATGCTGAGTGAAATAAGCCAGCCACAGAAGGACAAATTCTGCATGATTCCACTTATAGCAGGTATTGAATATAGTGGGAATCACAGAAATGGAGAGTAGAATGGGAACCGCCAGGGGCTGGAAGGAGGACAGGATGGGGAGTGGCAGTTCAGTGGATATAAAGTTTCTGCAAAATGAATAACTTCTAGAGATCTGTAGTTAACAATACTGTACTGTACACTTAAAATTTCATTAAGAGGGTAGATCCCATGGTAAGTGTTCTCACCAAAATAGCAAAGAAGAGGAAAGAAAAGAAAAGAAAAAAAAAAGAAATGAAAAGAAAAGACAGCTTGAGAGTCGCTGTCATTCCAGAGCACAGGGCACTTCTTGGTTTCTAGGGAAATGGATCCATATAAAAGGTCTTGTGCATTGCTCCCGCTTTGGTGAATTCCTCCATCCACATGGCCTTCTTACAGTGAGGTGGGCCTGGCCCTACCACCTGGCAGCTGGACCAGCTTGCAGCGCTTACGGGGTGGGAGGCGAGCTCAGCCGGTGGGTGTTCAGCTGAGCCCCCACCCCCGCCTCAAGCCTGAGCCTTGCGCATCCAGCCTCCTTCCCCAGCCAGCCTCTGGCAGAGCTGGTACATTGCTTATGGGCCTGCCTGCCCATCCTTCATGAATTTTTATTAAACAAAACTGTAAGCAGATTGATTTTGTCCTCTTTTATTGCATTTTTATTTAATTCCCTTCCATGGTGGAGGCTCCATCATGTTACCGCAGAGTAAATTACTCCAGGGCATCAGGCCAGCGCCGTGGAGAAGGGCAGGAGCTGGCTTCCCAAGAGCACATTTACCGCATAAGAACCTTTATTAGCAGAGACTCATTGATTTCTTTTTCAGGTCATAGCCCCTTCACCATCCTTTAAATAAGAGAGTCCCACAGAGTCACAGTGGAAGGGAGGCGCTGTGAGGCCAGGGTCATGGGGTGCCGGCTTGTCTCTGGGTCTGAAAGGCCCTGCACCACCCACAGCCTTGCATCTGACCTACTGTGTGCTGGGTCTGCCATCTGAAAAGCATGGAGAGAGAGTGGTTTGGGTGGAATACAGGGTGGTAGATAAGGATGAAATGAGAGACTAAGTCCAGGAACTGTAAATGAACTCTTCCCCTTCTTTGGAGCTTGTGTTTTTACCCTCTAGGAAAGTGACTTTGGGATTTCATTTTCAGGACCTGGAGAGTCACTGAAGGTTTGGGGTAAGGCAGTAACAGGATACTATCTTTGCGGCAGGGGGATTAATCTGGCAGCAGGGTGTAAAACGGATTTGAGGAGAGTTCAGGAGTGGGGTTGGAAGGTAGAAACCAGGACATTTGTTACGAGGCTAATGCTGCAGTCTAGGCACAAGGCCACACGCACCGAAGCAAGTGATGAGATGGCAGAAATGACAGGGTGCAGACGGATGAAGCCAGGAGGGAGCCATCGGAGGAGACTCAGGTTTTTTGTCCACTGCAGAAGGACGTTGCAGCAGAGAAGCAGGTTTGAGCAGAGAAAACGAAGAGCTGAGCTTTGCGCATGCTCATTTAAAAGGTAAAGAATACATGTGTACTTGTTATTGGAAAGTAAGGCAGACGAATTGCAGACAGGCAGAAACATCTGAAAAATAGAGACAGGCGTAAAAAACCCCACGAAAACGATCTTCAATCCTGCTGCCATGGTTTGCCTTGTAACAGTTAGTACATTTCGGTATATTTCCTTCTAGATAGATAAATAAGTGACTCCTGTTACTAAAGGTTCTTCAAAAATGTGATTCTTAATGACTATACATTACCTTATCATCTGGGAGCACCAAAATTGATTTAACTGCTCACCTATTGTTGGACTTCCCCTTGATTTATAGTTTCTCCGCACTATAAATAATGGTGCGGTGAACATCTTCGTGTATACATCTTTGTCTGCATCTCTGATAAATTTCTAAAAGAAAATTATTGAGTTAAAGGTTATCATCCTTTTAAAGGCTCTTAATTCATATTGTCAAGTGTTCTCTAGACGCTGACAGAGTGTATGCATGTCCCAGAACATTCATCAATGCTGGGGTTAGTTTAGTCCTTTTAATCTCTGCCAGTTTCATAGTACAGAAGCAGGGGATACTGCTGTTTCCTAAATTATTCACTTTTTGGATTACTACTGCTTTTATAATAATTTTGGGTGTGTCCATTGGTCATTTTTTTATTTCTTCCCTTTTGAGAATTGTGTTTCTATTCCTTTTTCTATGGGAGAATTCTTTTTTTTTTTTAACTTACAGATTTATAACAAGTTTTTGTATTGAGGCCATTAAAGCTTTGTCTGTCATACATGTTAGAAATTTTTTTTGTCCTGTCTCATTTCTTTCAAATTTTATATGGTGTTTTTGACAAGTAGAAGATTTGAAGTTTTAGGTAGTTATTGCTATCAATCTTCTCCTTTTTTCATTTTTGTTACATGTTGAAAATCGTGCTCAGGTTGAGATCAAATAAACATTTACCTAGAGCTCTCCTAGTTCTTTGTGATTTTATTGATTTTATGTATTTGCTTAGTTGAGGTATCAGACTGTAGTGATCCTGAATGCAGGCTCTGGAGTCTGTTAGCTGGACTTGAATTTGGATGCTGGTTCCCTTACCTACTAGCTTTGTCATCTTGAACCAGTTACTTAACCCCTTTGAAACTGATTTTTCAAATCTGAAATGGGGCTGGTATTTATCTAATTAATTTGTTGGAAGAATTTCAGGAAACGATGCATGCAAATTGTCTGGTTCAGTACCTGACTGATAGCAGGTAGCCAAGGTTAAATGTTGTTACGTTAGATCTCAGTTAAGCACGTGCAGTTTTGATCCCCGTGAGGGCTGAGACCATGTCCTGTTTGTATTGCATGTTTCACCAAGGACTGGTCTTAAAATATATTCTCAGAGAATATTTGATGAATGAATGTGTGAAATGAAATTAACAGATTGCATTTATCAGTTGTAAAGGTGAATGGATGCCTGCTTCTGAGAATCTCCTTTAAGATGTTTGACTCAGTTAGAAATGACCAGAATTATAATGTGTGTCTAGAATGCAGAAGAACACCCCCCAACCCCTTCCGACAAACAACCATTGTTTTTTCATACGCCACAGCTCACCACTCAGAGCTGTCAGTCTGTTCAGTCACCTCTGAGCCCTGACTTCTGACCCTGGTCCATGCATATAGGTTATTGCCCCACTTCTTTGAGTCTGTCCATAGAGGATTTTAAGAGCTGGTAGGGTCCTTTGAGGTCATTTGGTTGTCTAGACTTCCAGCATTTATGTATTGGCTGCCAAACACTTTTTTCTAAAGAATGTTATTTTGGAAGGCCAATGTGTAAAACAGACCAAATATAAATATGCTATGGTTGAAAGATTGTGTCAGAGGTCATACTCCTTCTGTTGGGGACTTTTGCACATGCTGTTCCACCCTCCCTGTCCCAATTACCTAGTTATTACTTTCTTAGGGTTTCCTACCTCAAGTAACACCACCTCCAGGAAGGCTTCCCTGGTCTTCTTCTGTCTAGATCAGTTCCCCATGTATATATTCACAGCTCCATGTACTTCTGTGTGCTAGCACATGCCTCTGTGGTAAATTTACATCTATTAATGTTCATTTTCTCCTGCTAGACTTTGAGCCATAGGGGCAAGGCCATGATGGGTTTGTTCATCATTATTTCCTGAGCACTGACCATAAGGCCTGGCACACAGTAGGTGTTCATTTAATGTTTGATGCCTTAATGAAACTGCATGATCCAATCCCTTTCTTTTCCAGATGGAACAAATATTTATCATGTCCACTATGTGCTAAATGGTCTTCTGGGTAGCCGCAGCACACCTGTGAAAGAGATAGACATGCTCCCTGCCCTCCAGGAGGACACATGTAGTCAGGGTGACAGGCAGCCGAGGAAGATTCATTGATTTCACTGGTCAAAAATGTGTCAGACTTCCGTGTAAAATTTCACCGTGAGATAACTTTCCTTTATTGAAAAATAATTGGCAAATTTCTAGGTCAGCACATTTTGTTGGTGATAAAGTCAGCTGTTGAGAGTGGTACTTGCACCCTAGCTGGTGTGGATCCGTGGACTGAGTGCCAGCCTGCAAACCAAAGGGTCACTGGTTCGATTCCCAGTCAGGGCACATGCCTGAATTGTGGGCCAGGTCTCCAGTAGGGGGTGCGTGAGAGGCAACCACACATTGATGTTTCTCTCCCTCTATTTCTTCCTCCCTTCCCCTCTCTAATAATAAATAAAATAAAATCTTTTTAAAAAAGAGCTGTACTTGGAATCCTGTCTTGGTGGTTCATTCTGGGCAAGAGAGGGTCTTGGAGGCCCAACCTTCTTGTCAGGGACCTTCTTGTCAGGACGTAGCTGAGGTAGCCTCTGATGAATACTGGATGGTGAGCCCGTACCTCCCGAAGTTGCCACTGGGGCCCCTGTTGGGCCGGCTTTAATAAATGAATAAGAACTCTTGTTCTTTGTGAGTTCATCAGATCTATTTATGAAAACCAGCTGTCATGGGCCCCTTCTATCCTATGGTGACTTCCAGCAAAGCAGCTGGTCTAAAGAGAGACACTTTAGCAATTGCCCAGAGTACTTGAAAAAAATCCAAACTCTTCACCATGTGACCTGGGAGGCCTGTGCAGATCTGATCCCATTTCCATTTTGTTTCTTGCCATAGATGTCAATTTCAGGTCCTATTGAAAGAGTACCTAGTTGCAAATCAGTAAGTCACTGATTGACGCATGGTACATAAGTGCTGGACCATTGAGGTAGCAGACATGGGTTTAGATAGAGCCCTCTCCATTTGGATCCTGCCTCTTTCTCATCTCTTCTAGAAGTTGCTGGGCTGGTGTTTGTACCTGGGCGGACTCTGTCACCAGCTCTGGCTGGGCCACCTTGAGACCCCCTTTCGTAGGAGTGCTGCTGAGGGCCTGAGAGCCCAAGCAGAGAGCTTCCAGCCCTACCTCCTCAGCTGCCAGGCTGCGGGTGCCAGCAAGGAGGCCCCTCCTGCCTCTGCTTGTTTCCCTTGATTGTTATGTAATGTTCGGCAGCAGGAGGTAAATTTCTCTCCAATTTCCAGGCCCGTTACAGCGCATGAACCCCACCATGGGGAGCCACAGTGATTGAGCTCAGCAGCCAGGTCCCATGCTGAGTGTCATAAATCAGGCCTATTACCCGCTCCTCCTGGCAGATGCCACCACCAAAACCTGCCCACTCTGCCCAGGAGACCCAGCTACCTCTGCACACAATAAACCAGGGCTGGCACATCCACTGGGAATTTGGGGTCTCTACGTGACAGCCTGGCTGGGGATTATTGGACTCTTATTCTGAAGGGGTGGGAGGCTATACAGCCCTTGCTGGTGCATCTGACCTGAGGCCCTGCAGCCTGAGGCTTGAGGAGCAAAATCAGGACATGCTCACTTGACACCCAGATTTCCTGTTGTGGCCTTTTGTGTGCTTCACTGTACACATAAGAACCTCTAGGGGACTTTTAAAAGTACACATTTCGCAGTTTCCCAGCCCCATCCCCAGAGATCCTGATGAGGTAGGTTCTCCTTGGAAAATAGGACCAGTGTGTGTACAACTTTCCTGTGATTCGGATGCAGGTGGACGATCCTCTGAGAAATGCTGCTTTAAGAACAACTATCTCCCCAAAGCAATGCCTGTAAAATGAATGCCTATAAATTGAATCCTTCTTTTCCATTTCCTTCCATCATTTCGCTGAAGATGAGTTTCCCTGGGGAGGAAGATGTGGGCTTCAAAAATCAATGGCAATCACACTGAAGAATGAAGCAAATCTTTGACTATGACATATTTAATGGGCAATAATAATGCTAATCGTTGAGGGGAAAGACCCCAGTAGGATGTTCTGCAGATGCTTAAGGTGTTGCGGGCGGGGGTGGGGGGATCTTAAGTCCTGTTTCTCACTGGCTCTATCCCTATGACAAGGATGACCTTGTGCTCTGGTTAGACAGGCTCAGTGCCACTCTCTGCAGGTTGTCTAGTGCAATTTTTAATGATTGCCCTTTAACTCTCAGAAGGTCCAGTCTGGATGACAAATTGTTACCCTATTGATAACCGTGGGGGAATCCCCCTGGAGACCTTCCATTTTCTTCCAAAGGGGTCTGCCTCATGGGTGTCTCTGAAGGGTTTTGTCAAATTGATCCCGATTCTGGATTTCACACGAAAGTTCTGACTCTGAGCAGGGATGAAAGGCAAAAGGACCCCTTTGGCCAGGTTCTTCTCCCCGTTTCAGGGATCAGGTGTGGGGGAGGAGGAGAGACTTCTCATCTGCTGGCTACAATGAAAGGGGCAAGGGCAGCCTTCTTTGGGGGGTCCAGTTCCCACTTTGGGTGTCTGAGATAAGGCAGCATTTTCCTGTCAGACATTAAAACACTCACTAACAATGAACCTTAATCAGTGTTAGCCAGGACTAGATTCGATTCAAGCACTGCCTTGCAACGGCTATGGGATGTCAAGCCGGTGAACCATTCGAAGCCCCATTTTTCTCATCTGTAAAGTGGGAATAACAACCTTCCACCTGGCAGAAGCCTTGAGACGATGTCTAGAAAGAGTCAACACTTGCTAGGTAATCAATAAGTGGAGACACTTAATATAATCATAATAATAACATCAATATCACAAAATAAGGTTTAATATTCTAAAAATGTTTCCAACATATTTTTGGTAATGTTTTTGTCTTACTGATTTGTCACTCTCTTCCCCTGGAACTTCTGCCATGAAGGCTAACCTATGAGGCTTCCCCAGAAAACAAAGCAAAGATTCAGTTAAGAATAAGGATGTCCAGGGAGCAGGCCTAGGAAACCCAGGGTGTGTTAGACACAACCATAAATTTCTAGGGAAACTCCAGAAACAGTGGGATTTGCTGTTCACAGATTTTAGTGTCACATGTGGATGGTCCAGGCTCCTCAGAGAAGTCTCAGATTCAGCAAGGCATCTAAGGAAAGTGGCACCATGAAGTGGGTAGATTAGAAATGGGAGAGGGAGGAATTCAGGGGGCATATGTCCAGGATAGCCACCTCCCCTCTGTGACTTCTGAGAGATCCTATAATGTGCCCCAATGGGGACCCACATGTCCTGAGAGCCCATTTGGATGTGAAGAGTCTGGAATCTGAACAAGGAGTCTACACTATGCATGACCAGAGGCTGTGGCTGCATGCCGCAGAGTGGGTACCAATGGGAAGCCTTCGAAGAACCAGCTGGGACGAGCCACACCTTTCAGGATGCCAGCGTCACGCCCAGGGGTGAGGCGAGAGCCCATGCCCCATCACAGTGCGGTTAGTCTCCATCTCTCCTTTGGGAAGGAACATGGCTGTGGGGTATGTAAAACATGTTTCTATCTGCTGTAAACTTGAAACTTTAACATTTGTCCTGCATGCATATCCCAAATTTACCTTGCTCTGCAAAACACAATGATATGCCTAAGTCACTTTACCTTGGCCCCCTACTTCCCTGGTCACCATCCACCACTCTTCCAGAAGGATCCTTTTCCCAGGGAAGTACTGTTCAAATACAAACCAACCAATCTGGGCCTACACCCCCATCCTTTTCCTTTACGGGCCTCTCACACTCCAGGTCACTATCCACCTGCCTTAGTCACCCCAGCGCCAGGCACCAGACAACTAGGGACAGCCCCTATGCCCCGAGTCCCAGGAAATTATTCAAACTAGCCAATCCTAAACCTCCATGCCCTGCCTCACCCATTCCTTCCTGCACAAAACATAGCCCCTAGCTAGGGCCTGCTTTGCCTGGGGTTTTGCTACCATTTGATGTGGATTTGCAGGAGCCCCAAGGAATCTCTTCACACACTGACTGAAAGGTCCTGGGAGACTCCCCAGAATTATCTGAATCACTGTGATGTAATAACATCAAAGACGTTGATGACGATGATGGTGCAAAGGGACAGCAATAATGACAAGTCGAAGTCAGGACCTGCCATGTGCCAAGAACAGTCTTAAGGGCTTTACCTGTGTGTTATCTTGTGATCCTTACAACAACCCCACGAGGTAAGAACTATTATTGTCCTCACATTGGAGACAAAGACTCCAAGACCAGAGAGATCAACAGGTTCGTCCAAGTTCATTTGGCTGATAAGTACTAAAGTCACAGTTCAAGGTTAGGCAGTCAGACTCAAGCAAATTCTGACTGGTGATGGGGGACAGTGGATCCCTCTCCCTCAACCCCATAGGCAGTTGTAGCTCTATTTGCAAATTTCTTACAGGGTGAACTGAATCAACTATGAGAGTTTGGTACTTTGAATCCACTGTAATATCTTAAATAAAGATGTTATAAAATTTCAACACATCTTAATTTTATATTTATGTAGGATTCATTACATTATCTTTTCAAATTTACTCTTTAATAATATGTTCTGTGTCTATAAAAAAATTCAAAATTGCATTTTCCCTGCCCCGTGTCAGCCCTATGGAGTCATCATCTCTAGGATTGGGGCTCCAGGAATCTGCATTTTAATGTTTTCTGGATGAATCTGATGTCATCTCTCATGGCCTGGCAATTGGGACTCTTTGCATCAGACAATTGACAAGGCCCCTGGTAGCTTTAATTCTCCAGGATTTGAGAATGGACTTGAAGCCCCAAGGTTATCATTTTATACCATTCATCTTCCTGTTGGGATTTTCACTAACAAGGAGTTCCGGGGCAGGATTTGCAAAGGAAAAGAAAGGTCAAGCCCTTGCTAAGGGGTGCCTGAAAAGCTTTCTAGCCAAGACTTTTCCTTCATTCTTCTCTAAAATCCCACAAAGGTGAGTGACACAGACCCAGGTGGTGCGGGGCCTCAGCTCAGGCCACTGTAGACAGAGCTGAGGAAGCCCTCCACATCCTCTGCACTTTCTTACTAAGCTGCAGCCTCAGTTTTGCAATGGAATTATTATTTTTATCCTCCTTCCTTCAATTCCTAATGCAAACAGCAATCCTTAGAAAGGCAACATTTATTAAATCAAGAGGATTACAATATCAATGGGAAGTTATCATGCAATAACCTTCTATTGATTTGTGTATTGCCCGTAATGAAATCAACTGGAATATTATTTATTAAACATATTGATTAGCAAAAAATAATTTGCAGGGATGGAAGCCTGACTCTGCAGGGGATCCCACCGTGCTCTGTGTGAACATACAATTTTTCCATTTTGCTGGGGAAAAGCCATAGTGAGTGTCTGATCTGACACAGAATTAGCTCCAAGATGCAGAGTCCTCACTAATATCCACTGTGCGGTGGTGAGGGTGGGCACACTGGCAGCCTATGGACTGACTCTTGGCATTTGTACAATCTGCCAGGGAGGGTCCAGGACAAGCTACCATAGTTTCTCCACTGAAAGTCTGAAGAATCCATGTTTGGGTACCACTGATTCTCACTCCTGCTTATCCCAGGGAGAGAGGGGTGGAGTGGGTAGCTGGGAGGAGTGGCTGGAGGGTAGAGAACAGCATTTTTGTTTAGATTCTCCCAAAAGCAGACCCGGAGACAAGGATTTAGGTGCAGTAGTTTATTTGGGATGTGATCCCAGGAAGCACAGTGAGTGAGAAAGGAGAAAAGGAGACAGGGAAGGGAGCAAACTTATCACTGATGGGTTATTGGTGGGATCTTGCTGCGGGCAACTGGGGCTCAGTTCCCTGGAGACCCTCTGAGGGGGGTGTGTGTGTGTGTGTGTGCACGTGGCAGTCCTTAGAATTGCTCAGCAAAGGGCAAAGCAGCTGAGGCGTGTCCCCATAGCTCCAGCCCTCAGTGGCTGAGGCCTGCTCCTTGTTGTCTTTTTTAAAATTTATTTTGTTTTGTTAATTTTGAGAGAGAGAGAGACAGAGAGAGAGATTTGTTTTTTCTACTTACTGATTCTTGTGTGTGCCCTGACTGGAGACCCAACTCTCAACCTTGGCACATTGGGACAATGCTCTAACCAACTGAGCCGCCCTGTCAGAGCTACTCCTTGTGGTCTTGTTACAAAACACAGAGGGCCAAGGGGAGCCGAGGGCGATATACTATTACTGAAAGGAGCCCCCCGGGTTCCTTATGTCCGCCGCCTTTAGGAAAGACATCTCTCAATGCCAGAGATTCGTGAAAAGCAAAGGAAATGTTTATTTAATGCCGTACAGACTTAAAGTAGTGACCTAATGTCTTCACCAAAATCCCAAAGTCCCTTAAAACACCCACAAACACACACAGTCCTTCCTTCCCCCTTTGCCCAGTCTGGGGTACTGTATCTCAGAAAAAGAAATACAAGTCCGTGGCTCAGGCAGCCCCTGGTTCTTCCCAGCAATCCATCTGGGCTGGTAGGCCTCCCTCAGCTCCTGGCACCATCAGCTGTGTCACCGGGATCTCTGCTGAAGCCAGGTGGTGGTTCCCCCTTCTAAAGCTGCAGGAGTCCCCACTCTGGCAAAGCCGTGTGACTATTCTTTCTATTGCCACAGCCGCGTGGTTCTCCCTGCACAATGGTTGCAGGAGTCCCTACTCCGCCAAAGCCACATGGTTCTCCCTTCAATGGCTGCCGCTTCTCCCTTTAAATTCCCGAGCCAATCTTTCTCTGCAGCCCCATTTCCTACTCCTCCCACAATCAGCTACACTTGCCAGCACTCTCATATCCTTCCAGCTTTACTGGGCTGCCATCGTGAGTCTGGGCAGGTGTGGCCCCGTGTCCTGGAGCCAGTCATCTCCAAGCTCTCCTGCAGGCGCTGTAACCCGGGGGGGACCTGCCCCCAGTTACATCTTGGTGGGGAAGTTACTTCCCTTCCCCTGACTCAGAGCAGGGCCACAGCTATTTAACATATCTATGTAACCAGTTAAAGGGTATAGATATGTTAAATGACCACGCCAGAGGTTAGCTGCAAAGCTGTTGCTATGCAAAACAGCTCTCAATGGCCCTGCTCTATGTGTCCCTTCCCCCAATCCACACCTATGGTGGGGGTGGTGGTGAGGACATCCTAATATTTCCTGGACACCTTGAGTTCTGGGCTCCATTCCAAATCCCTATTTGCCACCCCCCCACCCCCGGCTGCACCCTGTATCAGTCTCGGTTCTTTAGAATCTGCAGCATTTCGGACTGTCCCGCACACTGGCAGAGCGTGTATCCCAGACAGGGTGTGGCCTCAGGCAGAAGGATACAGTGCTTGGAGCAGGAGCCTTGCCTGTGTGGGGGAACTGCCCACGCAACTGTAGGGTCTCTGGGAGTGCCAACCCAGGGCAGGTTCTCTGCCGCCGCCTTTGACCTTCAACTCCCGTCTCCCAGGCTCCCAGGATCTCTGCAACCTGACTTCTCTCTCTCCCTTGGAGAGAATCTGCAATTTTCATGGATGAGCCAGGAAGAGCAGTCATGAAATTAACAACAGGTTGCTGAGCTCTCACGAATTCCAGCTCTTTCATTGGTCCTTACAGCATCTTTGTCGGTGAAGTAACTATTATTCTTATTCTGTCGATGAGGAAGCAGAGAACACAAGAACATGCCGAGCAGGAAATGAGAGGTATGGAATTCAAGTCAGTTTGCCTGACTCCAAAGCACATAATTTTGTTCAGAACAGAGTGGCTCTGAGGATGTGACCTGGGGATGGATTGCAGGGAATGGTATCTGGGCTTGATTCCTATTAGTTCTGTGGCCTTGAGTGAGGAACCTAAGCTCTCTTTAGTTTCTTCATTTACTATGGGGATATCAATAGTCCCTGCCCTGTGGGCAATTGTGCAGGTTAAATGACATAATGGAACTTGGTTATTACATAGCGATTGTAGTTAAAATTAACATAAATATCATCGCCACTACCTACCACTGGACTTTGTGGCCTTAAAGTAATGAGTACTGTGCCGTGACTGATCTGTTTGTTCCACTTCATCCCTTGTCCTTCCCCAGCTCTGTTCTGTTTCACAGGGGTTTGATGTGCATCAAATTGCCTCTGGCTGGATCTAGCCAATAGGAGGCACTGGTGGGAGGTAGGAAAGGAAAGGGCAGGGCACCTCTCTCCCTAGATTGCATAGTAGTGGCTGAGTTTCCTTGATGGCTCCTGTTCTCATGGGACACTTTCCAGTAGATGACCTTGGTCCAGACTCTAGAAACCCCACCTCCTCCCTCTGTCCCTGAGGGCAGTGGCAGCTTCCTGCTGTGGTCAAGCTCTGGGTTTCCTCACTTTTGTTTCTTAGTCCTTTCATCACCAGCATAGCCAATTCCTGGAATTAATTCCTTCTGTTTTAAATACCTAGGTGGCTTGTTTTCCTTTAACACCTTCAACACAATCCTGTTATTTCCATCTCTGACAGGGATCTCCTGGCTCCATCGCTGACACGCTGACACCTTTGTGTTAGATGCTGAGGCTGGTGGGGAGAAATGGGATGCCGTTGATTGAAGAAAAAAATATCCATAACAATGATCGATCACCTGCTACATACCCTCTCTCCTCTTTACATCTCTTTTCCGGGTTGGCTCCTGATATCTTTATGAAACAGCAGTTGGCATTGCTGTGCTCATTTTACAGATGAGCAAATAAGATGCTCAAAGAGGGGTAAAGAGCTGTGCCAGCTCCAAGTCCTTGCTAGAAGTGGTGTAGAGGGGATTCCAAGAGACCTGTCCAAATTAAAGCCACTCTACTGCCCCTGAAGTTGGAAAAAGCCTCCGTCTTCACCATCATTCACAAATTTTTAACACCTGGCTCTCTCTTTAGTTCAACGGTCTTAGGTGGTGATCAATGAGATTGGCTGGCAACAAGTTGATGTAAGGAGCAAGGAAAACTTAGCAAGTACAAAGGATTGTAAAACAGATGCAACCTAACATGTTTGGTTTGTAAAGCTACTACTGTTGAGCCAATCCCCAACCCTGTTCCCGCCTACGGACTTTGTAAGCGAATGGCTAACTGCCACGTCTGCTTCTGCGTAAGTCTTGCTTGCCCACCCATATATAAGGACTTAGCTGTAAGCGCTCGGTGCGAGACTCTCGTCTGCAACCCTTGCGGGTACTGTGTCTCTGGACACTTTCAGAGTCTGCCCCTGCGCAGGAAAACTTGGCCAATAAAGTAACATCTCTGAAACCCTGAAAGTCTCCGGCATCTGTTCTCGCGGTTGCTGAATGCAACAGTTGACACCTCCCAAATTGACCTGTGGGGACAGAGGGAGCAGGGCAGTTCCTGGGAGTGCAGACAGCCCTAGAAGGTCTTTAATGCCACATGTTGAGATTTGGATGTTATTTTCCAGGCCACATATTTGTACATGTGGTAAATGCTCATTGATGGACACTGATGTCCTCAGACACCTATGTGACAGGTGGCCTAAGTGGTTAGTTACTGTACTAAGAATATTTGGGGGGCCATTGCTGACAGTGGGTTGTGGCATGGAGACAGAGACTGGCCATTTCTAGGGCTGTAGTTTGAGAGTGTGTGGTTGTAGGGCACGGGTCAGATCAGGAGGTGGAGTCTTTGTCCCTCCCCTTCAATTGTGCTGGTCTTGCAAAGAACATCCTAGGGAAGTGATGTTGTGTGACTTCTGAGGATGGGTCATAAGAAATATACAGCTTCCTCCTGGCTCTCTCTCTCCTGGGCCATGTGTTTGTGTGGCTCTAAACCTACATGTAAGAAGTCCAGTTATCCTGAAGTTGCCGTCTGGACAGACCACATAGGAACAGGGAGAGGTGCCCAAGGAGCTCCAGCTGTCCCAGGCCCCAGGTGTTTGAGTCCTCCCAGTGCAGACACCTGGCACAATGAATGAGGCTTCAGACATTTCTAACTCTAAAAGAGATGATAGGGATTTTTGAACACTTCCGGCCAAGATGGAGGCTTAGGTAGACACACTGTGCCTCCTTGCACAACCAAAATAAGGACAACAAAAAATTAGAAACAAAAAACAACCAGCACTGACAGAAAATTGAACTGTATGGAAGTCCAACAACCAAGGAGTCAAAGAAGAAACATTCATCCAGACTGGTAGGAGGGGTGGAGATGGGCAGCTGGGAGGAGAGGGCTCCCAGCAAAGTGGTGGCTGGCGGATCCAGCAAGGCAGCAATTGTGGAGGGGTGTGGCGAGGCACACAAGGTGGCTGGCAGACCAGATGGTCACACATTTGCGCACAGATAAACCAGGCGAAACTGGGAAGCAAGACAGACTGCACAACCCAGGATCCCAGCGCAGGGAAATAAAGCCTCAAAACACCAATTGAAAACACCTGTGGGGGTTGAGGCAGCAGCAGGAGAAACTCCCAGCCTCACTGGAAAGTTCGTTGGAGTGACCCACGGGGCCTAGAACGAACCCTAGAACAAACCCATCTAACTGGGAATCAGCACAAGAAGGGCCCCATTTGCTTGGGGGAAGTGGTGGAAATGACTGAAATCTGGCAGAGAGCGGAGCAAGCACCATTGTTCCCTCTCCGACCCCTCCCCCACATACAGCATCACAACCCAGTGACTGGGTTGCCCCACCCTGGTGAACACCTAAGGCTCCACCCCCTTACTACATAACAGGTGCGACAAGACAAAAAAAATGGCCCAAACAAAAGAAGAGATCAAAGCTTCAGAAAAAATACAACTAAGCGATGAAGAGTTAGCCGACCTATCAGATACACAGTTCAAAGCACTGGTGATCAGGATGCTCACAGAATTGGTTGAATTTGGTCCCAAATTAAATGAAAAAATGAAGGCTATGCTAAGTGAAATAAAGGAAAATGTACAGGGAACCAATAGTGATGGGAAGAAAACTGGGACTTAAATCAATAGAGTGGACCAGAAGGAAGAAAGAAACAACCAAACAGAAAAGAAGGAAGAAACAAGAATTCAAAAAATGAGGAGAGGCTTAGGAACCTCCAGGACATCTTTAAACATTCCAACATCCAAATTATAGGGGTTCCAGAAAGAGAAGAGGAAGAGCAATAAGTGGAAATCTTATTTGAACAAATAATAAAGGAGAACTTCCCCAATCTGGCAAAGGAAAGAGACATCCAGGAAGCTCAGAGAATCCCAAAGAAGTTGGACCCAAGGAGGAACACACCAAGGCACATCATAATTATATTACCCAAGATTAAAATGAAGGAGAAAATCCTAGAAGCAGCAAGAGAAAAGGAGACACTAGTAATCTACAAAGGAGTTCCCATCAGACTGTCAGCTGATTTCTCAAAAGAGACCTTGCAGGCAAGAAGGGGCTGGAAAGAAGTATTCCAAGTCATGAAAGGCAAGGACCTCTATCCCAGATTGCTCTATCCAGCAAAGCTTTC